>OZ025258.1:35523328-36105136 GCA_964019135.1 Arenicola marina
AGGTTGCATTGTGGATGTGCAGGTTTCATTAAGACGAAAATTTTCAACTTTCGTCTTATGTCGGTGTGTTCGGTTAGTCTGTGTTGATTGTCTGTCTGTTTGTAACGCGGGGCATTATCTTTCGAATGCCTAAAGATATCGACTTCCAAATTCACAGAAAGATGCGGAATGACTATCGACAGGCTAAGTTCGTAGATGGGCCATGCAGGTCAAAGGTCAAGGTCACAGGAATTTTCGAAATTCGCTTAACCATTGAAATATAGGACCAAAAATCGGCAAAATCGCAATAGCGTGCCCAATTTTGAAAATCGTCCGAATAGTTCTTCTGCAAAAAAATCCCAAAGTTTAACATGGATCCTACGGCAGCATTTTGGCGGGAAAATGGTCTCACTTTCTCTGTGAAGAGTACAAGTGAGACAAACGCCACCTGCCTGATACATGACATCAGTAATTGGACACGAATAACTATATTGGTCAAGGTCACGCTTCCAAGGTCAATGTCACAGCAAGGTGAAGGTCACATGTGTTCCCGCGTAACTCCGTTAATATTGGGTCTAGATGTTCGCTGTTAGTTTGAGATTATTCCTCGTGGAGAGGCGAAAACGTCGTATTGGCTCAGATTTCTACGGATGCTGAAAGATTTTCGAGTAATCGGCCAATCAATATTCAGCGTTAGTGTCAAGAGGCGTTTTGAACTTTGCAAGGCCATAACTCTGTTATTATTTGAGCTAGGGAGCCAGATTTGGCCTGAATGGAGAGAAACATGTGAGCTAGGTTGATCAAAACAGTCTCAGAATTGCTCTAGGACGCTTAGTTTGGCCGCTAGAGCGCTCGCAAGAGGTGCACCCCCCTCCATGCCGACGCTTCTATTATGAGTCAACGGCGATATGGACCGGCACTCTTTCGGGGTTGCGATGGCCGCCGTTCGCTTAATAGCGACGCTACAGAGTCGGGATCGGTTGCAAAAGACGGGCAAAACGTCGACTTGGGTGTGGAAACCGCCTTCGTTTTTTGCCTATCACGCTTAGTTCCGCCCCTAGGGGGGCTCCGTAATTCAGCGATGACGAGTCCAAGAACAGCGATTAGGGCGTGACCAAGGACGCGTAGAAAGTCGTGATTTAAAGGTATTCACTCTAAACGACGCCCTCGACCTGGAAAAATAGCCCGCGTTCAACAGCCGCCGTTAGATGGCGCTCGTTCCAGTACATCACGATACTTGGGGTCCATTTTGGGCTCATTTGCGCTTTCAGCCAGCAATTTGGCCTCAGTACTACAAGCTTTCAGTGGGCGATATGGTCTCGAACGCCAGGCTGAACAACCAATTAGCGAGCGGCGATGGTCTTGACATAGACGAATTGGTCCCATAACCACAATTTTCGTCTGCCTTCTCAAGCTCTGCTTGACCGTCTAGTATTATATTTCCATGTACACTGAGAAGTTCTGTCTCAACAAGCCCACAATAAGCCCTGGGTCTTCTGTAACATTAGAATTTGGAACTACATCAATCGCGCAGACGTATTAGAGAGACCCTGCGGCTATGAAGGGGTGGGCCGGGGGGTGTACGTCTATGTTATCGCGGTCACACAAACCCTCTTATAGGACAGATTTGCGGGTGAAGTTAAGTTTGTCGGGTTTTTTTCAGGCTCCCAGAGTTTTCGATTATCAATACTGAAAAAGTTGTGACCATTCAAAGCCGACGTGCGAGTTAATATCAAATATATCTGCATAATTCATATTCCTGTGCCGGTATGGGTATTTTGGATACTTAGGCCTGTTTGGTGGGGAAGGCGTCGGGGGTTTCCAGGGTCGAGCAGTCCTCGATTGTCTGGGGGGGGCATTGTCCGGGGGTGGCGTGGGGGGGGGGGGGAGTTGTCTTGCTCCTGTTGTCAGGAGAGAAAAGATTTGCCGGGGAGGAGGACACCCCCCCCCCAGACGATACCACCCCCACCCCCCACCTACGACACTTCTTCCCGGCTCGTTCACCCCGACACCCCCGTCCTCCCTTCGGACATTTGTTTGCCCCCCGACAATTTCCCCACAGGAAAATTCGGACTGCTTTGAATGTGCGTTAACTCGCATGTCGGGTTTGAGTGGTCATAACTTGCTGGGTATTGATACTCGAGACCTCCGAGCGCCTGTAAAAACGGACAAAATGAAATTCGCACGCAAATCTGTCCTTGCTAAGACCAATTATGGTGTATAATATACACCATCCTTGCTAAAAACGCATTGTGTTTGGCGCGATAGCGCTTCGAAGAGATGCATGCACCCCCTCCGCCCCCCCCCCCTCCAACCCCCACCTCACCCCACCCCACACACCGCCCCCACACCACAATGGGCAGTGGACGTCACAGCAGGCGCGTGCTCCTTTATGCTAGAGGCCTTGGGGGGCACTACCTTTATGATGGTGCGGGTATGCCGCCCATACGATAGTGGTCATATGAGAGCCAGAGAATATAAAATACGCCATTTTGTTGTCATCGCGAGAGAAATGTTTGGATAAGAAGGCATCCAACTAGACACCGCAGACACCGGCATTCTTTTCTTTTTTTGACGATAGAGATAATGGGTACATACGACATCGAGGGAAAATGCAGGTTTCTGCCCGGGGAAAGAAGAAGAGGTGAAAAAAGGACGGGTGTTATTTGTGTGATACGTATTTGTTTATCTAGCTATACATAGTGCCCCCCCCCCCCCCGCCTCGGCAGTCGCTTAGTCGTCAAGACGAAAGTAACTTTTGTTGATCAAATGCACTTTAGGTACTTTAGTAAGTAAATGTGTTACATAGAAAAAAAGTTTGGTTTGGACGGAAGTAAATTTGGTTCACCATATGACTTTTTGTCACAACGTCGGCAGAAGTAATATAATTTTTTAGATGGGTGTTACCTCACTCATGAGTTAGTTAACTCTTGTCGTCCCATGGCTGCGCACATGGCGTGCCAAGGTGGAAGAAAATACATATTTTCACATGCACCACTCGCATCCATTGGCGGGGAAGGGGGGGGGGGCACTAGATGTATTTAGGTATATACATATGTGTCGCCCAAATGACCCTTTTTGCGCCATTTTTCTCTCAATCCCCGGAGCAGAAATCTGGAATTTCTCCCGATGTGCCCATCTGAGACTGAAGTATTTTTTTTAATTGCAGCTATATTGACTATATATTCCAGTTCATGTCGAAAGTGTTCAAATAATTAACCACCATAAACTTTGCCATGACTGCCAGTGTCTATCCCTCCCGGATGTCCTCCCGAAGTATTCCTACGTGTCGGAAAGAGAAGGGGGTGGGGGCTTGTCCGTTTGTGGGTGTGTGTTTCCAGGGGGTGGTTATCGTCCAGGGGGTGGTTATCGTCCAGGGGGGTATTGTCCGGGGGCAACTTGCCGGGGGGACTGGCCCAAGGGGAACATTTTCTAAGGTGGGGGATTATAGTGGGGGGGGGGGGGTTGTCCGGGGACTCAATGGAAGCATTTTTGAAATAAGGCTTTCTTTAATACATATGAATAAAGTGTACTTATCTTGTTTATTTATGGAAGTTAAAAAATCCACAATCATTATTATTTTTAAATGAAACTTGATCATTTGCATGGGCTATAGCAACTTTGTACTTTGTCATCAAAAGAGCCTTGAATTTGAGTCTTGAATTTGTTCCAAAGAGAGGAGGCTTCTGGTCCAGGGTTGCCCCCCCCCCCCTCCCCCCAACGACCTCTGTTGGGAGACGACGTCTTTTTGCAATGCCGATTGGATACCGTCTTGGATTTGAACCCGCAAATGCTTGTGTGCACCATCTCCTTTGTAAATCACCGCCAGGAACATTTCAATTTGACCCCTCTCCCAACCCTACGCAGTGTCGGACCCAGAAAGCGACAGACCCGGGGGGCGTAACACCCATGAGCGTGCCCGGGCAGGGGGGTGGGGGGCTTGCAATCTATGACATTCCAAACATGGAAAATTCTAACAATTTAATTGGATGGGGCCTTCTTTACCTACCAGTTTTGTATGAGGACGCAGGGCGAACTCTGGTTTGAGAAATTACGCCTGGAACGCCAGACGAAGGGTCAGAACCAAGGACAGACATGGATGTGATGACTGGCACGTTCTGCCATTCTCAGATTTATTCACAGTTATTCAGTGATTCACTCATTAACTTTAAACGATATTTGCACTGAGACTGTATCACGCAACGAACTACCCCAGTGGGCACACTCTGGTCGGTAAGACGTCCCAAAGACGTCATTTCCATACGTCGGAAAACCAGTCTTCAGGTGGTGGCCATTGAAAGTTTCCCTGAGTGACAGAAAAGCATGTGGCCTTCAACCTCGACCACACCAACACCACCAAATAATTGGGGGCATGCATGCAACAGGGTCAGGGCTAAGGTTGAGGCACTTGTAGATACATGTACAAAGGAACCAACAAAGTATCTGATGTTAACGAGGGGAACAGGACTTATGGGTCCCAATCTCTGTACGAAGGTTCATACACATAAGAACAGATGACGGTTTCATTGGGTATGCTCTAGATATTCATTTCAATTAGCTACTGTGGCTAAACACCTTCAATTTTCTTTAGCCATACACAGATCCCATTAGCCACATATATGTTGTATTTTTCCCCCTCTGTATCACGGCAGGCAATCAGTTTCGCTAAGTCACAGTTTTTATCGTTGATCGAAAACCAGGCCATTTTTTTGTTTTTGTTAATGTCGCGACACGTATATGGGCCAGTCTTGCGCCCTATACAATTGGCTTTCGCCATTGGCGATGGGACGAACGGCTAGCGCGCACCCAGGTTTCATAAAAATGGCCCTAGGCTAGTGCCCTATAGCCTAGGGGGTCACAGTATCGAACCACAAACTCCAGATCGAGAGAGAGGCAGGCCGATCCCTTGGGGCATGTGCCCCCAGGCAAGCCTGCTTCTCTAGCCTGGAGAAGCGGGCTTGCCTGGGGGCACTTGCTCCAAGCCGATTCCCTGCACTCCCTCCGGCGTTTGCCATTTCACCCGGCGATTGGGCTTCCTGTACTGTAGTGTTCAGGTGGTCCCAGATGGAAGTCCAAACGACGTCTTTTTTTGGACGTCTTGATGACGTGTTAAAAAAGACATCTAAAAGACGTCTTCAGTAAAACGTCGAAGAGACGTGTCGAAAAAGACGTCTAAAAGACGTCTTCAGTACAACGTCGAAGACACGTGTCGAAAAAGACGTCTAAAAGACGTCTTCAGTAAAACGTCGAAGAGACGTCTCGAAAAGACATCTTCAGAAAGACGTCGAAGAGATGTGTTCGGTAAGATGTCTTCAGGACGTAGTCACAGAGACGTCTTCAAGGCATTACATACAAGTAAATACTTTTCAAGTTGCGCAAATTGAAATTCATGTGAGGAATTGGTGAAGAGCCCAGAGACAGACCTAAGGGGGGGCGGGGGGGATCGCGGGGGGGGAACGCTTTTGGCTGGCAAAAAAACCCCGGCTAATATCCTGGCCCCTGGAGCCCTTGCATTCAATTCAATACAAGTAAAACAAAGAAATACATTCAGGATATAATAGGATAATATATGGTATTTTACCATGGTTACCATGGTGTTTTGGCGAAGGTATTTTACCATTGTAATATTTTATGGAATACCATGGTAAATTACCATCGCCAAAACACCATGGTATAATGGGTTCTAGGAAAACTCCCCCCCGACAATTCCCCCCTGCGACAAGTCCCTCCCGGACAACTCCCCCCCGGACAATTCCCCCCCCCCGGACAATTCCCCCCTAGGACAAGTCCCCCCTGGACAACTCCCACCCGGACAATTCCCCTCGGGACAACTCCCCCCCCCCCCCCCGGACCATTCCCCCCCGGACAATTCACCCCCGGTCAGTCCCCCCCCCCCCTCCCCTAGATAATTCCCCTCCGGACAACTCCTCCCAGACAATTCCCCCTAGGACAATTCCCCCCAGGACAACTTCCCCCGGGACAACTCTCCCCATACAAGTCCCCCCCGGACAATTCTTCCCCGTACAATTCCCCCCTAGGACAATTCCCCCAGACACCTCCCCACCCCCCCCCCCCGAGACAATATCTCGGACACTGTCACCCACATCATCCCAAACGGAGACGCCGTCCCTCCTCCCGCCAATCCCCACCGGTCAAACCCCAACTCAGGACCACAAACACTGTATGTCGTGCGTGTGAAGGAGCTTGGCGCTGTCTGTTCTGTAACACCCGTTAGGTTGCATTGTGGATGTGCAGGTTTCATTAAGACGAAAATTTTCAACTTTCGTCTTATGTCGGTGTGTTCGGTTAGTCTGTGTGATTGTCTGTCTGTTTGTAACGCGGGGCATTATCTTTCGAATGCCTAAAGATATCGACTTCCAAATTCACAGAAAGATGCGGAATGACTATCGACAGGCTAAGTTCGTAGATGGGCCATGCAGGTCAAAGGTCAAGGTCACAGGAATTTTTCGAAATTCGCTTAACCATTGAAATATAGGACCAAAAATCGGCAAAATCGCAATAGCGTGCCCAATTTTGAAAATCGTCCGAATAGTTCTTCTGCAAAAAAATCCCAAAGTTTAACATGGGATCCTACGGCAGCATTTTGGCGGGAAAATGGTCTCACTTTCTCTGTGAAGAGTACAAGTGAGACAAACGCCACCTGGCCTGATACATGACATCAGTAATTGGGCACGAATAACTATATTGGTCAAGGTCACGCTTCCAAGGTCAATGTCACAGCAAGGTGAAGGTCACATGTGTTCCCGCGTAACTCCGTTAATATTGGGTCTAGATGTTCGCTGTTAGTTTGAGATTATTCCTCGTGGAGAGGCGAAAACGTCGTATTGGCTCAGATTTCTACGGATGCTGAAAGATTTTCGAGTAATCGGCCAATCAATATTCAGCGTTAGTGTCAAGAGGCGTTTTGAACTTTGCAAGGCCATAACTCTGTTATTATTTGAGCTAGGGAGCCCAGATTTGGCCTGAATGGAGAGAAACATGTGAGCTAGGTTGATCAAAACAGTCTCAGAATTGCTCTAGGGCGCTTAGTTTGGCCGCTAGAGCGCTCGCAAGAGGTGCACCCCCCTCCATGCCGACGCTTCTATTATGAGTCAACGGCGATATGGACCGGCACTCTTTCGGGGTTGCGATGGCCGCCGTTCGCTTAATAGCGACGCTACAGAGTCGGGATCGGTTGCAAAAGACGGGCAAACGTCGACTTGGGTGTGGAAACCGCCTTCGTTTTTTGCCTATCACGCTTAGTTCCGCCCCTAGGGGGCTCCGTAATTCAGCGATGACGAGTCCAAGAACAGCGATTAGGGCGTGACCAAGGACGCGTAGAAAGTCGTGATTTAAAGGTATTCACTCTAAACGACGCCCTCGACCTGGAAAAATAGCCCGCGTTCAACAGCCGCCGTTAGATGGCGCTCGTCCAGTACATCACGATACTTGGGGTCCATTTTGGGCTCATTTGCGCTTTCAGCCAGCAATTTGGCCTCAGTACTACAGCTTTCAGTGGGCGATATGGTCTCGAACGCCAGGCTGAACAACCAATTAGCGAGCGGCGATGGGTCTTGACATAGACGAATTGGTCCCATAACCACAATTTTCGTCTGCCTTCTCAAGCTCTGCTTGACCGTCTAGTATTATATTTCCATGTACACTGAGAAGTTCTGTCTCAACAAGCCCACAATAAGACTTTTAAATTTGGAACTACATCAATCGCGCAGACGTATTAGAGAGACCCTGCGGCTATGAAGGGGTGGGCCGGGGGGTGTACGTCTATGTTATCGCGGTCACACAAACCCTCTTATAGGACAGATTTGCGGGTGAAGTTAAGTTTGTCGGGTTTTTTTCAGGCTCCCAGAGTTTTCGATTATCAATACTGAAAAAGTTGTGACCATTCAAAGCCGACGTGCGAGTTAATATCAAATATATCTGCATAATTCATATTCCTGTGCCGGTATGGGTATTTTGGATACTTAGGCCTGTTTGGTGGGGAAGGCGTCGGGGGTTTCCAGGGTCGAGCAGTCCTCGATTGTCTGGGGGGGCATTGTCCGGGGGTGGCGTGGGGGAGGGGGGGTTGTCTTGCTCCTGTTGTCCGGAGAGAAAAGATTTGCCGGGGAGGAGGACACCCCCCCCCCCCCCCAGACGATACCACCTCCACCCCCCACCTACGACACTTCTTCCCGGCTCGTTCACCCCGACACCCCCGTCCTCCCTTCGGACAATTGTTTGCCCCCCGACAATTTCCCCACAGGAAAATTCGGACTGCTTTGAATGTGCGTTAACTCGCATGTCGGGTTTGAGTGGTCATAACTTGCTGGGTATTGATACTCGAGACCTCCGAGCGCCTGTAAAAACGGACAAAATGAAATTCGCACGCAAATCTGTCCTTGCTAAGACCAATTATGGTGTATAATATACACCATCCTTGCTAAAACGCATTGTGTTTGGCGCGATAGCGCTTCGAAGAGATGCATGCACCCCTCCGCCCCCCCCCCAACCCCCACCTCACCCCACCCCACACCGCCCCACACCACAATGGGCAGTGGACGTCACAGCAGGCGCGTGCTCCTTTATGCTAGAGGCCTTGGGGGGCACTACCTTTATGATGGTGCGGGTATGCCGCCCATACGATAGTGGTCATATGAGAGCCAGAGAATATAAAATACGCCATTTTGTTGTCATCGCGAGAGAAATGTTTGGATAAGAAGGCATCCAACTAGACACCGGCATTCTTTTCTTTTTTTGACGATAGAGATAATGGGTACATACGACATCGAGGGAAAATGCAGGTTTCTGCTCCGGGGAAAGAAGAAGAGGTGAAAAAAGGACGGGTGTTACTTGTGTGATACGTATTTGTTTATCTAGCTATACATAGTGCCCCCCCCCCCCGCCTCGGCAGTCGCTTAGTCGTCAAGACGAAAGTAACTTTTGTTGATCAAATGCACTTTAGGTACTTTAGTAAGTAAATGTGTTACATAGAAAAAAAGTTTGGTTTGGACGGAAGTAAATTTGGTTCACCATATGACTTTTTGTCACAACGTCGGCAGAAGCAATATAATTTTTTAGATGGGTGTTACCTCACTCATGAGTTAGTTAACTCTTGTCGTCCCATGGCTGCGCACATGGCGTGCCAAGGTGGAAGAAAATACATATTTTCACATGCACCACTCGCATCCCATTGGCGGGGAAGGGGGGGGGGGCACTAGATGTATTTAGGTATATACATATGTGTCGCCCAAATGACCCTTTTTGCGCCATTTTTCTCTCAATCCCCGGAGCAGAAATCTGGAATTTCTCCCGATGTGCCCATCTGAGACTGAAGTATTTTTTTTAATTGCAGCTATATTGACTATATATTCCAGTTCATGTCGAAAGTGTTCAAATAATTAACCACCATAAACTTTGCCATGACTGCCAGTGTCTATCTCTCCCGGATGTCCTCCCGAAGTATTCCTACGTGTCGGAAAGAGAAGGGGGTGGGGGCTTGTCCGTTTGTGGGTGTGTGTTTCCAGGGGGTGGTTATCGTCCAGGGGGTGGTTATCGTCCAGGGGGGTATTGTCCGGGGGCAACTTGCCGGGGGGGACTGGCCCAAGGGGAACATTTTCCAGGTGGGGGATTATAGTAGGGGGGGGGTTGTCCGGGGGGGAACTGACTGGGGGGAATTGTCTGGGGGGAAGTTGTCTCATAGGGGGGAGTTGTCCGGGGGAAAGTTGTCCTAGGGGGGAATTGTCCGGGGGGAAGTTGTCCGGGGGGGACTTGTCCGCGGGGGACTTGTCGGGGGGGAGTTGTCCGGGGGGACTTGTCCTAGGGGGGAATTGTCCGGGCGGGGGGAATTGTCCGGGGGGGAGTTGTCCGGGGGTGAATTGTCCTAGGGGGGAATTGTCCGGGGGGGAATTGTCGGGGGGGAGTTGTCCGGGGGGGAATTATCTGGGGGGGGGGGGACTGACCGGGGGTGAATTTTCCGGGGATGAGTTGTCCTGCTCCCCTGGCACACTGCTCACTTCGCGCGCTGTGGCACGCTGCAAATCTCACCGGTGTTTTATGTTTTAACGTTGCTGTCTCGAAGGGGTGGGGGGGGGGGGGGAGGGGGTCTGCGGTAAAGCCACCCCTACTTGACCGCCAAACTACGCTTGTAAGGGGCGTTTTCCCGAAAATCGGCTCGCACGTTTAAACGCGAAAATATCCGCTCGGAAGGGAATTTTTTTTTCCTTGGACCGAGCCCGCTCGGTTTATTATTTTTCCCGGGAAACTCGCTCTACAAACGCCCATTTTCAGTCCCCGCCCCCCCCCCCCCCCCGGGGGGTTAGTTTTTGGTTGACTCTCAGTTATGCCTCAACTGAAAACTCACTTACCATGTGTAGTTATATCATGCACATGATAGTATATACCATGGAATACTCTGCTGATACCATGGTAGAATTCTGGTGGTACAATGATTTACAATAATAGTTCATCGTAACACTGCACTATACATGGTTGGGACTATGGCAGAATGGCAAACCACAGTAATACCATGATATTACCATGGTGCCTGGATATTACCATGGTATAATGATATAATGATACACCACAGTAATACCATGATATTACCATGGTGCCTGGATATTACCATGGTATAATGATATAATGATACACCACAGTAATACCATGATATTACCATGGTGCCAGGATATTACCATGGTGCCAGGATATGGTACCATAGTATAATGATATACCAAAATAATACCTTGGTATTACCATGGTATAATGATATACCACAGTAATACCATGGTATTACCATGGTATAATGTTATATAATGATATACCACATTAATACCATATTACCATGGTGCCAGGATATTACCATGGTATAATGATATAAAATGATATGCCACAGTAATACCATGATATTACCATGGTATAACACAGTAATACCATGGTATAATGTTATATAATGATATACCATAGTAATACCATATTACCATGGTGCCAGGATATTACTATGGTATCATGATAAACCACAGTTATGCCATGATATTACCAAAGTAATACCATCGTATACCATGATATATTGTGGTACAGCATGATACTTGATGGTCAACCATGATATACCATGGTATACCATGGTAATACCATCGTTTACCATGGTAATACCATCGTTTACCATGGTATACCATGGTTTATCATCCTGTACTCTGGTATACCATGCTATACCATGGTATAGCATGGTTTAACATGGTAAACCATGGTATAATTTCATAAGGGTAGGCCGCCATCCCCGCTTCATATTGAGTCCTTAAATTTCGGTTCCATACAGTGAGCACTTTGTTTCAAGCAAACATGTTTTCGTATATTGAATTCTCCTTCAATTAAATAAATGATTAATCTGGCAAATATTGGAAATATATTACTCCGCGTCAGCAAGTACTCCGCTCAAACTGAGCGGGAATCAGTCTATAGCTCAACGGATTTCGTAGCCCGCCCGAGCTCGACTTTCACACCCCGCTTACCCATTGCAGTTAGCGTCAATATGATCGATTTCACAGTCGCAATCGAAATATTAATACACGTGAAAAAGGAGCAATCTGGATGAATTCAAATATAGGCTTTATATCCCATACCGGAGCACGACCAAGTTAGGACGGACGTGGGACGTCTGAATTATGACGTACGTGGGACGTCTATATTACGACGTACGTGGGACGTCTACATTACGACGGACGTGGGACGTCTGAATTATGACGTACGTGGGACGTCTGAATTAAGACCACATTGCGACCAGACTAAATTGGTCTTGACCTGGTCTTCAGGTGGTCTTCGACCGACCGACCAATATGAGACGTCTTCCCGACGTCGGGTGCCCACTGGGACGTTTGTGTCGCTTGAATAGGGCTGCACAGTTCTCGCGGGTTCTACGTCTATAGTCGCAACGGAATCTCTCCGAACATCGAAATTTCCCGTTTACAAGAAAATATTCACTGATTCGAAGAAAAAAATACTTTCTGTGTGAACTTCAAATCGGGGCCTAATATATGTATATCAACTCACGTTTCCTGAGACAGTTGGAAATAAACTATAAGCAAATGTTGCTTTGCTGCACTTCGAAGCAGCCGATCGGCTTGATGGCGCCATTCACTGTTTACTGTGACGTCACTGGGCGATACCATTTACATCTTTGTAAGGGGTCATAGGTTTGAATTCCTTTGTAGTATTTTATCATTAACTCTGTTTTGAAACATTGACGCATAGTTAAAGTGACCCAGAGGGAACTTGAAATCAGTTTAGTATCAATTGAGGCTAAACTTAGATTAATTGCGCCTCCTGCAAAAGTGGGTACAGCAGAGCAACCATTACCCCCTGACCATTGCATTCCACCTCGGTACCCTCGTCAAATGACGCGATGGACTTTGCCAACCTAACCTAGATTTTGAACCAATCAGGCAGCAGTTGGATGACCTTTACATTTGCGCGAGTGACAAGAAAACGATAAAAACAACATCGTCTGCTCTATTAAATAGCATGGCAGGTCATGTATTGTGAGGATAGGAATCGAGCTGCAGATCGGATAAACAATTGTTCAGACAGGCCCCAGTTCATAGGTAAGGAATATGCATAGAATTGGTCCTCAACTCGTAGAGTAAACAAAGAATTCGCAAATTTCGATGTTCGGAGAGATTCCGTTGCGACTATAGGTCCTTTGGGAACAAACAAGAAGACACGAGCTCTTAGAACGAGTGCGCTTCGCGCTGGTGCCCTGCTACAGCGGCGTGACGTATTCTGAGCCAAATCGTCGATGGTACGTAACCATAGATACCGCGCGCAGATATGCGAGTCATGATGAGTATTACGTCATACGACATGGAAAAGCCCATGCAGCACATTAGATCGCCTGACACCGACAGTCACTAATGAGGCAAACCGCATTCTGGCTTATCAACTGTCTAACCGTTCATATATTATATAGATACACTAGGATGGTTATAATTCTGATACGCACAGAACTTGAGTAGTTAGTTGTGCAGCCAAGGACTGTGAAAGCGACTGAAAGCAAACAACCGAAAGGTAGGCAGCATGTACAGGCCGTTGGCGCAAGTGCCCCCAGGCAAGCTCGCTTTTCCAGGGCACAACAGTGTCCATGCAAAGTTCTTTAGACGCCAGTCGGGAATCGACGTAGCTTTTTTAACTTAGCTGTAGCTTTTATCATAATGTGTGCGCGTACAATCATAGCGTTTACGTATTCTATATACCTTGTTCTATCTTCTGACATCAAGAAAGTGTGTCAACACTATTTGTTTCGGTTATATTTTTGCGAATAAATGTTGGAGCACATGACTTTTCCCGACCAACCGTCCGCCATATTTGTTTTGAGCGGATGCCGGTACCTGTGAATGCAACTTGGTTCCTCTGCTCCGTTAGCATATGACTCTCCGCTAGAGGGCGTTGTCAGACGCTCAGTTTGAACTTAAGGACAACGGCAGCGCCCTCTGTCACATGTAATTCACGTTAACAAAGTCTGGGACCCAGGCTACAAATGGTTCAAGTGGTGGCGGGACTCGCCAGGTGGCGCTGCATACGCATGGCGGTTGGTCGGGAAAAGACGTATGCTCTTAACATTTCTTCGCGAAAATATAACCAAAACAACTAGTGTTGACACACTTTCTTGATGTCAGAAGATAGAACAAAGTCTATAGAATATGTAAACACCATGATTGTACGCGTACATATTACGATCAAAGCTACAGTCGATTGCCTGGGGGCACTTGCGCCAAGTACAGGCCGTTGATGCTGGGCATTTACTTAGAGAATATCTGGCCCTGCCTAGATCGAAGTCTCGATCAGACCCCGTAGTGACTGTACAGCGCTATTAAGAAACTCTAAAGCGGTGGTGGACGGAATCAAAATTTCCGTCATGCTTGCCAACCAGTCGAATACGCCATTTATAAGACTTACATGATATGTGGACCCTGTCCGATCCCTGTACTTGCAGGATGCCGTTATGATACCTGCGTTTGGGAGATGTCTCCGCATGGGGGCGACACCATGCATGGGAACATACGACACGGGCAACCATACTTGCTTTTGGATAGTCAACCTGCGTTGTTCCTGGCCTAGCCTGTGCGTGTATGGGATATCAAAAAGACGAAAGAAACTTGGGTAGCGCGTTCAGTTGTTGTCGAGTAAATCTATGCTCTGCAAGGTCGGCCAACTCAAGCGATGGTGCGTGGTTCGAACCCCACATGTGTACATGTTCGTGCAGAATAAATCTGATCCCATGTTTTTTCATCAGATAAGATAAGATACAATTGATAAAACGTCGGTAGACACACTATTTTGCCAATCTCGTTGGGGGGAAGGGGGGGGGGGGTGACGCCTGAGAGAGCGGTCATTTCTGTCGGAAAAAATACGCCAAAAGAGAGGACAAGTGTGATGAAAAAGATATAGAGCTAACATTTCTGATGAAAGGAGTAGAACTAATATTTTAAAACGTGCAACCCGGTGTGTGGAGGGGGAAGGGGTTGCCCGGGTAAAAACCAAACCGAGTGATTCTGCGTGGAGCGGCGCCTTATGGAGCGGGTCAATGAAAAAAATACCCCTTTCAAACGGATTTTGGAGGTGAAATGGGCGGGGAGACTTTACCGCGGAACCTTAATTTTTAACAAACCCAGCATTGTATGAAGGGATTAAGTACCTCTCCTTGAGGTAGACACCACAAAGATTAACATTGAAACTATTAATAATAAGTATATTAATAATAAGTATAATAATAAGTACCCGTCCTCCGTACTCAATGGGGCCGCCTCGATAAAACAAGCTAAGCTCGCGTGAGCAACAGAAAAAAATGACCAAAGGTCCTGATATTTGTATTTTATATCATTTGGTGTTGTCTACAGTGAGTTCATATTGAGATATCGAGAAGAAAGCTCGAGAGGCGGAATAAACGGCCACATATAAATAGTACTCACTAGGTGGCGCCACCGTGACCCTGCGTACTACCTTAACATCCGTTGTGTCTTAATATATATTGATTGCCTTGAGTACGAATCCTACGAATTCACTAAAAATAGCCATCACTCGTACGCGTGAGTGAATACACGAATAGATTCGCACAAACACTGGCTCAGACCCGCGGGGTATACGGTATAGGCTATACAGTTCTCGCGATCGGGCCGCGAGACTTCAGTTTTGGGGACAAACAAACACACGTGCTCTATGTATAGGCAGCTATACAAGTCAATTTCTTTCCAGGTTTATTCTAAAGCCTATGAGTACCATTTCACTAAATATGGCTATGGTAGGTGTACGTTAAGATATTTAGAGGCGATGAAGCTCGATCGATTGGATTTTGGGGTTTCACAGGACATTCCACCAAGTAATTAAACATTGTTGTTACGGTCCATGTCACTTGATTCAACTGAATGTAGGTTACAAAACCATACCAACTTCGCCCTACCACGGCAATCTGTAGTCTCAGTACAAAGCTACGAGGGATTTTTATGAAGGAAAATCTTAGATTTTTTCGTCATCTATCAGTACGTTGGTGTGGACGGTTTAACTGTTTGAGCACAAACGTTAATTACTTTATTTATACTGTAATGCCAAGTTACCTGTGGCGGGAGAATTTTTATATTCACGGTGGCGACGACTGTCGGTGGGTGTACTATGTATGTGCTATCGTGCATGCCCATCGGTTGGCGCGCAATTGCGCATTTCGTCATTTCTTTGTTTGCTGCCAACGAGGTAGTACAAGTAGACAACTCTGACGCTGTTATACAAATCTTGGTGGTCTACTGAGACGAGAAGTTAATCAAGCCACAGGTGTATATTTATGGCTCGCCACCTGTCCAGCCCCAGCCCCGAGGCTGTGTTGAATAAACGCTTATTGAGACAATCTGTCTTCGGTCTTATTAACACCTGGCCCACAGCACTGTTACATTGGTATGTCTGTGTGTGTGGGTGTATCTGGCTGGGCGCGCTTTGTAGGTCGCAAAACGCAATAATTCGTTCTGTAAGTTTAACCATCCATATATGGCAAGCCAAAGTGGAATTTAATAGAGTATTTGCATATATGTTCAAATATTTGCACATATATTCAAATATTTGCACATATGTCCAAATGAAATACACATTATGTGTAACTCAAACGCCCATATGTTCAAATAAATTTAACATATGTTCAATTCAATTAAAGATATCTTTAGATATCCCTATTTATATAAGTGCAAATGAATTGTACATATGTACAATTAAAAATTAATGTTATCATTAATTCGAATTAATGTTATCATTAATTCGAATTAATGATATCATTAATTCAAATGAATTTTATCATTAATTCGAATTCATGTTATCATTAATTCAAGTTGATGTTATCAGTAATAACTGATAGCCGCGGCTATGTTAGTAATACATGTCAGATTGAAGACAAAACAATTGCAAAAATGATAAAGGGTCAAGTAGATCATACGCGTTTGAGAGAAGCGTAAGTGACAAACAGCTCACCATGGACAGTGGTGCCTTAGATAAACTTGATACAGGTGACGTGGTAATGGTAGATAGGCCGGGGCTTCACAATAAAATCATTCTTGCAGGAGAGAGGTGTCGAAATACGTTAGGTTTAGATTTAGTTTATTTATAACCAAATGGCCTCAGGCCCAAGGTTCAAAACAAAAAGAACAATAACGAGTTGAATATGTACATCAGTCACACAAAGTTAACATTGTTCGTCCCAGAAGCAGACTACGAAATAGAAATTGTATGATGCAGTTTCTTTTGTCTTCATGTATATCATTGTTACACCATTTGAAGAGCATTATATACTGAGCTAAAAAAGAGGAAAAGTTCGCTGCCATTTTATAACTGTTGTTGAAAAACCTCCACAGTGTGCAGTTCTACAAGGTGCTGACCATCTGTACCGGTTAAACAATTAGATTAAGGATTGATGAGAGCAGCCGTCTTTACTTGTGAGTGTTTACGCCCGTGTAGTTTCTTCTCAAGGCGACACAGTGATGTTTGCAACTCTTGATTCGTTATAATTGCGCTCCAACTTGTTTGGGGAGGATGTGCGAGGTTGTTTGGGCCGGATAGCTGCCTCCTCTTGCGTACATCTATCTGTTGGGCGAAAAGAAATAACATTATATAATGGAACGTAAATTTAATTTACAAGACAAATGATGCAGGGTGTTTATTTGCAGTTTCTGGAGCAGATTTGGCGCATCAGCAAGTGTGGGCACAACAGTCCACACAAGTTTATCCCTATGAATCAAAATATTGAAGTTTAATCATGAATAAAAAGCTTTATTCATACATAATAAAAATAATCTTAAGAATACTGCGGTAGCTGATGTTTAGCGCTGTTTCCGCTTAACTGTAAAATAGGGTACTGCGGTAACTGATGTATAGCTCTGTTTCCGTATGTAGTCCGCTTAACTGTAAAGTTGGACACTGTGGTAATTGGTGTCTACCTTCGGTTATTCCTCTGTAAACCTCTATTTCAGTGTATCTCACGTGTTACTCACGCCTACCACTTACCACAAGAATCCACTTCGTGGGGCCTAACATGGAAGATGGACCATGAGTGGATACAAACAATAGACCACTGCCAATGCAATGTTAAATGTTAGATTTACGCGAGTTAATAAACGAACGGCTTTCCACCATGAAACGGTCTCATTTGCTCTGTCGTCGATAAAGAAACAACCCGATATATGGCATAGAGAGAGAAAGGACTCGAGAATCCTGGTCAGAAATTAGGATTGAAGTCCAACACACCCAGCCCAAACAAACCAGGTGACGACTCCCAACCAGTCGTGATGTTCGCCATTTTCTGGGACAATCTCATGCAGACATGTATCGTCTTTGTCGTCGTCTTTCTGCTGAGTTATAACTACGTGTCGCGGGAGCCATGGCGACACCTGCCCCCAGGACCCTGGAGATTCCCCCTCATCGGCTCCCTTGCATTTCTGGGCGCCGACATGCGGAAACCTTTTCGGCGCATGGCCAAGAAATACGGAGATGTCTTTACGGTGTACTTGGGAGTACGCCGGTGTATCATTCTTAACGGACATGACGTCATAAAGGAAGCCTTGGTGAAACATAGCCACGCGTTTTCAGGGCGTCCGTCGGTATTCTTCATTGAAGATTTAACACGTGGATTGGGTCAGTATGATGCCATCTGTAACCATAATCGTTTCTTCTTTTTGTTGGATAATTGTCATTTTTATCACATACTAAAAAAAGTTTTTAAATCGGTGTCAGTTTCAATAATTATTAACTGAAACCGATATGTTATTACGAACATTTCGGGTTATACCATTACCCAATTATATAATAATGATAAGATTTCACTTTCAATTAATTATTAACTAGGAGGGGCGGATCTAGGAGTTTGGCAGGAGGGGCGGATCTAGGAGTTTGGCAGGATGGCTGGGTTCACCGAAAATTTGCGTTACCAGGAGGGGGTGTGGGGGGTTGAAAATGACGGGACAGAACGTTTCTTTCTCCGAAAGGTCATTGAAAATATTTCAGCTTCAACGACTTTACCGGTTCTTTTCAACACACACCATTTATTACTATCCTACCGGGGGAGTATTTTGCCTATTTTTTAACGAAAGGTAGGGAGGCAAACTGTGCCCCCCTGGATCCGCCACTGATAGTGCAATTGTTTGCTGCGGTCAACAGGCATGGGGTTGTGCTGAATATTTCTCCTTGACGACCTCCGATGTAAACATAATCGATGATGTATCAAGTTGGTATATATATATGCTGTGAAACTTGAATAAGTTAAAGAAGAGTAATGTCCATGTGAATGCGATCGATGATGGTGACAGCAATTCACCAAGGACTTCAAGAGAGGTATCATAACCACGCACCATTACAAGTGGTGTTGTCAACGATGGAATGGCTGGACGCACAGTGTGACCAGGATTGTGTCATTATTCATTAGGTGTGGTGTCTACCCAGGGCGAGTTTTGGAAGAAGCAGCGTCGTTTCGCGCACACCGTCCTCAAAGATTTTGGCTTCGGGCGAAGTTTGATGGAGGCTAAGATCGGAGAGGAGGTGGCTGCCTTCCTGACCGTCCTGGATCGTACAGCCGGACAACCGTTGGACTTCTACAACCGTGTCCAAATGGCCGTCGCCAACATCATCGGCTCCGTCTCTTTTGGCGATCGCTTCGACTACGAGGATCCCAAGTTCAAAAATTACTTGAAAATGATGGTCGACGGCTTCGATATCGTCGGCAATTCAGGGTTTCTCAATGTATTTCCTTACCTGCGATTTCTTCCGGGGGATTTGTTTAAGTATAAAATGTGTATGGAGACTACGGAGTTTATGAAGTCGGAGTTTCGGGAGATGATCCAGAAGCACAAAGATGCCGGGATCTGGGGCGACGAGCCGACTGACTTCGTAGATGCTTTCCTGAGAGCCATGGAGGAGCAGGAGGGGGATCCGGACTCGACCTTCTCAGGTGGGTGGCCTACCCGGCCAGGGAGATGGGGGTGTCTGGTGTAGAGGTTAGTGCACTTGGTGTAGTGGTTAGCGCACTAGACTGCTGATCTGGGGTGGTCTGGGTTGAGTTGCGGAGCACGATCGACCGCCGCGAACAATTTGTTGCAGGCATATCCACTAAATAATTAACCATAATTTGGAAATAACAGCACACTCAACGATATGCAACGATATTTACAGGTTATCCCTACGTATTTTAGAAGAATCGTCGTCCAGATTTGAATATTATAATGCGGGACTACTCTCGCTGAGACGTTCGATCGCGGTCCGTGCTCCGCAACTCAACCCAGGTGTAGTGGTTAGGGCACTAGACCGCTGATCTGGGGTGGTTAGCGCACTATACCGCTGATATGGCGTGGTCTGGTGTAGTGGTTAGTGTACTAGACCGCTGATATGGGGTGGTTAGCCGCCTAGACCGCTGATATGGGGTGGTCTGGTGGTTAGCGCACTAGACCGTAGATCAATAGGTCATGGGAGCCTCGCTGGCGTAGTGGTTTACGCAATAGGCCACAGCTTTATTACCTGGGTTCGAATCCAGGACTTAGCAACATGTGCATCGACTGCATAATATGTGGCACTTGATTGGCTATATGAGGAATATCGCATACTCATTCTGACTCCTCTCGTGTTATTGGACGCATTCGGCTCCAACATACGCTCCTACCAATACTATTATAACCCACTTTGACACTATTATGTGGCCTATCTCACTGTGGCAGTGGACCAGCTGGTAGCTGTTGTGAGCGATCTGTTCGGCGCCGGCACAGAGACCACCACCACCACCCTTACCTGGATGGCCATCTACCTCCTCCATCACCCAGACGTCCAGGAGAAGATCTGCCAGGAAATCGATGACGTCATCGGCTCGCAGCGTGCCCCGTCCATGTCGGATAAATCCAAGATGGCGTACACGGAGGCAACTCTCTGCGAGCTGCAGCGTCTCGCGGATACCGTGCCCTTCAGCGTCCCACATGGGACGTCAGAGGACGTCTGGTTCCGTGGCTACTTCATCCCCAAGGGCAGCTATATTCTGCCCAACTTGAACAGCGCTCACAGGGATCCTGACTTGTGGCCACAGCCAGAGAAGTTCGACCCGACTCGCTTCCTGGACGAAGACGGCAAGTTCAAAAAGCAGGAGCAACTGATTCCGTTTTCTGTCGGTAAGTATATAACATTAGTTTTTTCATTTGATGGCACATTTTGTGTCTATGGTGATTTGCCTTTAAGCCATCAATCGCATATTGCAGGACACACTCACATTTAACTATTCCCACAAGAGCTTCTCGTGTGATTGTGGTAGTTTTAGATGCGGCATGAATAAATCTAGCGCGTGTGGTTTGAGATTATTGGATTTAATTACACCGTGTCGACCTGTAACGTTACACATGTTGTGTGTCCTTGTTTCAGGCCCACGGGTGTGTCTGGGCGAGGGTCTGGCTCGGATGGAGCTCTTCCTCTTCGTCACCTCCATCTTACAGAGGTTCACCCTCACCCTCCCCCCGGGCCACCCACTCCCCAACCTCACCGGACGTCTGGGTATCACCAACATCGCCCCCAAGTTCAAGGTCATTTTGCAACACCGCTGATACTAATACGTCATACGTGAAACATAAAACGGCGAGCGTGGCTCTTTCCGGACTGTCAAGTTAGATTATTCAAGACGACAGTACCAAATTACACGGTTATATCTATGAAGAACGGTAATTGTTGCAATTTTGTAATCTTTAATTGAGGTGGATATAGATTATATGCATGTCAAAGCAAATGGAAACGTACGGGTTTAATTCAGATAACAAAACTAATTGAAGTTATAAGTTATGAATACTGAGGACGGTCCTTAATATTGGTCATTAATAAAACAAAATTGGCATTCAAAAACTACGGGGTAAATTGATATGCAATCCAAAGGGTTAATAGCAGATTGTGTGATACTGTACTTCATGTTACAAATATGGGATTAATAACTGTATTTGCCCTGAATACGTGTTACATTATCATCATGCCCTATAATTGAACAATGACGGTAATATCCAACTTAGACTAAATGGATTAAACCATGAAACGAATAAAAAACAGTTAAATAGCTGTATTTTCATGCAGGATTGTGACCTTACATCTTTCTAGTATCTCACATCCTCATATGGCAGAAGTAACCATATGACATGACACCTTGATTTAACGATTTTAATGCTCGTTCTGGTTTATTGCCAGATTATATTCTTGATGATGAAACAATTCATATGCCATGTGTAAACTGGTATGGCAGTGATGATTTGCACTAAGATAGAAAATCTTGTGACAGAGCAGGAAAGAATAATTTTTGTAGATCGCTTATATCGGTTTGTCAGATATTTGTTATTCATATTGTAAATGGTAGGATAAAGAGAGTTGGGAATGTCATTTTTACTTGTATCACACCTCAATGGGGTAGCGTTGTAGATTACTGTATCATGCCCTCGGTACTATTTAAGCAAATGTAAAATTTGAGATACTCAATGATCCAATGACAGTTTCAAACAGTGTTCATCTTCCTGTTGCAAGCACTTTTCATCGTGACCATGAGGTAATACAGCCCTCAAATATGAAACTCCAGGATAGGGTTAAAGATAAATGGAAGGAAGGAGAGGGTGAAACTTTCCAAGAACAACTTATTGAACAATTGCCAGATATTGTTAATTTTTCTGAGACACTAAATTTAGATATAGAAAAAGCAACTGATGTTCTTACTAGGTGTTTGCAGAAGGCAGGAGATCCCCTAAGGAAAAGACGTTTTAAACCTGGCTCAGATCAGAGAATACAACCTGCCTGGTGGGATGAGAAGTAACAGAGACTGAAAGAACAGATATCAAGACTGCTTAATGTTTTTAGGCGAACCCACAGGGATGAGGCCGGGTTGGAATTTGTGTATTGTATTTTTAGATATGAAAAAGAAACTTAAGTTACGCAGTAGGGACAAGGAAAGAGAATATAGCAATGATCTACGATATAAACTAGAAATGAGTCAATTGGTCAACTGGAAAACTGGTCAATTTTGGAAACTTGTGAAGATCATAGACAAAAGCCGTGCAAATACCCCTGATATTACCCCTGAAGACTGGTGTAATCACTTTAAAGATCTCAAATCACCAAGTACTTTCTGATCAAGGTGAACAAGAATATTTATGCAATCATGATTCTGAATATTCTAATTGCATGGAAAATAATGCGGAGTCACTAAACGAAGATATTTCATTGGAAGAAACTGCCAATTATATAAATAACGTAGCCAGTAACAAGGCACCAGGTGTTGATTGAGTGATTAATGAAATGTTGAAATGTACAGTAGAGCTCCCTAATTCTTGCTCCCTAATTCACAACTCTGTTTAATGCAAATTTAAGAAATTTCCCATGGCGTGGGATCAAGCTATTCTCTTCCCAGTTAATAAAAAAAAGGTTCAACAAATGATGTTAATAACTATAGGGGTATTGCCCTGTTGTGCTTCATCATCCCCTGTTGATCACTGGCAAAGTTTTCACGGGTATCCTCACAAATAGATTGACGACGTGGGGTGAAGAGTCAGAGCAATTGTATGAAGAGCAAGCTGGCTTCAGAAGAAATAGGAGTAGAGTGGACCAGATTTTCACGCTATATGCCCTAGCTCAAAAATATTTCAGCCGCCCCAGAAGTAGATTCTACTGTATATTTGTTGATTTCTTTAAAGCGTTTGACTGTGTCTCATACACTATTGTTTCACGGAAACATGCGTGAAGTAATCAGATCTATGTATATTAGCTTGTTATCCTGTATACAGTCAGACGGAAGGAGGTCTCACAAAATTCTTTAAATGTGAGACCGATACCAGACAAGGTTGCATGATTAACCCTTTACTTGTCCTATATTTAAATATATTTGTTGACATGTACTCCACAGGCGGATGCCATGGTATATTTGTGGATGAAAATTTCCCAAATATTTGCTTAATGTTATATACTGATGACTTAATCCAGTGTGCAGATCTGGTTGGCAGACTCCAAGAAACAAAATTAATCTCTTGAGCGAGTATTGTAACTCTTCAGGGATGAAAGTTAACATTGAAATAACAAAAATAATGTTTTTCAGAAATGGTGGTGTTATAAGAATAAATGAAAAATTGTTCTTTGAAGGTTGCCAGATTGATTGTGTTCTTGTTACAAGTATTTGGGATTCATTTTCTCCTCGAGACTTAATTGGACCAAGGGTGCTCCTAAGGGTTTCTGGTGAAAATATTCGACAAACACGAGGTTGAAAATCGAAATCTTTACTAATCCATGAGTTCAACAAAACGAGATAACTTCCCCGCCGGAAGCACAACAACGATTCTGAACACCGAAAAAACTTGAATACTGCGTACCACTCGAACATTCTCCCCTTCCTTGATATCACTATATCAATACACTACACTGTACTTGCGATTTGCCCGAGAAATGTATCTAGATTAATACAATGCAAAACGTTTATAAGAGAAAGACTAATAACCGAATGTCTGTTTAGAAATTCAATAAATGGCACAGCTTGACCACTGGGCGACGCAAAACGTTGTTGCCGATCTTTACGTCGGCAACGCGGACTCTTCCGTCCCGTCCGGGCTGTGTTGCCACGATACGTCCGAGTGGCCACCGACCGCGTGGCGTCTCCGGTGATACAACAACGACCACATAGCCGACCTGGAGATCCCTGTTAACGCGAAACCATTTAGTTTGAAATATTTCTTAAGTTCTTTGGAACTGAATGAATATATATTTAATTATTGTGTGTTCGAAGACGTGGGAACGGCTAGCCCTTCCAGGTCACTTATTCGTCGATTTGGCGTCTAATGACGTCATGACGTAAATGCGACGAGTTTACGACGGCGGTGTGCCCACTGGGGACATATCTTCCATTTTAAATTAGTTCATCTGCCCAAAATACGAAGTCTCTCCAATTAGGATTTGATTGACCAGTGTGTCTGAATCGATATCGACCAGATTCTATTGAATAGGTTCTATAGAGACGCAATTTACGTATCTTAAAAATGATATAGAACAGTGTTTTATAACAATTCTACCAAATATTTGTCCTATAGAAAAACTATAAAGACATCTATAGAAACACTATAGAACACTGCATGCTCTATAGAAAGTCTATAGAATATTTGTGTCCTATAGAGACAATATAAAGACATTGAAGCCAAAAGCCAATATAATACCGTGTGTAATTGTCTTAAGAGTGATTATCAGGAAAGAAAAAGATTAGAACTCAAGCAGAACTTAAACGATGCAAAATTAGTAAACAAAGAAACCAATTTTTACCATAACTTTTATGATACAGTTTCCAGGTTTTTGGAAGCACATGAAGTCCAGCGTAACACGTGTGTGGAAAATCTACCAGATTTGCTAAATGTTGAGATTTCAGCTGATGAAATTATCAACTCTATTCTGGACATGCCAAATGGAAAGGCACCAGGTTCTGATGGTCTCATTATTGAATTATTCAAAAATACTATGCATTTTGTTACCCCACTATTGGTATCTTTATTTAATAGAATATTAGAAAGTGGTGTTTTTCCGGAGAGCTGGTCGCAAGCTATTATTATTCCACTGTACAAAAAGGGGCCACGGAATGATCCCAATAGCTATCGTGGTATATCTCTGTGTCCAATGTTGAACAAGATATTCGTGAAAATAATATGTGGTAGATTAACAGAATGGGCAGAGGGGTTAGCTTTACTTGGTGAAGAGCAAGCAGGTTTCAGAAAAAGAAGATCAACTGTAGATAATATGTTTGTTTTACAAAGCCTAACTCAAAATTATCTATCCAAAAAAGGTGGCCGGTTCTATTGTATATTTGTTGATTTTAGTAAAGCATTTGATTCTGTTAAGGGCGAGAGCGGGTGGCGCCTGGCGGCTTTTTCCAGAACTAAATTCAATTTTTATCTTTTTAATTTTTAGGGTTAAATGGCAACCAATATCAATCTATGTCACATCAAATAATATTTCCTCCACCAAATTTGCATGTATTTGATGTATTACAAGCAAATACCAAGATATTTAGTGATTGCATATATGCGCCGAAACCCACAATTGTGACAATTCGTCATTTTTGGCCTATTTTATAGCCTATTTTGGTTACAAAAGAGCTTATAGAACAAAAGTTAGTTCAGTAACATATCGTTTTTTTGTTATTTTTTTATTCACCATGACGCTAGGCAGTTTTTTGGGGAAATCTGTCGACCAGTTTTTATAGGGGATTTCAAAAATTGAGAAAAACAAACATTTATAGGATTTTGACCGTCATGTTAAAGCCAATTTGACAAAAATGCCCCAAACTTTTTTTTAGTGAAGTTGTTATGCGTACGGTCGGTTGTAAGGCTGGTATGGAAACTGTATTGAAACTCCAGGGGCGGATCTAGGGGGTTGGGGGTAAAGCGTTTAGAAATGTTTAGGAAACTATGACAAAACGCTTAAAATTTCTATGGAAAATCGATAAAAACCTTTATAATTGTTTTTATGGAAATTCTGTATGATATTTTCTCTCTACGGGGGAAGGTCGTAAGGACGTCTTCTAAAATTAGTGCCATGATTCGGGTTATAAATCTTCGAAGAGAGAATTACCTTCATGTATCTTTTCACATAAACACTACATCTACGGTTTCGCTGATAGTTACCATGCTAGCTGGGTAGCGAATCGTGAAAAAATAGAGCCAGCCCGACTCGCTTTTTTCACGCAGTTTCTCTTGGGACTCGGCTTTTTAACGGGCGACAAACGGTTGGGTAAACCATGCCGCCGACAAACACTGTCCTCGTGAAGTTGCAACGACATTTGTCTAAAGTACAAACCTTAGCTGGGCGAATATGGAAATGCCCAACTTTGCCTAGGGCACAGGAGTCTTAGTGGAGTGGGGATAGATGGGGGAGCGCGGTAATAACGATTTGTATGTGACCCTTTCTCTGACAGGTTCTGCTGCCCCCCCCCCTCCCCCCACCCCCCGGCACAGGAGTCTTAGTGGGGTGGGATGGATGGGGGAGCGCGGTAAAAACCGTTTTTATGTGTCCCTTTTTCTGACAGGTTCTGCTGCCGACCCTCTTAGCCTGAGCGTAGCTTGCGAAACGAGCGACATGGTGCGTGAAGCGTGCATTTAGGCAGTGGCAGAGGCGTGACAAAGGCGACAGAAAGCCTGGGACTTACTTGTCAACCCATCGCTGCGCTCTATTTCTCCACGCACATCCCTTTACACAGTGTAGTGGTCTCGCCCGGGACTTTCACGCTCATTCGTCGTGGAGAAGGTGAGTTCAACTCCCTCTCTACAGTTCGGTGGTCTCGCATATTTCGCGGCTTGCTTGCTGTGAAAAGGCCGGGACACCCTACCCAATGACTGTGCTGTATTTCTCCACGCTGAAAATAAAACAATTAAGCGGTCTATCACCGCATACAAATTAATTGCACCCACAGTTTGCATGACACAGTAATCGAATTGGCTTCACAGGGCGACCTGTTTCTAGAATCCTCATTATTGGTTATCAAACCGCGTGTTAATTGAATTGATAATGAATCAAGAGTTGCAAACATCACTGTGACGCCATTGAGAAGAAACTACACGGGCGTAAACACTCACAAGTAAAAACAGCTGATGTAAATGCCTAATCTAATTGTTTAACTGGTACATATGGTCACCACAGTGTAGAACGGCACACTGTGAAGGGTTTTCAGACTTGGGTCAAGGTGGTAGAAGTATAGTATGTGGTTGGTATGCGGCTGGGACAAGTTCTTTGTGAATTTGCCCCTTTCTTTCTAGTTGTAATGACTTCAAGGAATGGTTCTGCTATTATAGTAAGATAATTAATTGGACTTAGGTTAATACTGGAGGAAACTTCATGCTTGCATTTAGCTAATTACTATCTGTAAATCTGTGAGATTGATGGAATTTGTGTGTAAGATTTATAATTTTCAAGACAGCTAACTATTGTATAAAACCATTTTGCAACGTAAACATATCTATTAGGTATTCCCGGTAAGAGGCTGAAAGTATAGATGCCTATGTTCATGTTTAGACTGGTTTCGTTACTTGAGGTCTATTGAAGAACGTATTAACCGAAAGGATTTAAGTCTGCACTAAGCTGCGCTTGGTCCAATGTATCGCATATGGGCTTAACGTCCTTTGCCTTACACCCGGCTTCGGCTTTAGACATTTAGACTCAAATAACTCACAAGCCAAAAATATCGTAAATATGCTAACTCCCAAGCGAGACAAAAATCGTAAAAAACTGTTTGAATAAATTCGAAAAACAATCCTTCAACATCCCCTACGCCCCATCCCCCCTCCCCCCTCCCACGCCCCTTTGGATGGGTGTTGAGGGGTGGGTAATGTCAACGCTGCCATAATAAAATGAAGCTGTCTGTCCCACTATGCCGCTGTATGCAAGAGCACATTGGCACCAGCGGCCACCTTGAACGTATATCCAACCGAACCACTGCATGCACTGCATGGTCCGCCTTGGATGTGTCAACGCTATCGCATGTGTCAACACTACCGCTGGGTGCTTATCACCTTATCCCTCGCATAATGTCGCTTTTGGGTGATTATCCCGCATGGTGACCATGTCTGCGGCGGGCTACCTTGCTTGGTGCCAACAGTAGGCCTAATAATATTTCTCCCAACGCCTTATCGTCCGAACCGTCATCAAAGCAAACAAATCCCGTACTGTCTCGCGCCCACAACTTCCCATCAGTAGCACGCGAACGAACTCTGCCCGGGGGGGGAGAGGGGGGGACCTTGCCTATAATACGCTTCTCCTAACATCAGTCACAGCAGAATCCAATTTTACAGTACAGTTAAGCGTACTACACGTCAATTCTATAGATCCAACCAGGAAGTCAGGCAGATTTTATCCACTGAAGGTAGTAGTACTACGTTAAATGATGAACAACGAACGTGAAACAGCCCCTTTTTGTACTCAATTCGCCTTTTTTTTTACTCAATCAATGTATGAGCTTGGGCCTTAGTTTTACTCGACTAATATTCGTTTATTAGCGTGCTTTAGCCGCAATTTGAGTATTCTGTACTGGATGCACAATAATTGCACAGAAAGTGTTTAAATATCTTTAACATTTATGTTCCGTTATTCCGTAGCTCCCAGTCTCAATTGATGTCAATATAATTATCGATATTATTTCTGCCCAATGTCTACCTTCTGCCTGCTACTTTTTCGCTTATAACTACGAACGCCGCAAGCGGGGCGGCTAGTATCATTAAATTATACCTCCCCTACCCCCCCCCCCCCCCCTTGCGCCACACACACACCTACAACCCCAGCGCACCCTGTAGGTGCAGGGTGTCAGCAATACTACGGCACACACAACAGACAACCAGTACAATCAACCAGCTCAGAGTAAAATAATTCGGTGCGCACGTACCCGAGGGGTGCACCGGCGCAGTCTACATTCAGATAGACCCAGCCGTATACACCTGGCAAGAACCATGTAATTGTAACGTGCCGAGGGGGTGTCGTGTTGTGGCGACTGCGCAGATATACTTGTCTTGGTAGGGGTTGGGGTTTAAATTCTTCAGTTCAGCATTTTCACTCCTCGGTTATCGGTTTAACGGTTTTTCGCATTCTAACAATTTTTGATATTGTAACCAGCAATCATACAATATGAAGAAAATGCAAATATACTGCTCCGGTATTTATTTATAGACATCAACTCCTGCGAAAATACAGGTTATAAAAGGCAAATAAATACACTGCTGATCCCAACCAAAACTATACGCTATTCCGGTTATATCCTGCCTCTCAGACCTTTCTCCACTAATATTAATACTTGATATATGACGAATATCACTTCAACGTCAATGCTATCTCACCATAACAAAAATATGGCTGAGAAACCAGACTCCGAAATCGAAGTCACTAAATCCGCGGCTACTGCGGTAAGCTTATAGCAAGTCGGATCCCTGGAGTCTTCTTCACTGGTAACCAATAGCACCCTACAGTAACTAATAGCACCCTATAGTAACTAATAGCACCCTATAGTAACTAATAGCACCCTATATTAACTAATAGCACCCTACAGTAACTAATAGCCCCCACCCCCCATATAGGTGATCTACCTGTAGCAAGATTCGATTGGTGGGAGCGTCGGTTGGGCAAAGAGAAGCAACTACAGTCTGGCCATATTCATGCTTTTATTGTGAGCTGCGTTGGACACCAGTCCTAACAAAGCACCCTGTGTGAAAACAGGATAAAAAGATGCAAATACAGATACGAATTGAGTTATAAAAGATACAAATACGAATTGAGTTATAAAAGATACAAATACGAATTGAGTTATATAGGTAATTCGTTTACGTCGACGGCGTTATTATATAATCCATTGCTATTGAAAGATCAAATGGAAGATGTGTAGTTATGTATAAATCTGTCATAAAATCCTAACTTGTATAAATCATGGCGTATTACAAATCATAACGTGTATAAATCGTGGTGTATTACAAATCATAACGTATTGCGTATTTGACCATCATATATATAAAGTATATCAGCGTATGTAGAGAGGCGTGTTATGCCACTACTAACCGCATATCGACCCGCGGGTATTCGTTGTCAGCTGTGTCCGGATATACCGGGACACACAGCTACCTGCAGATCAACAGACGAAAATCTATAAAACCTACTCGTAATCCAACAGAGGTGGAATTACCCAGTCAGCGCTTAACATTTCCCTGATGCTACACAAAGGTCTATAAATAACTGCCCCCGGGCGCATAACCATATGTCCTCGCTGCATACACGTGTATCACAGGATCTCTTTCATGAGCCTGGGCTGTTAGGCCTCAGGTCAAGGACTGGTCTGCCCCCCTGCATGCGCCTGCCCGCTGGAGCCCAGTAGCCGCATACACACTGTACACTACATACAACCTCCGCGCGCCACTACAGCAACACACTGATTTAAACATACATATAATCTGGGGCCTGGCGTTAAACCCACGCGCCCCCTCACTGTAATGAACCGCAGTTGGTTAACGGTCTCCGCTAGTAACACGATAAAGCATATACACGTATAGATAGCTTATACCTTTCGTAACACCACGCATAGTAATAGACTGCAAATGTAAAATTGTTTGACCCGTTGGTGACCCCGCTCGCCAGGCCGGTCAAGCCCGCTGTATACACACACACACAGGGGCAGCCCGCCCAGAGCCAGAGATAAAGCACAACGATAATCTAACTATTAAAACTGTCCGCGGTAACCACGTAAATAACCTGTCTAAAATACGTTGACTTCACATAAAAGATCCTAGGGTACATTTAAACCCGTACAAATACACCGCAGTGGACTAAATGCCAGCCCACGATATAAGCAGACATTAAATTCGGTTTTACACGTTAAACACATGTGACAAAGATGGCTAGATTAGGCCGGGCCGCACACACTTAAAAATGTAACGTAATCGGGATCTTTCACCCAAAATACACACCTCTACGTAACGTAGGCTTTCTCCTCTCTGTGTTGAGATTAGCGTGGACGCCTGTCGGTCGCGGATGTTGCAGATTCTTCCAGATCACATATGGTTTCGCCTGATCCGGGCGGCATCTCATTTTCGAATGAATCCCACATGCAATCCAGTTTCCGGCGAGGACCACCCGCCGTTCGCTAGAGGGCGCTACGCTACCGTAAACCTAACTACTTGCCCACTCGCTAGATGGCGCCACTGGAGCAACTCCGTGGCTCTGCCACATACCTGCATGCAAGTAGTTGTTAATCATTGTTATTAGGTTACAATTTGATCTTTTAATGACTCAAACACTATAAATGTGAGGTGAAATCTGAGGCCACATTAATTGTGCGCATGTCTCTGAAGAATACTCTGAAACAAACCGACCCAATATTAGCGGAGTTACACGGGAAAACATGTTTCGTGACCTTGACATGGCTGTGACCTTGACCTTGCTGTGACCTTGACCTTGCTGTGACCTTGACCTTGGATGCGTGAAACTTCGCGCCCAAATAATAATGTCATGTTGCACGCAAGGAGACCATCTTCCGGCCAAAATGCTCCTGTAATTCTCATGTTAAACTTTGAGCGTAATTAAATGAAAATTGTGAACGTTATTGCAATCTTTCCGATTTTGGGTCCTATCTTTCAATGTTCAAGCGAAATTCGAAGAATTCCTGTGACCTTGACGTTTGATCTACATGGAATATCTACGAACTTAGTCTGACGATGGCGATTCCGCATCTTTTTGTGAATTTTGAAGTCGATATCTCAAGGCATTGGACAGATAATGCGTTGCGTTGGAGACAACAGACACACACACAAACGGATATATTTTTTATGCCCATAGATAGTATAAATGGCCTATTTACTATAGACTTACTAACGCAAATGATGCCATAATTTCTAGCTAATAATTAATTGAAAATGACATCCGATTTTAAAATATGTTTTAACATATGCTAAAACCTGATAGTTATATCACAAGAAAAAAAGTATATGGGTTTGATGGCATGCCATCATACTGACCCAATCCAAGTGTTATGTCGTTTATGAAAAACACCGACGGACGCCATAAAAAAGGCGTGGCCACTTTTTCACCAAGGCTTCCTTTATGGCGTCATATCCATTAATAACGATACACCTGCGCACTCCCAAGTACACCGTGAAGACGTCTCCGTATTTCTTGGCCATGTGCAGAAGAGGTTTCCGCATGTCGGCGCCCAGAAATGGAAGGGAGCCGATGAGGGGGAAGCTCCAGGGTCCTGGGGGCAGGTGTCGCCATGGCTCCCGTGACACGTAGTTATAACTCAGCAGGAAGACGACGACAGAGACGATACATGTCTGCAGGAGATTGTCCCAGAGAATGGCGAACATCACGACTGGTTGTGAGTCGTCACCTGGCTTGTTTGGGCTTAGTCCATCCACACCAGACTCCGTGTAGCTCACACAATAAATGTGTGTGTGCTCATTTTCATTTGGTTTTGCACAATTTTTATACCAGCAACCTGAACAAACGCGACCACTACGTTCACTACATGTTGGCCGATGCGAGTGCATGAGGCGGGAGTGCAATAAATGGAACAGCCTGCAATGTACACGGAGCAGTTACAACGAATGAGATTAAAACTGTTTATATTACGGCTAATATTTATTTTAACACGATTAAATTTTAATCTTCTCCTGAGAGTCTAACAGGCGGACCTAATAATTAACATGCTAATAATTATAGGAGTACTATTGTCAAAGCAACGCATAAAGAAATCAATATTAAAGAACTTTATGATATGAGTTTACCATATACATAAAGTGCGTATTCGCATCGATCTATCCAGAAAGCCGACTTTGACAACTCGAATAACATATTGTTATATCCATACATTTATGAAAGCCGTCATCAAGCCCATCGCATCGACAAGACAGAAGCCCTAGTGACAGATTCATGTCAATTTCCCAAGAGGGGTGATGGGGAGAGGGGTGAGGGAGGAGGGGGGGTGGGTGCAGGCAAAGCGTCGCTTTGTGGTTCAAAAGAGGCCTCGACCTCTATGGACTCTATCCACCAGGGCAAGTTTGGTACTCAGGTGTCTTTTAGCTTTCAAGCTACAACCGAGGACTTGACATTTGCAATGGTCAAGGTCACGACCTTGACCTTTGACCTAGGTAGCTTAAAGACAGTTTTGAGATATTACCTTGCATAACCTTTGTAATTCAACAGGAGACACGTAGCTTATAGGTTTCTGTATTTTTGTTGGCACATTGTTAATTGTGAAATGTCCTATCTTTCACCATTAGACCATTTTTGTGTTGCCATGGAAACAAAAAGTAACCATTCGATTGCATTTATCTTGCACCTAATATATAAGGCCGACCCCTAGGAAGCCTGCACTGATTGTAATTGCACCAAACATGGATAAAAGTGAAATTTGTATCTTTCATCATGGGATTTTCCGTTGCCTTGGAAACGAATACTGCGAATTCGATCGCCGTATTGTTTTATGGCTCAAATGGACGTCTGATAACGCATGCCTGGTGCATGGGGGTCGTCTCGCTGCACATTATAAATCAAACCGGTACCATCTGGGCCGATTATTAAGGGAATTACAGCGTTTCGTAGCCTCCCATCCTGGTGCAACCGCTGTCACCTCGACCTCAGGTGGGGCCTGTGAGAGTGGGGCCGGGGGGAGGGGGCTCTCGGTTCACGGTAAGGACACCAAGCAGCAAGCAGCTGAACTGCAGCCAACCGGCTAGCAATACACAGGGTAGAGGTGTTAATGGGGCGGTTTCGTTCAGCGTAGTTTCGCCCAACTCGCTAAGTGGCGCAAGTGTAACATTGGTTATAAACACGATCAGCGGCTCGAGCAGCCGTCTCCGACCGTGAAACATGGATCGGTCCAATTTAACACGCTCTTGGACTGTTTTGCAACTTAAAGAAGAATTGAGCAGAAGAGGGGCGTCCACAAGGGGCAGGAAAACAGATCTGATTGAACGGTAAGTATCGACATTGAGGGTTTCCCCTCAAAAATATTTGAAAATAGTGTATTATCGCTCATATTGCAATTCAGCCCATTACCATGGTACCAGGCCTACCATGGCATTGGCCGCATTGCCTTAGGCAAACTAATAACTTAGTTATACCGTAATTAGCTTGTTTTAGTTATACCGTAATGAATGTTTTTTTAATAATGAGATATACGAACTTAGTCTAGTTTATTTTGCTAAGAGGAATTTTAGAAATGATGTTTTACACTGGGCACAGATTTGGCATGATCTTAAAACTGAAAGCGGGGGGGGGTGGTTACTAAATAATTGTGTCCAGGGAGAGGGACTATTTGGAATGGAAGTACCACCGGGACAGGGGCCCTTTGCAATACACGTATATGGGAAATCCGGGAATAAACAGGGAGGGGAGGGGGGGAGGGGGGGTCTACCACTATACAATTTTTTTTCCATTTTTTAGCATGTGTGCATCCTTCTGACAAAACCAAGTGCATGGTCAACATAGAAAAGGTAATACACAAAAAAATATGAAGGCTGTGAAATGTATAGATGTTTGTGAATAATCAAGGCATTAAATTCTTATGTGAAGTCTACATATCTTTTTTTACATATATATATGTAAATAAATTCCTCCATGTCTTGTAAATAAATATCAAATGTATAACAAATATCTATATATAGTGTCTGCTACTTATATCGCATATATTGCATTGGAAATAAATGACAATGTTAATATGCAGTATTTGAACTGAAATGAATAGACACAGCATTAAACTGTAAGGTTGAACTGTCACATTGCTGTGTGACATAGAATACAAATTTAAGATGTAATTGTTTTATTCTGCTGCATATATGTGGGTTACATATTTTGAAATTGAGAAAAAGTACTTAAATGTATTTCACTGTCAATTGTTTTCAGCTTGGAAGCTTATGAGAGAAATAAGAATTTTTCAAATGAAGCTCCAGCAGCTTTATTGGACCCAACCATCCCCGGGTGGCCAGAGTCTGGCTTCCGTCAGATAGTTCCCAGCCTTAGGGAGAAACTCCCCAAAATTGAAATGGAACATGTGACAGCTTATTTTGGACATCAACAGGTAACCTAGAAATTACCAATGTGCCTTTACAGAAGATTTAATTAATAGTACTGCTGCAATTGGCGGGTCCAAAGGGACTGTTTATTATTATAATGACCCGTCATGTTTTGAAGGGGGGAGGATTTAGGTTTATGAGATGATCTATCAAGTTAACTGAACTTCGCAATATGATCTAGTGTTTCATTTGTTCCCAACTTTGCATTTAACTAATTATGGTTTGGTGCACAAATGTATAATTTCCACTTAATACTTTGATAGGCAGCTGATCGATTATCATCTGCTAATCTGAAAGCCATCGAGAAGGGTAAAGCATTGGTGGAAGGCGACAGGGTAGCAGCATGCAGTATGGCAGAAAGAAATAAAGATGTTTATTTCTCTGGATTTGTCAAAGCTGCTATGAAAAAAAAGGTCAGTTTAAATATCTTAACTCCTAATTGATTTAAAGAAAAGATGTTGCGTGTATGTCAATATATATGCTCTATCTGCTTTGTTAAAAGGAGAAAGAAATTTTATCAGTGCATGAGAGATTAAGATCTAAACACAATAAATGTTGTTTGGCTTTGCAGGTGTCTTACAACTACAAACTGAAAGTCAACAAAAATCATGGCTACGTGGAAAATAGTCATTGTGAGTGCCCTGCTGGGAGAGGACCACGGGGAACTTGTAAACATGTAGCAGCGGTTCTCATGGTACTCTCCGCATTCACCACGACGGGCAAACTAGCTGTGAGCCTGACGTGCACTGACCGTCTGCAGTCGTTTCACCGGCCAGCCAAATTACATAGTGGTAAGTAATAACATCAACAATTGTGTCCGTTCGAATATTTTTTCCATAGCAAGTACAAGTTTGACATAAGTAAATTTATTAATCCAATGTACAATGAAATCAATTTGACACATATACAGTACAATTTCACAATTACAATAGCCCGTTTTGGCAAGTAGGCCTCTAGCGCCCGAAACTGTATTATAAATATTGTTAAGACTTAACACTATATTTCAGGATCTCCCATTAAGTCAGAGGATCTCGTCATGCGAGTTGGCCAGCAGGACGAGATGCTAGAGGACCCACGGCCTCTCCGTTTCCGGAATTGTCCCGGTTACCAGGATTGCGTAAGGCGGGAGGTTATTGCGTACGTCTGTAGTATTGGGGAGGATGTAACAGCACGATACGCATACGAAAGGGCCGACTTGCAAGCGGCAGACCTTGACCACAACTACATGAAGGTCCCATTCCTGGAGACCTGGATCGACAGGGCGAACGAGGTGTCGGCGGCCCAGGCTCAAGCTATTGAACGCAAGACGAGGGGGCAAAGTCAAAACCCTAAATGGCATGCTGAACGTTCGTGGCGCATAACAACCTCAAATTTTGGAACAATTGCTAAGTCAACGGACCGCCGAAACCGTGAGAAACAATGTCAATCACTAACTGATCAAAGCTTGATTGTTTCTCTGGCCATAAATCACGGCAAACATTACGAACCAATAGCTTTGCGGAGCTTTAAGACGGAGAGAAACCTTAAGGTCCGGAGCTGTGGGCTGTTTGTCCGTGAAGATTTCTCCTTTTTGGGTGCTTCTCCTGATGGAGTTATTGACGCCGATACCATTGTGGAGATTAAGTGTCCATACACTGGACGTCATGAACCAATTGTACCTGGACCAAAGTTTAAATTTTTGCTGAGCATCAATGACTGTCTGGCTTTGAAACGACACCACATCTACTATGACCAAATTCAAGGTCAGTTGTTTGTGAGCAAAGCTAAATTATGTTACCTTGTCGTGTACACTCTTTTCGACATGAGAATCGTAGAGGTCAGATACGATGAGGAGTATTGCAGGGACAGCCTACTGCCTAAACTTCAGGCGTTCTACACGAAATTCTTCAGACCATATCTAGCCAAATTGATGTAAACTGAGACTGTATAGATACAATCTTGCGTATACAAATATTTGTGCATAAAGTTGCATGGTATATAAACATTAGATTCTTTCAAATCCACTCTCCGCTCGCTCGCTCCGGTATCGGAGGACGTTATATGCGGCTTTATATATCACTGAAGGATGTTCATATAAGTGATGCAGTGATATTTAAAAATTGCAAATAGTTTCTGCCATAATTATGCATTCTTGCTAACAATACAAGTCTTTAAATTGCTCAGAAGGAAACATACAGTGATAATCCTGTTACCCAACGGAACCCTCGTCACTGGTAGGGATCTTGTGAGAATCTTGAATGTTTTTGCCAGACCTATTACACGTTCAACATGTATGCGCTTTTCGCCTGTCGCGTACAACCTCAGATTGAGTTAGTTGGCTTTTTCCCTTTAAAAATGTTGGCATATTAATTTTTACATCTTTTGTAGCGAACAGGTCCTGAACATTAAATCATCTACCGGTCATTATGCTATCCCCTTCTTCAAACATTGTTTGGTCCTTGAGCAACTCTGATCGCTCGCAAATTTGTCTGTTGCTGACACTGCCTGCATAGGCTGAACTAACAAATGAGACAACCCCTTTTTTGTTTTTATAAGTCGAAAATGTTGCACTTTGTGCAGCAACTCGCCCTGGCTTTTGTATAGGAATTTCAGTAGCATCAATAATAATCCTGGTTGAAGGCAACTGTTTTTAAAGTGTTTTGGCATTGTGTCATTTACCACTTTTCTAGATGGTGTAAAATTTGCTTCTTTCAGCTGATAATACATAAAGTTTATCCAGGTTCTAAATACACGCGACACAGTGCCTTTGCTTAGTTCAAATAATAAAGCCAGTTCATAATCATCCTTGGCTTGTCTTAATTTAATGAGGGCCAAAAAGAGTTGGTCTTGTGGGGGGAGGTTGCATTGCGGTACAGCAAGATGATGAACACACTCTCCCAAGATTCGAAAAAGAAGCATAAAGTGCTCAATTAAATTAAATCCTGTGTAATACTTAATGGCATTTGGATCTTCACAAAATGACTCTATGGAAAACATAATTTTCTTTGTGGGTACTAGCAAATCGCATGACAAACACTTATCTTCGAACTGCTTCACATCAGATGAAGGTACAATTTCAACGGCAGATGGCTCTGACTCAGTCATACAACCATCTTGTGTAACTTCAACTTCAGCACCAACATCTTGAATGGTTGATTCATGTGGTTTCTTTAGGGATGTGTTGTCATCAGCAGCTCTCACTTGCTTAGTTTTGCGCTTTTGGTGGCGTTTCTCACGTGGGCTTGCTTCAGTAGAGCTCATGGTAAATGCAAACACTGATGGGGTGGCAGCTTTTTTTAAACTTTTCCTCTCACCTGTTTAGGAATATAATTACACACAAAATAAATTTAGATACATGTATATATAAATCCTAGATTTTATTTAATTAAGTTATGTTCACTAAATTTGCAGTCTCAAAAATGGAATGATCTAAGCTTACTAGGTGAAATACTGGTCTGTAACTTATATATATCCCTAGTCAACTGACAAGAAACTTGCATTAAACCTATGTACAAGTAAGGTTAAGTGCTGTTTATTACTGTTTAGCACATGCCTAGAATTGTTTCTTTATAGTCTGTTGGCACAAAGTGGTCACTGCATACTGTAGTATATACAGATGTTGGTTGCCATAGCCTTTTTGTTTGTGGATGAACCCGTCGAATAGCTACAATCCATTGTTTCCTTAACTTGGGATCAGATGGAAAACGATGTCCCCCATTGGCATTCTTGTATTTCGGCACACAACAATATTGTGGCATCTTGTCAACCTGAAATTAGACATCTTAATTTGTACACAGTCACTAATGTGGAAAATAACATTTGCAGGGGGAGGCTATATCAGGTGTTTTATTTTTTGGCAGACCCCATTTAAATTTCTTGTGGTATTTTTTCTTATAAAGATATTATAGAGCCAGTAACACCCCCCCCCCCCCCCCACCACCACCCCATTGCAAGGTTTAAGGGAGCACCCCGACCCAGTAGCAAGCCTTAATTGACCGCCACCCTGCCCTCTTTTTCTATCCTGGCTCATCGTCTGATCTGTAATTTAACGTTGACTTATAAAAAAAACAGTGAAGCCTGGTTTGTACACATGACAGGACTACATGTACACACAGTCCGTATCCAGTCATATGAGGGATAAATGGGGTCTTACAAGACATAAACCTCTGTGTTGGGGTCTGCAAAATACAGTTTCTTCATTCTTGGATCATTTATAGCTTAGCATCACTAAATTTACTTATAACTTACCTTAGGTGTCACGTGTTCATGGATTTCACCAACAAAATGCAGAATGTCTGTTGTCCCGGTGGTAGCGTGTGACTTGGCAACCGGAATAACCACTAGTACACTTGCGCCACCTGGCGAATGCGGCATCGGGAGTTGCGAAACCGCCCCATTAGGGGGTGGGTGTGGATAAGGGCAGGAGTGTGCGCCAGTGAAGCGCATCAAAGCAGAAATGCGTGTGTGTATTGGCGGGCATGGAGAAGGAAGGGGTGAGGGCGGGAGGTGGGGGAGCGGGTGTCGCGTTCGGAGAACGTTTATAGTTTACTATTGCAACGATCTTTTCGTCGATTTATGCAAAAGTGTTAACACGGCGAATTTTAACCATATTTTTTCCTGACGGGCAATATAATTCCACAGTGTCCTATACCATTTTGAACTTTGTACGGTCAATATTGAGGGCACCGAGAATTTCGTTAATTTTAAATTGAAATGACCCGTTAAGTGATAACCGCTAGTCCGATTTTAGTGAAATTTGAAATATAAGGTCCTGATGTATGCCATAGCCTGTGGTAAATACTAGAGAGCGATAGCCTAAAAAATTAAAAGGTCGTGTTCGAACCCCCAACTTCCAGGCGCTCTGGCACCGTTGCGTTGCGCACTCCGGGTTCAAGCTGAGATTGGATTTGGCATAAGCTACATCACCTCTATCCACCAGGGCAAGTTTGGTGCTCAGGTGTCTTTTAGTTATCAAGCTACAACCGAGGACTTGACATTTGCAATGGTCAAGGTCACAACCTTGACCTTTGACCTAGGTAGCTTAAAGACAGTTTTGAGATATTTCCTTGCATAACCTTTATATTCAACACGAGACACGTAGCTTATAGGTTTCTATATTTTTTTTGGCACATTGTTAATTGTGAAATGTCGAATCTTTCACCATTAGACCATTTTTGTGTTGCCATGGACACAAAAAATAACCATTCGATTGCATTTATCTTGCACCTAATATATAAGGCCGACCCCTAGGAAGCCTGTACCAAGTAGCGTGACGCTATGTGCATTGTAACTGCACCAAGCATGGATAAAAGTGAAATTTGTATCTTTCATCATGGGATTTTCCGTTGCCTTGGAAACGAATACTGCGAATTCGATCGCCGTATTGTTTGGCATAATCTATCTAGGTGGCGGATCGAATGTCCCTGTCAAGCGACGTTGAGATACCTGTATGACAAGTTGTCGAAATCGGATGGACAAAACTTCTATTGGCTCATAATTGGGACTTTCGTCGCCTTGGAAAGCGACAGTATTGATGGGATCACCATGCTTTTTGACATACGGTACCTGAGCGGAGCCCCTAATGTCCCTGCAAAGTCTCGTGACAATCGCTTTGAGATTTAAGGAAAACATTTGGTGTAGAAAAGTTTGAAATTTCCAAAGCCTGTAGCGTGAAAACTGTTGCTCCTACGTAACATTTGATAGCAGTAATAAGGGGGGGGGGACGAGCCAAGCACTGTTAAATTCGGATTTTGTATTTAAAGGTGTATTTTAAAGTAAAGTGTTCGCACACGGAATATGCAAATCCAATTTGCATTACAAAAAGGCATCGTCTTTCAACAGAGGTGGGGGGGGGGGGCACCCTGGACCATAGGCCGCCTCTCTTTGGAACACCACTACCCACCATAAACGTTGTTTTTATTTTAAAAAATCTTATTTGTGTCACAAATAAAAACAATACATCTGATGAAAATATTGCTAATACAAAAAAATGCGAAAAATTCAAGGCTCAAAATTATCCAATTTTTGTTTCTAATGTCAATGAATGACATTAAGACAATTATTAATCTTATTCAAAGAATATACTATAAAGTATATAGCTTATATATTGAGCATGTACCAATATACAATGGTCCCTGCATTATACAGTCCCTTCTTTATAGACTGCCTCCGTTATTCGGGCTTTTGGCCATTTATTACTGCATTTCGTGTTTCTAGCTGTAATATTAAGCGAGTTAGACCGGGAAATGTGTTTTGGACGTATGACGTCACCGTGACGTTGACGTTTGACCGATTTCACCCGGCAACGCACTTGACCTGAGATTAGACTTCTGGCATCTGTTGGCGAAGTTTGACAACGATAGCTGCAAGTGATCGACAGTTATCGTTCTCACAGACGGACAGACACACACACAGGCAAACAGGACTGACTCACAGGATGGCGATTTTCGCTATAAAAATAGAAATCACTATTTGTTCCGTCCGCTCTTACCAATAATTGATTATTTCAACTCCATCAAATGTGACATAAGCCTGCACGCTTACCAGTACATTTAGTATTGTGAAGAGATCTGGTAGTTCTTAGGTCAAAAGGCTCGGGAGGACAAGCTAACCCAGCCAGCATGGCATTATCGGCCCAACGTTGTTTTTAGGTAGGCAACGCAACCGTTTGCTAGTATACATAGACGCAACGTAATACCGACCGTCATCTGCGCTCTGCACCCAACCGTTGGCAATGGAATGTTGGCCCAACATTGCGCCTACGTACCAGCGTACTGCCATTAGCGCAAAACACAGCGCCATCTAGCGAGTTTTTGAAGCGACACTTCCATGCGGCAATTTTCCAAGTGACTGTAAGTTATCGTGAATTTTGAGATTTTGATTCATTTGGCGCATTATTATCGTCTTGTCGGTCTGTTTTATAGTATCGGATTGTGTAATTTATGCACTGACTTAATTAGAACTGTAATATAATGGTACAGCGGAAGAAAACGGTCACTGAGTATGCAGTTTCTGACCTTTCCTGTATTATCGCTCACACGAGTGCCTAGCTCTTTTGGAGCTCTTTTCTTAAAATCAAACACTGTCAAACCAGTGCAAAACCTTTAGCCATGGGCAGGTGAAGGCTTGAATAGCACTTCAAACGATTTACTTTAAAATTACCACAGTGTTTGACTAGCTAGCCTGCCCCTGGCTGAAGGTTTTGATGTCATTAAACTTATTAGCCGGCAAGGGGTATTTCCGTTCCTCGGGAATGGGCTTTTCATTTCACTGTGAACTGGGAATGAGGAAAATAATTCTTCATGAACTGGGAATGGGATATTAGCCGACAGCAGTGATCAAGTATTTTCATTAATCGTGAACTGGGAATTTTAATATTAAATAACTCTGAATTGGGAAATGGCCAATTTATATCATATATCTGCCCCTTATTAAACAAGGCACATAATTATAGAAAATGTAAATGGATTATTCCTATTGGTCCAAAAGAAGAAGGGTGTAGACAAGTATAGAGAATACGTATCTGGGTGGGTGGTCAGAACCATATATCTGCCGATGCATTCTGAACTTTTATGTTGATATGAATTATTTTCTCGTGGAGCTAAGAGATCATTTTATTTAGTTAGGCCAAGTGGTTATAGTGTTACCTATAACAATATGCTGTTCACATTTTGTTTTACAGTCTGTTTAAATTTCATTGACAGTGACAGAGTATGATATTGCCCTCCTGCACGCTTTGGAGCGCGTGCAACAACAGCAGGAGCACAATGGTGTAATGCTTGGCAAAATTTGCCAGCATCTCAACATGACTTGCACGCCAACCCCTCCGCCAGATGGAATGCCCTTCCCCATCCTGACCGTAGACGCCCTACATACATTGGACGAGGTCCTTGCTAATGACGAGACCGTGTGGAAAACGGTATGCTGTAATATTTAACGATTAATGTTTTTTGCTGTTAAAGCCTGGCCACACAACACACAGCTATATATAAGTCTCAGAGAACCCCCTTAGTCTATTGGTCAGTGTACTGGACTAGAGATCAAGGCATCCATGGTTTAGTGGACGGTCCCCATATGTGGCATATTTCATTCATCATAATGTTGTTGCCCCAAAAGCTTCCACTGGCCCAATTTTAGTCAAGTATGCACGAATAAGAGACCAGCATTTTCAGTTCTCATAGGTTTGTCCATGTTTTTGTATTGCTTTGTGTAATTTAATTTATGTCTATTTTATCTTCAGTTTGACTCTTTATTTTGCATATGTCCAATTAGGTCAGCAGCATCACCTTGATGGGCGTATCCACTTTCGACAAGACAGTGCAGCGTTTGATGGACTAAGTGCTGTCAAACAGTGTGGCAAAGCAAATACATTGGCAATGGAAGAGTGAGAAAGTGCCATTCCCTCGCCTAAACCTACGCCAGGTGGTGTATGGTAAGTGTGGCTGTATTCTTCTGATAAGATAAAGATTTCCACTTTTCCCACTGTCTACTTAACTCATTTGCGTTACCTATTCAACGTGATATGACAGATCTGTCCAAAAATCCTGCCAACTGCAAATTATGAACAGTATCATTAGTTTGTATGTGGCTACCACTGTATTGCCTTTAACAGGGTTCCAGAAATATTAAGCTAACAAAAAACATGTGTTAAGTATACCAGTATAGGTAAATGCTATTCATGCATATTATCGGACCAGCATGATATGTTAAACAGCTTTGCCATTGAGTCTACTTTGATTTAATTCAGGGGGTACTCGCAGCAACCCGACTGCCAGTTGCGCCACAAATTCAGAGGTGGTGAAGAAGTGGCTGCGATTTGCTGGGAAGCGGGATGGCGGGCGACGAGAGCGTGACAGCTGGCAAACGCAAGAATCAGGAATGAGTGGAAGCGACCGCATCTACGAGCGACCACCTCTATGAGCGGCCATGCACCTGTATGAGCGGTCACGAGCGATTTTTTTCAGACATTACGCGTCATGTATACCTATTAAGAATTCATGTATTGCACTTTTTAAGGTTTTTGTCAATAAATTAGTGAACAACATTTGCAGTGGTTCAATAGTGGATTAATATCGCTAGAACGTCGGCGGCGCACATTGGCCCACTGTTGGCCTATGGTTGGGCCATCGTTGGCAGCTAATGTTGGCCCAAGGTTGGCAGATGGTTGGGCCATTGTTGGCTGACAACGTTGAAACAATCATTCCCCAATGAGCACCCACTCGTTGGCCCAATGTTCTTTGCCGACATTGAGCCAACATTGCCGACAACGTTGTTTCACGGTTGGCAGATGGTTGACATGCTGGCTGGGAAGTGGGGACTGTAGTATTTGTTGTTGGGTGCTTGGTTCCAAGAACCATTGGTAAAGTGATATTATGTGCGATAAAAAGGCCCAAAGCAAAAAATTATTTCAGACGTTTTTATTTGGAAGCTTAAAGGATGTGCTAGAAAATGCACACATGAATGTAGGATCATCTGGACTAAAACATATATCCGGCACTCCCGATTTTAAGCTATGAGACAAGATATATTGTGAAAAACTTAAGTTTTTCCTACAATCTCAGGTGATTTTTTTGTCAGCTTCGTTTTTCGTTGCTATGGTGGCATGAGTTCAACTCAAAACAAACAAATATAAACCGCTTGTCAAAAAAAGTGCATAATATAAACATCGATATATAATGCTTAGGTCTGAAACCAAACATGTGAAATACGGCTCGCAGAGAAACAAAAGGGATGTTGGCCATTTATGTGTGCATGAAAGGTTAGGCCAATAAACCTTCCGGGGGAAGTTATATTGAAGTTGGATGCAACTGGCAGGGGTGGGGGGGGGGGTGCAACGGGGAGGCGGGGTGAGGGCTCACAAGCTCCTAAAGTAACTAGTCAGTAACTACTTGAAGGTGGTTATTGACTTATATCTTACTAAATAAATGTAAATTTACTTCGGGGCATATACAATAACAAGTCGGAAGGTTGAGCCCAAAGCATAAGTTTCAGACGGTACACTTGTCAAACCTCATTTTAGAGGTTTACCCACGCGGCTTTGACATTGATATTTTTTTTTAGTTCTTTTTCAGCTTTTTAATCCCCGAAATTCTAGCCTGAAGATCTATCAATATCATTTTGTTATTCTTGTAAGTGTGACAGATTGTGCTCCCGGGGTGAGAGAGACAAACACACACGCACACTTGTAGCTGGGGAGGTCTTTATTAACTGTAATATTAAAAGCGAGATGTTAGTGCCGGCGTGTTGCCGGCGCAATCCCTACGCATAATCTGATAAATTAAATAAATAATAAGAACGCAATAATCTTGAAGTTCTAAATACATTACGACATGAAATATAACATAAATATGAACATGAAATAAGTACCATACATATACTGCTAGTGAGAATAACAAAAACACGGGTATATAATAGTTACCTGTAATGTTGAAGGCGAGATGTTAGTGCCGGCCTGTTGCCCGCGCAATCCCCACACAATTGACGGATGAAATGGGAGATGAAAACAATGAGCCAATGAATGGAAAGGTATGGTAAACAATATGGAGTGCCCCCTAGTAAGTATATATCGGGCCATAGGGTGGTGGGGATATTCAGCGTCATATTCCAAAAAAAAAGAGCCTGAATATATATTATTCTTTTGGCTGCGATGTTATCAGTTAATAGCAAGCTATGTCTGATAAACAAATCAGAAATGTTCAACGCAAATTTTGAAAAAGTATCATACTACCTTAAAGAAAAAGCTAGCGATCATTTGCCAAAATAAAGCACGAGACGCGGCAGCGTCGAGTGGTTTATTTGCGGAATCTACGACAGTGAGTTCTTTAACAAATCTACTTACAAAATTGCTATAACAAGGCATTAGTTATGCTTGTGATTTGCGCGGTTCATTTTTCATGTTCGGCCACAGACAATTGATCATTGTATCAGCCTACTGCACTGCACGACTAAAACGTGAGAGTGTGAATTATGGAAACAACTGTTTGGCTTTAAAATAATTGAACGACCAATCAACTAATGCACCAGTCAGTGTGAAGCCTCAGGGCAAGGGTGGGGGTGGGAGAGGGGTGGATGTTAACATTGACTTATGCACAAGACGTCGTTACGACGTCGCGAATCTGACGTCAGACCATGGCACTAATACAACCATATACCGACTAAAATCCGACGTCTGGTACAAAACGTTGTTACGACGTGGCGAATCTGACGTCAGACAATAGCACTAATACAACCATCTACCGACTAAAATCCAACGCCTGGTACAAGACCCGGTGCCTGCTGTGTTATGGAAACAACTATTTGGCTTTAAAATAATTGAACGACCAATGAACTAATGTACCAGTCAATCTGAAGCCTTAGGGGTTTAGATATTAACAATGACTTGTGCATTCCATTGTTTATCTTGAAATGCGCACGTTCTGACATCATCAGCCCGTGTCAGCTCCTCTCGGCTCAGCTCGCAGCTCGACTGATTACAGAGTGACACTTAGCGAAGTGAAGCGAGTCAATATTAACAACAATTGTTCATTATTACGAGTGGATGGTGTAACAGTAAACGAACACTCCCTGATTATTATAGTTTATATGTCGTTCGCCAGATGTCGCTGCTAGCACAGTGGCCGATTACGTTGATAGTTATTGGCACCACTCTTGACCCAGCCAGCAATGTGTACGGTTGATGTAAGACGGTGACAAATACAATATAAGCTAAGTTATCATTTGTGTTACTTATTGCATCTATTACAGATGGTCGTGTTCACGAGCGCTTAACTTCTTCATTCAGTATTAGTCGGCACGCAGTCATCTGCACTAAGCACCGCCTATCATAGTCTATATATAGCAAAGAGTATTTGCAACAAAAAACCGGCGCTCCAGGCCAATACCGTCTAAACTTCCAAGTCTTTCGGCCAGCTAAAATGCCATTATCCCACCATACGTCGCCATTTCCAACATCACAAACAGTTTATCTTCTTAACTAAACTTAATTTAGATCAAGATATTCGCAGTTTATACGGCAAAATGAAACATTGCAGAACACCACACAATCCCAATTTTATATTTTTTCCATAGATGTTACGTTACTGGGTAGCACCGTTGATATCTTTCAACAGACACGATGTTTCATGACATGTCCATCTTTTCCCACAGAACAAATTTCGAATGGCCTGCTCACTCGCCGCGCGTCTTGGCGCGTCGTGCGCAGAGCCAGAGCGAATATCGTCAGTCACAGTCAACAGTCACACGTGGACTGGCAACCTTCCGCATGTGGATTGCATTTGCCATTTCAACAGTGCGCAATAGGGCTATACAGTTCTCGCAATCGGGCCGCGAGACTTCAGTTTTGGGGACAAAGGAACACACGTGCTCTATGTTGAAGTATAGGATGCGATAAGCCCATTTCTTTCCAGGTTTATCCTAAAGAATATGAGTACCATTTCACTAAACATGGCTATGGAATGTATACGTTTAAATATTGGTGGGCGGTGAAGCGCAGAACTTTAGGAATATACAAGGAAAAAAAAGTCAAAAGCTAAAGATAGCGTTCCAAATTTAGCCCTGCACCCGGGCTTTCGCGAGTTGTCCAAACAGCGACTGACGTCACAGAGTTCCACCTGCCCCCGCGGTAACAAAAATGGCGAGAGCAAGTGATCAACTTAACCATCCCGGTGTCAAAATGTGCAGTGTATGGAGCAACAACACACGGATGCGTCATTAAACCACATGGTAAAGGTAAAATATAACCAGTTGGATGTTTTCGTATCACTTTTGTATCACAAAAAGACCAAGTGTTTTCATTCTTTGTAAATTTCTGTTTGAAGCGTTGCGCCAAAGTTATCACCGGAGAGAATCCGTGTGACGTCATACTGCCTCATTTTCGTAGGATATGCCAAAAAACGTTAGTTTCTTAGTCGAGATCGTCCCGTCGTAACAAATATTCGTCATTGTGATAGCGCAAACGATAAAAAATATGTCGTCTATCCGTTTTGTGCAGCTATATTTCTTAAATACCCTTAATCGTATCGCTAGGCCTTCCGCAATGGACCCACCCCTCGGCGACTGGCTCTTGCGCAGGTAGTCTGGTTCCCAGTCTCTCTCTTTGTGTAACATACACGTGACGTCTACGTCAAAGATAGTCAGGATACCGGTGTGCGCAGTGATTATAAACTCGTTTGAAACACGTGCTTCGTTTGTTTGTCCCCAAAATGAGTAAACCGGAAGTCTAGGCCAACGAGCCCTATTAATACTCCCTTCAGTGGCGGATCCAGGGCGGGGGGGGGGGGGGGGTGGGGTGGGACGAGCCAAGCACTGTTAAAATTCGGATTTTGTAGGAAAAAAATTGTTTTCTTTTAAGTAAAATGTTCGCACACGGAATATGCAAATACAATTTGCATTGCAAAAAGGCATCGTCTCTCAACAGAGGTGGTGGGGGGGGGGGAGGGGTCACTCTGGACCAGAGGCCTCCTCTCTTTGGAACACCACTACTCACCATTAACGTTCTTTTTATTTACAAAATCTTATTTGTGTCACAAATAAAAACAATACATCTGATAACAAATAATATGCGAAAAATTCAAGGCTCAAAATTATCCAATTTTTGTTTCTAATGTCAATGAATAACCTTGAGACAATTATTAATCATATTCTAAGACTATACTATAAAGTATATAGCTTATATATTCAGCATGTACATGTATACAGTGGTCCCTGCATTATACGGACCCTTCGTTATAGACTGCCTCCGTTATGCGGGCTTTTGGCCAAGTACGGAACATTTCTAGATGTTAAAGCCTCTTTATCATGCGGCGCCCTCGCTAATAGCGACCGACGTCCGTGATAGCCAGTCCCCCTATAATTGTTCCTAAAACACATGTGGGTAATGCCAAAAAAAGATTTCGTGTGTATACAATAGCGGTCAATAAATATACTGACCATTTATGGTTTGCTTTATGAATCGTGCATTATATGAAATTGTCTTACCATGTAGGAGTTTTTCTCATCATAACGTCAAATTTTATAATTTGTTCCCATAGTATATCAGGGTTTCATACACTTGGTTTGACTTTGTAACAAATTGACCATCAAGGTCAATATGATATATGTAAAAATTCAAATTATTTAATTACCAATAGTTCAATATTGTTTTACACAATTGTTTTTCTTAAATTGACCATTCTAGCCTAAATCAAATTTGACATATATCTGGCCACGTGCCCATTTGGTTAAGTGGTGCTTACACTTAAGTATCATAGCATATCTTATAGTGAATGAATTTCTTTTGTTTGCAGAAAACACTTTTTGTGTATTTTATATAACTAATACCAATGTCATATGGTTACTTCTACCATATGAGGATGTGAGATTCTAGAAAGATGTGAGGTCACTATCCTGCATTAAAAAACAGACATTTAACTGTTTTAGTCTTTTCATGGTTTCATCCATTTAGTCTAAGTTGAATATTACCTTCATTGTTCAATTATAGGGCAATATGATAATGTAACACATTCAGTGCAAATACAGATATTAATTCTACATTGGTAACATGAAGTACAGTATCACACAATCTGCTATTAACCCTTTGGATTGTATATCAGCTTACCTCGTAGTTTTTTAATGCCAGTTTTGTTTTATTTATGATCACAGGACCGTCCTCAGTATATCATAACGTACCACTTCAACTAGTTTTATCAGAATTAAACACATACTTTTCCATTTGCTTTCACGTGCATTTTATTTATATCCATCTCAATTACAAATTACCAAACTGCAACAATTTGTGTTGAGTAAACCGTGCCTTTATTCATAGATATTACCGTGTAATTTGGTACTTTTTTCTTGAATAATCTAACTTTACAGTCTGGAAAGAGCCGCGCTCGCCGTCTTAGGTTTCACGTATGATGTATTAGTATCAGCGGTGTTGCAAAATGACCTTGAACTTGGGGGCGATGTTGGTGATGCCCAGACGTCCGGTGAGGTTGGGGAGTGGGTGGCCTGGGGGCAGGGTGAGGGTGAACCTCTGTAAGATGGAGGTGGCGAAAAGGAAGAGCTCCATCCGAGCCAGACCCTCGCCCAGACAAACCCGTGGGCCTGAAACAAGGACACACAACATATGTAACGTTACAGGTCGACACGGTGTAATTAAATCCAATAGGGCTGTACAGTTCTCGCGGGTTCTATTTCTTTCTAGGTCTTTTGGGGACCAACAAAAAAACACGTGATCTTAGAACGAGTGCGCATCACGCTGGTGCCTTGCTGCAACTGCGTGACGCGCACTCATTGTAGTCAACGTTTTAGGGTTAGGAACCGGCCGGCTGCGCGGTTTGTGCGTAAAGAATCGAGTGGGTGTGAAACTATTTTTTGTTTGCTTTGGTCCAGGCATTGTTAAATATAAAATCATAATATAGTTAAAGATAAGACATTTATCTCTCCATAATACATGTGGGCTAGATCCAAAACACCAGAACAACCAGACAAACACCATCAAGATGTTGACGAACGGGGACGCACTGTCTCCCGACGTATACGACAGGACAGACAACCCTCGATAGCAGACTTCACGAGGTCTTCCCAGAGGACGCACAGTGAACCGGGGAGACGCACTGAGAACCGGTCTCAGAGCATCAAACGCAAAGAGACTGAGAGTACCCCGACCAAAGACAACCCGCCCAAAGTCCAGAGAGGGGATACCTCTCGCGATGCAGACAACCGCACGGACAACAGCCAACCGCCCTAGGATACTGTCCATGCCTTCAATCCGATACATCCTCCCGAAGACCACGGAACCGTCCAAGGACTAACGACACGCGACTACCCCTGCTGCAATACACCTCGGAACCCAATCCCGGTATTGTGATTGGTAAGAAATACGCCTAAAACGGTAAAAGGAAAAAACTAAAAAACATGTGTCATCCCAAAACTATCACCAATAACATGGCCGTCGCAAGTACATGCGTGAATGATGACAGCAAAGTGGTAAATCTTAATGTAATGTCCCTTAATGTTAGAGGGGTACGGAACTCAAGCAAATTACGAACTGTTATGCAATACGCGATTGACAATCACATTGACGTCATGTGTATTCAGGAAACATTTATCACCGAAGGAAACTTAAGTGAGATTAATGAACGTGTACATCGTGTATGGCAAGGAGCACAATTTCACTGTGTCACTAATTCAGCTCATTCTAGAGGCGTCTCTATCCTGCTAAGTAAACAGCCAGATTTTCGAGTAATTAACAGACATGAGTCCAGTGACGGCAGGAGGCTACTAATTAACCTGAGGTTAAAGGGAGATGTATATACAGTGGTTAATCTATATGCTCCGAACAACATTAAGGCCAGAATTGAATTCTTCAAAAGATCTTTGAAATGGGTTAAACAATATAGCCTGACTGATGTTAATCTCATAGTATGCGGTGACTTAAACTCTACGCTCTCTGCAAAAGATCGTTCATCTAGTAAAGTTGAAGCATGTAGCAAGCACTTGTCGAAACTGATAGATTCTTGTAACTTGAAGGATCTCTGGCGCGCTAGAAACCGAGATGACCCGGGTTATACATATTTCGGTCATGCCCCAACCTACACCAAGAGTCGAATAGACTATATCTTGGCTGGTACAAACCTTTCCCCATGCGTTGACGATATAAAAGTCAATCTAGCGCCCGTTCCAGACCATAGAGCACTTATTGTAAAATTTCAGAAGAACATTAACAAAAGAGGAAAAGGTTATTGGAAACTTAACAATGCACTATTAGACAACCACGAATATGTAGACCATGTTAAGACACTATTTGATGAGACCCTTTCCGAGTATTCAAATGTAACTAAAGCAAGAGACATATGGGACTTATTTAAGATCCGCATTAAAGAATTTTCAATCAAATTTGGTATAAGAAAATCCCAAAGAAGTAATTCAGAAAAGGTTTTAGTAGAAAGAGAAATCCTAAAATTAGAGGAAAAACTTAAGTTGGATCCCATTAACTCAGACCTGTTAAAAAGTAGTAGAGATATGAAACAGAAATATGATAACTTGTATTTAAAAGACGCCCGCGGGGCCCAAATAAGAGCCAAAGCCGAGTGGATAGAGAAGGGAGAAAGAAACACTTCCTACTTTCTCAGACTTGAGGAACGAAGGCAAACATTTAATGCTATCAGCAGTCTCAACACTGATCAAGGAAAAGTAAAGTCTGACAGAGAAATACTCTCTGAGGCCCGGCGCTTTTATGAGGGGCTATATGCGTCACACGCACAAGCAGACGTAAATGTTACTGAATATATTAATGAAACAAAAGTGACAAAGAAACTTTCCGAAGAAGAAAAATGTAAAATGAGCAACGAAATATCAAAACCAGAATGTGACGAGGTGATCAAAAGAAACTTAAAGAAAAACAAATCACCTGGAAACGACGGTTTAACCAGCGAATTCTATCAAGCTTTGTGGCCGCATATCGGCCACTTCCTTGTTAATTTATTTAACGATTGTCTAAAAGACGGACATCTGTCTAGGTCTCAAAGGTCATCCACTATTTCGCTAATTTTTAAAAAAGGAAACCGAGAAGATATAAGAAACTACAGACCAATAAGCTTATGTAACGTGGATTACAAAATACTATCATTCTGCCTGAGCAACCGCATACACAAGGTCTTGAGTAAAATAGTCAACACTGACCAAACTGGGTTCGTTAAAAAACGTTTTATTGGCCAAAATATACGCCTTATCGAAGACGTTAGAACACACGCTGAAAGGTATAAAAAGCCAGGAGTATTAATCTTTTTGGACTTTCAGAAGGCTTTTGATACGGTCGAATGGAACTTTATTTTCAAAACCCTGAAGACCTTCAACTTTAGTGACATATTTATAGACTATATTAAAACCCTGTACACGGAACCAATTGCATACATTAAAAACAATAACCACATTTCAGCGGAATTCTCAATAAACAGAGGTGTTAAACAAGGCTGCCCATTATCAGCTCTCCTCTTCGTACTTGTTGTAGAAATAATGTCAATCCGCCTCAGACACAACGAAGATATAAAAGGATATGAAATAAACATAAACGGTAACATAAAGAAACTAATTCTATCACAGTATGCCGATGATGCGACACTAATTCTAAGCGACATCGCATATATAGGGGAAGCAATACAGGAAATAGACCGATTCTCACGCTATGCTGGACCACTGTTGAATATGGAAAAGACCTTTGGTATGGCAATCGGAAGCAGACGAGGGCTGACGGGATCGATTAGCGGTATATCTTTCACGGACGAACCTGTGCGAGTTTTAGGCATGTTTATTGGTCATGATACCGAAAAATGCTACAAGTTAAACTGGGAAAGCAAACTAAGATCTGTAGAAAAGGTACTCACTGACTTCAAGAGAAGAAGGCTCACCCTGCTTGGTAAAATAACCATACTAAAAAGCTTAGCTCTTTCAAAAATCACCTTTATAGCTAGTTGCGGTGTCGTCTCTTGTGACACAATTAAACAATTAAAGAAAGCATTCTATGAATTTCTGTGGGGAAAGAGAGATAGATTAAGGCGGAGCTTGATCGTAGCTCCTATTGAAACTGGTGGATTGAATATGGTTGATATTGACTGCTACCTTAAGTCCTTAAAAGCAGCCTGGTATACACGAATTTTAAGTGCAAAACACTCTAACTGGGCATTAGTGGCAAATTGCTACTTCCAATCAATAGGCTTGGATAATATTTATCATGGCGAGTCTTTTAAGGATGAACGATCATACCCCATACTATCCAAAATACCCATATTTTATAGAGAGGTTATTTTAGCATTTAATCAGTTCCGAAGGCACCAGCCAGAAACAACAGACACATCCCAAGCACTTACACAGCACATTTGGGGCAATCAAAATATAACTATTTCTAATGGAACCAGCAAGCACAAACAATGTCTGTATTTTAATACATGGTATCAACAAGGCTTCCATGATATAGGAAACCTCCAAATCAGAGACGGCAAAATTTGTGAATCTTATCTTGTTAAGAACATGTCATTAACAGCAAATTTTTTACAAGAACTATACCAACTGAAGATAGCCACAAAAAAGTTGTGCGGCGCTGTTTTAAACCACGACCCAGCAACATTTAGTGACAAAAACAACAATATCAAGATAAAATCATTTAGTACGAAAAGTAAGACTTACTACACCTCTTATTGTAAACAGTTAATCTCGAAACCGCCATCGGAAGTCAAATGGAAAAAAATGTTTCCCAACGAAAATATAGATTTTAAAGATGTCTATTTGAGAAAAGTTAAGAACGTGTTCGACAAGAAAATAGCTGAGTTTAACTATAAAACCCTACACCATATATTGGCTTGTAAAGCCAACCTATATAAATGGAAACTTTCTAACGACGCACAGTGCGCAGAATGTAACGAGGAGCATGACCTTAAGCATCTTCTGTATGAATGTCCCCGCGCAAAATATATCTGGTCATATGTTGAACAAGTACTAGACAGAAAGATCTTATTTATTGATATTATTATAACCAATATTGCAAATAATGCAGCTTTTATTATCTATTTGATATCATATCTTTTATACAAAGAATTTATGATGCAATGCGGTTCTGTACCAACGAGAAACTTGTCTAGTCGTAACTTTTTTTATTCTGAACTACGTTTTAGAAAATATACATATAGTCAGTGCGATAAGCCTGAAATATGTTCTATGATTGACATGATTGTTTCAAAATTAGTGTGATCTCTTTTTCGTTACTTGTAATTGATATATGTATCTGTATTTTCATGTTGATTGCTAAATAAAGCATTTTATTAAAAAAAAAAAAATAATACATGTGGGCCATTCGATGAGACTGTTGGAAGCGTTGTATTTTGAGCCAAATCATCGATGTTTACAGTTCTACGACAAACGGAGCACCATTGTCCTCAACTGCTCAGTCCATATAAGGAGCGTTCTTACGTAACCATAGATACCGCGCGCAGAGACGCGCGTCATGATGATTATTACGTCATACGACATGGAAAACCCGGCGCAGCACATTAGATCGCCTGCACTGACAGTCACTCATGAGACATGATGGTTTAACAACTGCCTAATCGCTCATACATTACATAAATCTACTCGGATGGTTATAATTCGGATATGCACAGAACTTCAGTGGTTAGTGGTGCTTCCAAAGACAGCTAGCCCATCTTGTGTGTGAGGCGAGTGAAGGCAAACAACCGGAAGGTAGGCAGCACCTACAGGCCGTTGATGCAAGGCATTGACGCAGAGCAAATGTATGCCCGTCTCGTGGGGTCTCGATAAGATCCCGAAGTGACTGTGCAGCCTAATCTCAAACCACACGCCCTTGATTTATTCATACCGCATCTAAAACTACCACAATAACATGAGAAGCTCTTGTGGGAATAGTTAAATGTGAGAGTATCCTGCAATATGCGATTGATCGCTTAAAGGCATAGTTACCATAGAGACATAATGTGCCATAAAATGAAAATAATAATGTTATATACTTACCGACAGAAAACGGAATCAGTTGCTCCTGCTTTTTGAACTTGCCGTGTTCATCCAGGAAACGAGTCGGGTCGAACTTCTCTGGCTGTGGCCACAAGTCAGGATCCCTGTTGACGCTGTTCAAGTTGGTCAGAATAAAGCTTCCCTTGGGGATGAAGAAGCCACGGAACCAGACGTCCTCTGTCGTCCCATGGGGGACGCTAAAGGGCACGATATCCGCGACACGCTGCAGTTCGCAGAGAGATGCCTCCGTGTACGCCATCTTGGATTTATCCGACATGGACGGAGCACGTTGTGAGCCGATGACGTCATCGATTTCCTGGCAGATCTTCTCCTGGACGTCTGGGTTATGGAGGAGGTAGATGACCATCCAGGTAAGGGTGGTGGTGGCGGTCTCTGTGCCGGCGCCGAACAGATCGCCCACAACAGCTACCAGCTGGTCCACTGCCACAGTGAGATAGACCACATAATATGGTCAAAGTGGGTTATGTTAGCATTGGTAGGAACGTACGTTGGAGCCGAATGCGTCCGATCACACGATAGGAGTCAGGACCATAATTTTCATACTTTCGTTATCAAAGACCAAATGCACAGTGTAATGTCTAGCAGAACACATTGGTCATCATCTACTTGGAGCAGGTTTATATGGTTCTGTTTAAAAGGGTAAGCGGATGTGAAATTTGTGGCACGTCACATGTGTTGGTATATATATAACACTCATTGTATGCGATATTCCTCATATAGCCAAGCAAGTGACACCTATTTTCCAGTCGATGCACATGTTGCTAAGTCCTGGATTCGAACCTAGGTAATAAAGCTGTGGTCTATAGCTTAAACCACTACACCGGAGAGGCCCCCATGACCAATTGAGATGCAGTCTAGTACCACCAGACCACCCCAGATCAGCGGTCCTGTGCGCTAACCACTACACCAAGTGCACTATCAACCACACCAAGTGCACCAGACACCCCCATCTCCCTGGCCGGGCAGGCCACCCACCTGAGAAGGTCGTGTCCGGATCCCCCTCCTGCTTCTCCATGGCTCTCAGGAAGGCATCTACGAAGTCAGTCGGCTTGTCGCCCCGGATCCTGGAATCTTTGTGCTTCTGGATCATCTCGCGATACTGTGACCTCATAAACGCCGTAGCCTCCATACACATTTTATACTTAAACAAATCCCCGGGAAGAAATCGCAGGAAAGGAAATACATTGAGAAGCCCTGAATTGCCGACGATATCGAAGCTGTCGACCAGGATTTTCAAGTAAGTTTTGAACTTGGGATCCTCGTAGTCGAAGCGATCGCCAAAAGAGACGGAACCGATGATGTTGGCAAGGGCCATTTGGACACAGTTGTAAAAGTCCAGCGGTTGTCCGGATGTACGATCCAGGACGGTCAGGAAGGCAGCCACCTCTTCTCCGATCTTAGCCTCCATCAAACTTCGCCCGAAGCCAAAATCTTTGAGAACTGTGTGCGCGAAACGACGCTGCTTCTTCCAAAACTCGCCCTGTGTAGACGCCACACCTAACGAATAATGACACATTCATAGGCTGATCACAGTGTGCATTCAGCCATTCCATAGCTGACAACATCACTTGCATTTCGTGTTTGGTTATGATAGCGCCCCTGGATAAATCTTTGATCGTGAGCAGTCACAGTAATAAAACAAACGAGATTGTCAAGCATAGCTTGAGAAAGACGAAAATCGGGGTGACATTCAGGTTGAAATTCCCCAGTTATAATCATAATCCATATCATAAAAAACCGCAGAAAATCTAGATTTTCGTCTTAAAAAAGCGAACACACTGACATATCGCTCAATGAAAGATAATAAGTAGCTGAGTATTTTGGCACTAATTGCACGTCACTAACTGTAATATTACATTTTTTGACGCATGATGTCACCGCGCCGTCAGTGATCTAGGCTTTAAAATGACATTGACGATGTTAAAATTGGATTCTTTTTGGCGTAAAAAGTACGGGTTAAATTTCGATGCCATTTGGAAGGCATGATGCCACTAACATTGGTACATAGTCCACCACATATGCGTATCCGGAACAAAATTGAGCAAAACACTTTTTTTCAGCAGGTTTGGGAACTTCTGAAATTGCCGCTCTCGCGACACACCACTTTGGTGTAGTGGATAAGGCCTTCGACTCAGGGTATGAAGGTTGATATAAAAAAAACATTCGGCCCGCGATTATTCTTTGCATCCAAACTACTGGTTCCATTTCGATGGAATTTGGCACATATGATGTCAGTAATATTGGTAAGTACATATTCCACCACATATAGGGGGTGGGGGTGGGGGGGGGGGGTAGGGGTATTTGCGGTCCTCCCCAGCAAACACCTAACGTTATGCTAACGTTACCCGAAAGTTATTACTTCGTTATCGTTATAACGTAACCTTCCAAAAACGTTATGGGAACGTTGATTAATTTTAGGATTAAAATGTAACCTTCCAAAAACGTTTTGGGAACGTTGAATAATTTTAGGGTTATAATGTAACCGTCTAAAAACGTTCTGGGAACGGTGAATAATTTTAGGGTTATAATGCATCCTTCCAAAAACGTTCTGGGAACGTTGCTTAAGTTTAGGTTATAATCTTTCCTTCCAAAAACGTTTTGGGAAAGGTGAATATTTTAAGGGTTATAACGGATCCTTCCAAAAACGTTTTGAGAACGTTGATTAATTTTAGGTTATAATGTAACCTTCTAAAAACGTTCTGAGAACGTTGAATAACTTTAGGGTTATAATGCATCCTTCCAAAAACGTTCTGGGAACGTTGCTTAAGTTTAGGTTATAATCTTTCCTTCCAAAAACGTTCTGGGAACGGTGAATATTTTAAAGGTTATAATGGATCTTTCCAAAAACGTTTTGAGAACGTTGATTAATTTTAGGTTATGATCTTTCCTTCCAAAAACGTTTTGGGAACGGTGAATATTTTAAGGGTTATAACGGATCCCTCCAAAAACGTTTTGAGAACGTTGATTAATTTTAGGTTATAATGTAACATTCTAAAAACGTTCTGGGAACGGTGAATAATGTTAGGTTATAATGTAACCTTCCAAAAACGTTCTGGGAACGTTGAATAATTTTAGGGTTATAATGCATCCTTCTAAAAACGTTCTGGGAATTTTAGGTGATAAGGGTACCTTCCAATAACGTTTTGGGAACGGTGATTATGTTAAGGGTTATAATAGATCCTTCCAAAAAAGTGTTGAGAACGATGATTAATTTTAGGTTATAATGTTACCTCCCAAAAACGTTTCGGGAACGGTGAATATTTTAAGGGTTATAATGGATCCTTCCAAAAACGTTTGGGAAGGTTGATTCATTTTAGGTTATAATGTAACCTTCCTAAAACGTTCTGGGAACAGTAAATATCGTTGGTGTGTTACACGTGACAACAAATTTGTCTGTCTGCCCTAATACGAAGTCTGTCCACTTAGGATTAGATTAAGAAATATGCCCAATTGACCAGTGTGTCTGAATCGATATCGACCAGAAGAAGATCGCATATAATAAGGGACAAGGTGACCTTGAGAAATCAAATTTTGCCAAAAATGATACAAATCTGCAGCGTTTTTCAACACTTTCGATGCTAAATCATTGATGTGAGGGCATGATATATACACCATAAGAAAGCCTGTGGGATTTACTGCATAACTGTCTATAGGGTGTAGGCCCAGGTCGACGATCAAACCGGAAATCTCAAAATCACCATTTTCCTGCCCAAAGTTCATTTTGGCGGGAGAATAGTGTTTATGTCACTTTTTATGGTTATACTAAAGATATTTTCACCAATGTTTCAGCATGATGACGTAGTCAAGATAGCTGTCTCATAAATCTTATACTTTCTCGAATGTTACTCGGTTGATTTTGATCGTGACGATGAAATATATCCTGTTTTGGGATCAAAATAGTGTCTTGTTTAGCTAAGTTTAAAATGAAGGTCATTGAAGGCATTTAGGACCGTATATCTACAATATGAGGCCATGGAATGCCAAATTCGATAAAAGAGACCGCAAGTCTCCATCTGCAATATTAAGGGCATACGTGGTCATTTGAAGGGGGCCTCTAAACCGACCGAAAATCTATGTTTTTGATATTGAGAAATGAAGGCGTCCTAATTTGGCCCAATTGGTGTCAGAATAATGTTATCTTCATGGACAATTATTTTGCTATTTTCTTTCAACAAATAGGAGCTTATAGCCAATTTGAAACGGTTAAAATGTCTTATTTCTCAATATAGAAATAACCTTAAGAAAAGATATTTTTATATATTTTGTGATGGAAACTGTAAACAAGCGTATAGAGTAAAAATCTGAGATATCTGCAAATTGTGGGTAAGATGGGAAAGTGAGTTTTCAGGTTTCGACATTTTGGGGCCGGATTGTAATTCAGGGTTATAAAAGGTACAGTAAAACCTCTCTAAGTCGACCGAGGACGGGACTGCCGCTCATCGATCGACTTAGGGAGGTGGTCGGGTTACAGAATATCAACCAATCAACATAGCAAAAACTGTTGATTTTCCGATGCCAAAGATATCGGCAAGCTGTTTTGATTGATCTTGCCCTCGCGTTCCTTCGTATTGACGAGTTTTACCTTCCGTGAAAGTGGAAACTCTTTCGCATAAGACAATATCCATCCCATATATAGCCGCTACTTGTATCTGACGTGTGTGTGAAAACAAGAGGGAGCTTTGTGAACAAGTTCATCCAAGCTCATGCCGTTCACAGGCGGTATATCGCCCGAACATGCAAACATGCTTCACACATTTCTAGAGTGCTATCCAGTTCACAGGCGTTATCGCCTGAATCTGTGTGTTCTACTAATTGCAATCAGCCGGTGACACTAATCCTTCCGCCAGCTGACAACCGATCGACTATAGGAATATGAAATGGGGCTTTGGGACCAAAATGATCGATCGGCTTACAGAGTAGAGAGGTCGTCGGGTTATAGAATACAGTAACTGTTGTAATGCTAAGACATATGCCGACCTTCGGCACGCGAGAAAATCGATCGAGTTAGGGAGGCGATCAGGTTAGGGAGGTGGTCGGGCAGGGAGGTTTTACTGTATTACAAAAGATAACAAACGCAAATGACCCCGCGTTGATGCATTTAGCCTACGTTGCTGCACTGGGTCCCATATTTAACTTTATTTATCGTCCCATCAGACCCAAATTGGGCCCCTGTACTGTTGCGACATTCCTTTCCATATAGTTAAATGTGTTCGTCGATCTGCCCTAATACGAGGTCTTTCCACTTAGGATTTGATTAAGAAATATCCCCAAACAGCCCCTTATGAAAAAGTACCATGGTATACCATGGTAAATAGGCATGGTACTTTGGCGGAGGTATATACCATGGTATACCATGGTATTTGATACCATGATTTACTATGGTATATCATGATATACCATGGTAGCTTGGCGGAAGTATATCATAATTAATATATCATGACATTGCATACCATGGTATACCATGGTACTTTGGCAGAGGTATGTCATGATATATCATGACATTGCATAACATGGTTGTAGATACCGGCACATGTACTCAAATAAATCGGTAGGCCCAATTTTTTTTCTTTTTCTAATAGATAAATTCCAAGATAGAACTGAATGTAGGCCTACCCAGTAGATGAAATCTCAACTAGGCAAGCCTAAAGCATGGAGCACAATTACTGACACAAGTTTGAATTTGTGCAAGTCTCGCACCATGCCCAGTCATGACGCCAGCATTTACAACTCCCATTAATTCAGCCAGCTTCACTACCGCTGTATGGGTCATAAAACTCTGCCTCTCCCTCAACTTTGTCTATGGACAAGAGCGCACACATGTGGCAAGTAGTGTTACTGGCATGTGTACTTCTCTGCGGACGGAGGAGGGTTCAGAAGCCATAAACTAGACGGCTCTTGTTACAAAAGAGATGGTGCAGAGAAAAGTCCTTTACTCTCTGACTGCATTGGGCGCGAACCGACCCCGCCGGCCTCGAACCCCTCCCTCTGTGCGCTTTGCTACATCTTGGGATCCACGACGGGTAGCATCCTGTCCCACCACCCCTATCTCTTCACACATACACACTTCTCTAAGAGCGAAACAAGGCAACCTACCTGTTTCAATGTCGCACCACATCGCGTCCTATTGCTAGGGGGTGGGGTGGGGCTCGGGGGCTGGGGGGGGGGGGTGCGTATCCCTCTCCGCTTCCTCTGCACAGGCCTTCACGTTAATCTCCTTAGATTTATCTTTGGGTACAAACTCATTATATATAGGCTATCCTTAGTTTGCTTTCCGTTGTTAATTTTACAAACTGATATTAACTATATGTGTCTAACTATATTCCATAGAACCCATTAGTCAACAGACACCATGGTATATCATGACATATCATGGCATATCATCGTATCTTTTGGAATACCATGATATATCATGATCATGATATATCATAGTATTCCAAAAGATACGACAGCGTGTGGGTCAGTGTGGCATATCAGTCGGTTGCTTAGCAACCCCCATTGTAACGTCATTTTGACATTTTACGTCACAACTACTCAGTATATAAAAGCGACAAAGTCTCGAATTCCGTTTTAAAACGTTAAATTCTTCTTGTTAATAAATTATAGCACATGAAGCGAGAGGTAATTTTTCTTCAAATCGGCAAGTTTCTTTGATATATATATACATGGTCATAGATGTCTTACAATAGATCCACTCAATCTTCGAGGGAGTGGTGGCGTCTGGTGGATTTCACCAGCTTGTAACAGTATGAGATTCAGATATAGATTTTGTCATTTTTACGTGTGTTATCTCAAGAGCTCGCTACGCTCGCTACAATAAAAATAAGTTATCTTTTGTGAATAACCCAAATGTAGGTAAATTGGTTAAAATTTGAGGCATCTAGAATAAAAATGAAATAAGGATTGTAAGCAGTAATTACCTACAATATTGATACTAGGAGGGGAGGGATTTTCATTCTAAATAATTGCTGAGGCAGAGGGCCTGCATTTTGGTAGCCGCTACCTATGAATAGGACGACCAGACAATTTGGTCTTAAGACCATGTCTGTCTGGTCGTCCTATTCATACTCATAGGTAGGTAGCTGCAGACTCCCCTCTGGGTCATACATTCAAGCACAGCACAGCTACAGGCACCAAGAACCCATCAAGGCCTGGTGAGTGTGGATATTCTTAGCACTGTACCTAATCCTCATAATGTATATAATACCAATTATTAGAACAGCCAGGCCAGGACAAATGGCTCACACAAAATAATGAATCACAACTCAGCAGGAAAAGTGTGAAGTTGCTAAATGAAACAGGGCATCAACGTCTCGTGATACAGAATGAAGATATATATATATGAAAAAGTTATTTCATATAGTTATAAAGGAAATCCTGGGATTGATAGATTTGTGGGTAGCGTTACCGGGGTGATTAGGTAGTTTAGTAGTTGACCTTTATTACGTCATTTTGTTGCCTTAACTGTTGCATATCTGCGTTTGCTGCTTGCAAGTAATAAAGGTCTTGTCTCCACTACTTGATGAGTGTGTTGGTTTTCACTGTGTTCCTTATGGAACAAGGTAAACACCACTCACTTACCGGGTCCGCTGCACGGCGGTGGTGGGGACGTCAACGCACATAAGGCTGGATAGGGGGTCGGGGTGGGGTGGGGTGGGGGGGGGGGCTTCAGTAGGTTGGTTGCGGGCGGGTAGCTCCATACACCTCCTGATTGGTTAGTCCTGAGTCGGGTGCGCTGGCAGGACTAGCTAGTGCACTGGCTCTCGAGCTCAGTTAAGGTTGTGCGGCTTGCTAGCCAACCACGTGTTTTTGATCACGTATCATGCACTCCGGGTCTACTAGCCACTGAGATCCGAAGCGAAAGGACACGAACATGAGAACAACGCTGTAAACTGTGTTACCGTTGTTCATCATTCGCCCAACGTATTACATGTACCTAGTTTTTCTCAGATTTCAATGTCCGTTGAATTGCTGTCCCTTGCATTTAGTGGTTTACACAGGCCGGCGCGGCTGCCCAAACTATATTGCCAGTTCCAGAGTTAATAAAGCAGTATTTGGCACATGTGAATTTACAGGAGCACTGAAGAAAATCCACAAAAATGCCAGCGCTGCCGACATTGAAGAAATTGTGTCGGAGACGCTGAAATATGCCCCACATAGAGGCAGAAAGGTAAGCCAAATACAAATTTTCTAAAATACCCTAACCATAAACCGTAGCAAAACCTCGGTTACAGATTGTCTTTTCGTCTGCTGCCTTAGTAGTCTTTATAAGTTAGACTAAAGCGAGGGGTAATATATTTTGCAGAAAACAGCTGCGCAGACCGGCACGGCTGCCGTCGAATGAGCGGCTGCCTACACATGAGCAGCTTCACGGGCTGGCGCGGCTGCCCGTACAGGACGGAGCGGCTGCCCAAACTGGCCGGAGCGGCTGCCCACACTGGCCGAAGCGGCTGCCCACACATGACGGAGCGGCTAGCCACATGACCGGCGCGGCTGCCCACACAGGCCGGCCCGGCTGCCCACACAGGACGGAGCGGCTGCCGACAATGGCCGGAGCGGCTGCCCACACAGGCCGGCGCGGCTGCCCACAATGGCCGGAGCGGCTGCCCACACAGAACGGAGCGACTGCCCACACTGACCGGCGCGGCTGCCCACACAGGCCGGCGCGGCTGCCCACACTGGCCGGAGCGGCTGCTCACACAGGACGGAGCGGCTGCCCACACTGAGCGGCGCGGCTGCCCACACTGACTGGCGCGCTGCCCAAATATATTGCCAGTTCCAGAGTTAATAAAGCATCAAATTTAAAACAATTTGATTTGTTTTTGTCTTTTACGAACGTTATCGGAACGTTCGGGGACCGTTATCGGAATGTTCGTTATCGGAACGTTCGGGGACCGTTATCGGAACGTTCGGGGACCATTATCGGAACGTTAGGGGACCGTTATCGGAACGTTCGGGGACCGTTATCGGAATGTTCGTTATCGGAACGTTCGGGGACCGTTATCGGAACGTTCGGGGACCATTATCGGAACGTTAGGGGACCGTTATCGGAACGTTCGGGGACCGTTATCGCAACGTTCGGGGACCGTTATCGGAACGTTAGGGGACCGTTATCGGCACGTTATGGGAGCGTTATCGAAACGTTCGGGGACCGTTATCGGAACGTTCGGGGACCGTTATCGGAACGTTCGGGGACCGTTATCGGAACGTTCGGGGACCGTTATCGGAACGTTTGGGGGCCGTTACCCATAACGTTATCTGCTAACCTTCGCAGAACGTCAGGAAAACTTTCCCAGATAACGTTCTTGGAACGAGATTTAATAACGTTTTCCTAACTCTGGGCTAACGTTCGGGGACCGTTATCGGAACGTTCGGGGACCGTTATCAGAACGTTAGGGGACCGTTACCCATAACGTTATCTGCTAACCTTCGCAGAACGTCAGGAAAACTTTCCCAGATAACGTTCTTGGAACGAGATTTAATAACGTTTTCCTAACTCTGGGCTAACGTTCGCGTAACGTTCCGCGAACGTTATATTGTTAGCTGGGTCGGGATTAGGCTTTTCATTTTACCGTGAACTGGGAATGAGGCAAATAATTCTTCGTGAACTGGGAATGAGGCAAATAATTCTTCGTGAACTGGGAATGGGGTATTAGCAGACGGCCGTGATCAGGCATTGTCATTAATCGTGAACTGCGAATTTTAATATTAAATAACCGTGAAGCGGGAAATTTAGTATCGTGTTTCGGCCCTTCCATTGCTTGAGGAGAGCTCTGCTTTCAATTCATCGTGACCTGTGAATAATAAAAAAAATCCGACCCAACCCCCCTACATTGGCCCCCACCCCCCATATAGGTGATCTACCTGCATGCAAGTAGTTGTTAATAATTTTTATTAGGTTACAATTTGATCATTCAATAACTAACACACTATAAATATGAGGTGAAATCTGAGGCCACATTACTTTTGCGCCTGTCTCTGAAACAAACCGACCCTATATTAACGGAGTTACGCGGGAAAACATGTTTCGTGACCTTGACCTTGCTGTGACATTGACCTTGGATGCGTGACACTTCGCGCCCAAATAATAATGTCATGTTGCAAGCAAGGTGTTGTTTGTCTGACTTGTCCCCTTCATAAAGAAATTGAGGAGACCATCTTCTGGCCAAAATGCTCCCGTAAGATCTCATGTTAAACTTGGGATTTTTTGCAGAAAAACTATTCGGGCGATTTGCTAAATTTTAAGACGATCCATAAGGTACCTAGGAGCCTAATACGACAAATAATTTTGAGCGTAATTAAATGAAAATTGTGAACGTTATAGCGATCTTTCCGATTCATGGTCCTATCGACCTTTCAATGGTTAAGCTAAAGGAGAAAAATTCCTGTGACCTTGACTTTTGACTTACAGGGAACATCTACGAACTTAGTCTGACGATGGCGATTCCGCATCTTTTTGTAAATTTTGAAGTCGATATCTTAAGGAGGTTCCCGGCATCACTGTGGCGCCATCTGGTGGATTATGTCGCTGCGATCTGGCGATAAGCTGGTACCGCCGCTCATACTCATACTTGTAAGCGCCGTGAGCGAGCGAGCGAAGTAGTTGGGCCGCGGAACCAGGCTAATCTAGCGAATGCTCTATTGTCCGCAGTGAGTCATCGTTTATTTCTTGTTTATGTAACAAAGTCGCGAAACTGATGCGCTGTGATAGGCAAACGCATGTCCAAGCAAACTAAAGAACTTGTTGGGATGTATAAATATATCTTTGAACGAACTGGCACTAGAAACAAGCCGGCAAATTACATAGCGTTGACAACACAGGCACAGTAAATCAGTGGGGGAGGCGGGGGGGGGGGGGGGGGGGAGTGTAGGGATCCCCCACATCATCGTATCATCGTAGGCCTATATGCTTACACGTTTGGTTGCTTAAATGTTTCGTGTAAATTTGATAACACCAAGTATCTTATTCACTTGTGTCTCTAGTTCAGCAGGTTTCCCATTCCGACCCTCAGAATTACCGGCACAATTTCCATGTTCAGGGTCATTTTACCGAAAAACGAGGTAGAAGACCCATATATTTTTTTCTCTTATGTGAACAAACACGGAGCAAGCTTGTTACAGACACATTTTTATTAACTTTGTCTGAGCCGTTTTTTTTCTATTGAATATTTCGTGTCGAAATTTCAAAATTCTCCATTGACGGCCATTATAAAATTAGACGTGACCCCCTACCTATTCAACGTCATTTTGACAGAAAAGTAGGTAGAAGACATATCTTTTTTATGTTATTTTATCGTTTTGGATACACAGTACTATAAGTTGAAAAAATGTCAAGAAGTTTGTCTGAAAAAAATGTAACTTATGCATCTACCTTAAGGCATGGGACAGACAATGCATTGCATTGCAGACAACAGACACACACAAACGGATATATTTTTTATGTCCATAGATAGCATAAATGGCCTATTTACTATAGCCATACTAACGCAAATGATGCCATAATTGCTAACTAATAATTAATTGACAATGACATCCGATTTTAAAATATGTTTTAACATATGCTAAAACCTGATAGTTATATCACAAGAAAAAAAATATATGGGTTAGATGGCATGCCATCATACTGACCCAATCCAAGTGTTATGTCGTCTATGAAAAATACCGACGGACGCCCTGAAAACGCGTGGCCATTTTTCACCAAGGCTTCCTTGATGGCGTCATATCCATTAATAACGATACACCTGCGCACTCCCAAGTCCACCGTGAAGACGTCTCCGTATTTCTTGGCCATGTGCAGAAGAGGTTTCCGCATGTCGGCGCCCAGAAATGGAAGGGAGCCGATGAGGGGAAAGCTCCAGGGTCCTGGGGGCAGGTGTCGCCATGGCTCCCGCGACACGTAGTTATAACTCAGCAGGAAGATGATGACAGAGACGATACATGTTTGCAGGAGATTGTCCCAGAGAATGGCGAACATCACGACTGGTTGTGAGTCGTCACCTGGCTTGTTTGGGCTTAGTCCATCCACACCAGACTCCGTGTAGCTCACACAATAAATGTGTGTGTGCTCATTTTCATTTGGTTTTGCACAATTTTTATACCAGCAACTTGAACAAACGGGACCACGGTGAAGGAACAACGGCTGTATAAGCGCTACTTATTGAGGCCGTACCTCCCCCTGCAAACACGTTCACTACATGTTGGCTGATGCGAGTGCATGAGGCGGGAGTGCAATAAATGGAACAGCCTGCAATGTAATTTGCAAACAAGAAGTATGACGTCACTTAAATGCGTTTTTGTATCGGGAATGATTGCGAGCAACATGTCTGAAATCACAATGTCATGGCTTGCGTCAGGGTAGTTACTGACATATCTTACTAAATAAATGTAAATTTACTTTGGGGCATATACAATAACAAGTCAGAAGGTTGACACTAAAGCATGAGTTTCATACGGTACACTTGCCAAACCTCATTTTAAAGGTTTACCAACGCGGCTTTGACATTGATCGAGCTCAGTCTCTTCAAGGTCAAGATTGTGCATCAGCGCGTAGCAGCTATACAACCTTTGGTAGTAGGCCGCTCAGCCTTTCCAAGGTCAAGATTGAAAGGGATATGTTTCTTGAATTTAAGGTAGTACGCGGGCTCACCGTGGCGCCACCTATTGAGTGCAATTTATATATGACCGTTTTTTCCACCTTGCGAGCCATTTTTCTTCTCAATATCTCAATATTAACCCAAAGTACATAACAGCAAATAATATAAAATAAAAATATCAAGACCTTTTGACGTTTTTTTCTTATTTTTTTCAGCTTTTTAATCCCCGAAATTCTAGCCTGAAGATCTATCAATATCATTGTGTTATTCTTGTAAGTGTGACAGATTGTGCTCGCGGGGTGAGAGAGACAAACACACACGCACACTTTAGCTGGGGAGGTCGTTATTAACTGTGATATTAAAAGCGAGGTATTGGTGCGGCGTGTTGCCGGCGCAATTCCCACACATAATCTGCGCGGGGTTGCTGGTCTCGCAAACAGAACAGGGGAAATTGACCGATGAAATGGGAGATGAAAACAATGAGCCAATGAATGGAAAGGTATGGTAAACAATATGGAGTGCCCCCTAGTAAGTATATATCGGGCCATAGGGTGGTGGGGATATTCAACGTCATATTCCAAAAAAAAAAAGCCTGAATATATATTATTCTTTTGGCTGCGATGTTATCAGTTAATAGCAAGCTATGTCTGATAAACAAATCAGAAATGTTCAACGCAAATTTTGAAAAAGTATCATACTACATTAAAGAAAAAGCTAGCGATCATTTGCCAATCCCGCAAGAGAGAGCGAGAGCGTCGAGTGGTTTATTTGCGGAATCTACGACAGTGAGTTCTTTAACAAATTTACTTACAAAATTGCTATAATAAGGCATTAGTTATGCTTGTGATTTGCGTGGTTTATTTTTCATGTTCGGCCACAGACAATTGATCATTATATCAGCCTATTGCACTGCACGACTAAAACGTGAGAGTGTGAATTATGGAAACAACTGTTTGGCTTTAAAAAAATTGAACGACCAATCAACTAATGCACCAGTCAGTGTGAAGCCTCAGGGCAAGGGTGGGGGTGGGAGAGGGGTGGATGTTAACATTGACTTATGCACAAGACGTCGTTACGTCAGACCATGGCTGACGTCAGACCATGGCACTAATACAACCATATACCGACTAAAATCCGACGTCTGGTACAAAACGTTGTTACGACGTCGCGAATCTGACGTCAGACCATAGCACTAATACAACCATCTACCGACTAAAATCCAACGCCTGGTACAAGACCCGGTGCCTGCTGTGTTATCCCTTACGAAAAAATACCATAAGATTACCATCGTATACCATGATAAATTTACCTAGGTATTTTGAAACAGGTATACCATGGTAGAATACCATGGTAAAAACACATTTACCTAGGTATTTTGAAACAGGTATACCATGGTAGAGTATCATGGTATAATACCATGGTAGAATACCATGGTAAGGCACATTTACCTAGGTATTTTGAAACAGGTATACCATGGTAAATTACCATGGTATACCATGGTGTTTTGAAACACAAATACCATGGTAATTTACCATGGTATAGCATGGTAATTTATCATGGTATAGCATGGTACTTTACTATGGTATACCAAGTACCAGGGTATGTAATTTACCATGGTACTTTACTACATGGATACCATGGTATATTATGGTACTAGTCACCATTACATATAGCAATATATATATAATGCTATGATATATATATATAATGCCAGAGTCTGAAAAATACAAGAGTAAAGAATACAAAGATTTACAATCCACTTTCATATATATGTATTGCAATAAAAAGATGCAGTTTGTGAACATGTGACATACGCACATTATATACACATAATTAACTCCCTGTGACATAAATGACACAAATTCCAAAAGATTTATATAGTATACACATTCTAACCATATAGATATATTAGAAAAACAAGCTACCATTATGTGAAGAAATGTTCATTGCTTATATGCTTATTGACATAAACTTAAATCAACAAATAATATCAATATACACTATATAGCAGCATCATAGTTACATACCTTCAAATTTAAATTTCACATCTAAAAAGCGCCAGAATCTTTCCAAATTAAGACAATGTTCATTTGAATGATTCATATATTGATATTAAATAAAATATTGGTCACTTCACAGCTTATACATTTGAACGAATTGAAAAAAAAAATGCCATTATGGAATTTTGTCCAGTCATTATATGCACAATAAAATCACAAAGTATATAGATGACATAAAAACCAGCTTATTATTTGATTATTACAAATAATGTCTATTCTAACTCATACACAGGAAACAACTGTTATAATTGAATTGATAATGTATTCTCTCTTTTTTTGTAACAGATATAAATTCCACCTCAAAATGAGATGTACTACCATGCAGTACTTCACATCTACTACATAATTTATACCTAACTTTAAAACAACTACTATTCAATGCACATAACATATATAAACAATCCTTTATACAAATATATTCATTTTAATTTGTAAAACAAGTAGATCCTTCAGTTTTTCTTATTATTATCCAGCCTTTACAACGTTGCTGCTCTTCTCTCGCATTAACATGCAAATTTCTTTTACGTCATTGCCAGGAAATTCTCTCCTGACTTGATCTGCAAGAAAGGATACACCTATCGTCTTAGTAAATTATCATTCACCAATGCTGTTTAACATTGAAGGACATGGGTGCTAAAATGTTAGAAGGCTATCTTACGAAACTTTGTAGTACATTTATTATTACCCCAGTACATTATGCAGGAAGCCAAATAAATACCAAAGAGAATGTTATAAACAGTATAGCCTGAAAACAAGACTATACCATAGTAAAGAGTTCCCACATGAAACAAAAAAACAATTCAGTGATTTTCACTGAGCCATTGGAAGTTTTCCTGGGTAACAAAAAGGTGTGTGGCCTTCAACCTCCCCACACAGACACCACTAAATAAATGGGGGGAGGCATGGGACAGGGCTATATAGCCCTGGTACATGCCTCTCTCACCACCCCTGTAAATGGAGCAAGGGTGAGAGCCATGTCGCTCACCAGGCCTAAAATCAGAAATAGTTGCTCAATAGTGGCTCAAGTTAAAAGTTCTTACAGAATAAATATGCAGTGCCTTGCTCCATTTATGGGCATGGTCAGAGAGGTATGTACCAGGGCTAAAGGCCGGAAGTACGAATGATCAACACGAATTGAGGCGGACGGTGTGGCCATCGGTGGAAGGGCCTTGAAGAAGGAATTTTCGCAAATACGCAATAAAGGGACCACCAACGAGGCAGATTACTTAGCAGCGTCACCACTTAATACCCAAGAATGAACGGTGACGTAATTTAGTTAAGCCCCGTTGAAAACTATTCGAACAGCGTGTGTTTTTTTGCGCACCGGCTGGCAAGGGGCTTCTCTCATGGGTGAGAACGACGAAGGAGTCGAGGCCATTCATGGGTAGGGGTTGGCGCAAGTGCCCCCAGGCAAGCCCGCTTCTCTAGGGGCACAACGGTAACAATGTTAAAATCCTTCGACGTTAGTAGGGAATCGACTGTAGCTTTTATTATAATGCGGGCGCGTACAATAACAGTGCTTACGTATTCTATATACCTTGTTCTATCTTCTGACATCAAGAAAGTGTATCCACACTAGATTGTTCCAGTCATATTTTCGCGAACAAATGTTGGAGCATGCGACTTTTCCCTACCAACCGCCATGTGTATGCAGCGCCACCTGGCGAATCCCGCCACCATTTGAACCATATGTAGCCTGGGTCCGAAACTTTGTAACAGTCAATGACCTGTGAAAGAGGGCGCTGCTGTTGTCCTTATGTTCAAAGTAAGCGACTGACAAGGCCCTCTAGCTGAGAGTCATATGCTAACAGAGAGGAGGAACCAACTCGCATTCACAGGTACCGGCATCCGCCAAAAACAAATATGGCGGATGGCTGGTCGGGAACAGTTGTGTGCTCCAACATTTCTTCGCGAAAATATAATCGAAACAACCTAGTGTCGACACACTTTTTTGATGTCAGATGATAGAACAAGGTATATAGAATACGTAAATACTATGATTGTTCGAGGAAACATTATAATAAAAGCTACAGTCGATTCCCTACTAACGTCGAAGGATTTTAACATTGTTACCGTTGTGCCCCTAGAGAAGCGGGCTTGCCTGGGGGCACTTGCGCCAAGGGTAGGGGATGAGTGGACTATCAACAAGTTGCAATTTATAAAGGCTTCTGTTCGCCTTATGTTATGGTGTCACGCTCGAACCTGGGTGTCTTCAGGTTCTATACAGTATAGTATTGATAAATACATACCTTTCATTCATAGCGAGCGTAGTGAGCTCTTTAGATAACACACACGTAAAAAAACTGACAAAATCTGTATCTCAATCCCATACTGTAAAGCGCGAAAAAAAATCAACCGGTAGTCGACCCCCAGTGGTGTGACATGCGCATGCGTTTAAATGCATTCCGGGAAAGTTCATGTTTATTTTTTTGTCAAAAACTTATATGCAGCCCAAACCCGCACATTCACTAAAGAATATACATAATTGGTAGATAATTCACATACAAAAACATAATTCCAACTGATGAAACGCTGATCATAGCGACAACATGCATGTGTCCTCCTCTCTCATGACAGAGGGCGCTCAACACGCGCGCGGGCTGCATTCGCTTGGTGGCAGCACAAGTCGAACGCGCAGACGACAGTTTCAGATTTGTCAGCAGTTTACCAGGCTTCGTTGATGTTACAACATTTTCACGTCTAGTCCAGCTTTTGTCAATTTATATCAAGGTTGGTGATACATTAAAGTGCTAAGGTAACTTATTTGTGTAATATTTAGATCTAGCCTAGGAGTTAGATCTATTTGACAGTTCATCAGGCGCCAGTGTAGGATCCATAGTCGGGCATAGAACAGTTTTGACCCTGACCAGGGGACCATTTGACTCTTTTAGCTAATGTTTACTGAGCCTTTCAGGACAATAGACTTCTAATTGACTAATATAGATCTAGCTGGAAGTTAAGTTAATGTAAGTTCCCTAGATCTAGTTTAAGTTGGATCTAAGCTTTAAACAATTTGAGGCAAAAATTGCTTCGTTAACGCATTACATGTTCTAGATCTAAGCTTAGGCCGAGATCCAGATCTAAATTTAGATCCGTTACTGGCGTTAGGCCTACAATCTAGTTCAGCTTTTGAAAATATAGATCAAGGTTGGTGATCCAAAAGGTGCTAGATCTAACGTCACATTTAGGCTATAATCATATGACTTTCACCACTTATTTATTTACTTATTTGAACCATTTGATTGGGACAACCGTCTTTTAGCCTTTCATTAAAATAGACTTCTAATGCAGATCTAACTGGAAATTAATGTAAGACTTACTAAGCTTAAAGTTACATGTGGAGCTGGCCGTTGCAACGGCTGTACCAAAATAAACATAAACAGGAAATGTTACCTTTGACCACAAGCAGTGTCAACAGCCACCGCCAAAGAAAAAGTGGCGCTCCGGACGCTTCTATTGTCTCATATAATTTAGCGCTTGGGCCCCCTGTCGGTGGCACCGGTAAACGACTTGCTCACACACATTTATGACGTTTCAAATCAGCACCAGTTTTCATTTTTGTGGCGGACAATTCATGAATTTGAAATGTTTTGCTCATTGCCATTGGCAGATAATTGGTGAGCGATATGGTAGGTGTTTATTGTCTGTTATGAACCTTAAGGCCTTAGGCTTGTGTTCTTATACGCAAATTTGGCATTCAAAAACAGCGAAACAACTCCACATGCAACTTTAAGTTGGATCAAAGCTTGAAAAAAAATTGAGGCAAAAATTGCTGTTGTTTGGCAGATTTTTAACAAAAAATGTAATTAAGCTTAGTCTACATCTAGAGATAAGTTAGATCTATTAAGATCTTCGAACATCTATCCATTGGCATTCTTTAATATAAGCTTACTTTAAAAAGTAACCTTACTCTAATTATCGAATCAAAGCAACATCTGTGTTCATTCAAACGGGTTGTTTGAAAGTTCATTAGGCGTCCGTGTAGGATCCGTCAAATAACTAATTTCTAATATAGATTAGCTAGAAGGTAATATACAAAGCTGGATCCCAGCTTTAAACAATTTGGCGCAAAAATTTTTTTGGTTTATAACAAACCCTTCAGTTAAGATTAGCCTACATCTACAGATAATTAAGTTATCAAGATCTTCGAACATCTATCCATTAGCATTCTTCATTATATTTAAAAAGTAGTAAGTTCTTGCAGTAGTCCAATTATCAAATCAAAACAAGTTGTGCTCCCCTTCTTTAGCACATCTACTTCAAAACTAAAAGCTTCTAGATCTATCACAGCTGCTTGTCATTTGGGATATTGTAGACTATCGTAGTCGTAGTCTATCGTAGACTACTTCTTGCTGGGTTTGCTGCGTTGAATAATGGCGGACCACCCTTACATAAAAAAATATTCACAGTACTTTGCTTCACACTGGGTAACCGTAACACAATCCAGTCAACCAGTCGTCCAGTTTCAAATTCTAGAGATCTTGAGCATAATTTTTACTCAAGCTCATTACATGAGCTGAGTCGTGAAGTTACAAATCCAAATCAGGGAGCAGGAAGGCAGGAACATAACTATTGCCGGCCACATCTATCTGACCATGGCACTCCACCTACACCATGCAATGATCCCTCCCCACAAAATACGGCACTTTTAAACTTTGAGAACAAACATTTTCGGTCAGTCAATGTACCAGGGGATGGAAATTGATTTTTTCATTGCCTTAGCCTATTTTTAGATGGCAATTTCTCACGAACGAAACTTTACAGATCGCAAATAAAGCAACCTAGGGTAATAGGAACCTAAATCATGACAGATTCGGTCAGGGGCAGGTCACTTGACTACAAATCAAATGTACTACTAAACTACTAGATTTACTTTTTCAGTACCAAAACTTTGACATTAAATATACAAAATAGCATAATATCAATATGTAAAACTTCACCTTTAAAAAGAACAAGTCATAACTAAGGTTATGAGAAACAGTTTAGCCCAGTTATCATCAGTGGGGGTCCAAAAAATTGCTTCACAACAAAGTCAAAGTCTACGCTCGCCTTCTAGGTTTTACCTACAACATATTATACATAAGCAAATATTTGTGAATATAAGCTAATCGCATACACATGCTGTACGACTCTTCGCCTTTCCACAACATTTTTCAAACTTCGCGCATGCGCCTTGCAATCTCCGCTCGGCGGCAGCGGCCGCCTGGTGGCGCACTACTCACCTGCTCACTGCGGGCTGTGGCAGACTGCAAATCTCACTGGTGTTTTAGGGCGGGGGGGGGGGACCTAGTAGATTGTTGCGATTAAAAGGGGGGGGGGGGGTGCCGGGGGCGCGGTAAAGCCACCCCTAATTCACCGCCAAAATACTCTCGTAGGGGGCATTTCACCTTGAAATTCGGCTCGAACGTTTGAACGCGAAAATATCCGCTCGGAAGGGAAATTTATTTTACCTTGGACCCGCTCGGTCTATTAAGCCGTTTATTACTTTCCCCGACAAACTCGGTCTATGAACGCACAGTCCCGCGACCGAATTTGGGGGTGCAAAAGGGGGTGGGGGGGGGCTTTACTGCGAACCCTCCCCCTCAAAACCCGGCAATAAGCACCCCCCCCCCCTCCCCGGGGATATTGCATAGCCGATACGCCAGTGTAGCTACATATTTTCGTAGTCGTATTCCCGTATTGATTGATTTCCCTAATTTAGAATAATAGAATGACAGTTTTTACCATGATGTATCATGATAATTTTATTAATTCTGAGCGCGCTCAACGGTTGACTGTTGAATATAGCGGGACCAAAAAACAATTAAAGTTTCTAAGCTCCACTATTCAACCTGTGCTCCACTGCATAAGCCTAGTTAGTTTTCAATTATTTTTTTAATTGTGCGTCTGATTCAACAGTTGAGAACTTTCGCTGCATAGTTAGTTTTTAGTTGAATCTCGATCAGTTAGGTCTCGACTGAGAAATCACTTGTTTTCTGTGCGGGATATATAATAATGTGTAGTTATATCATGCACATTATTGTATAAGGAATACTCTACTGATACCATGGTATAATTTTGGTGGTACAATGACTTACCATAATATTTCGTGGTAATATATGATACATACATTTGGTAGGGTATATATGGTTTACCATGATCTACCATGGCAGCATATGGTTTATCATTGGTACCTCGTGGTAGGGCATTATATAGCATGGTTTAACATGAAATACCATGGTAGGAGGTGATATGTGGTATGCATGCATCTACCTCCATGGTATGATATGATTTACCATGATATACCATGGTATACCATGGTACATGCATGATAGGGTTAACTGTGATCCAACGTTAGAATAACGTTATTCTAATGCTGGAGAGATCACAGCTAGATAGGGTATGATATACCATGGTATACCATGGTGTTGTTTCATAAGGGTAGGCCTTATGATATGATAGGCCTACGTTTGTTATGACTCTGCCAGTATTTGAGATTAGATGAATACAATCTAAAACGTCTGGTTTTGCTCAAGCATTATGTCATATTTGAATGATTATTAACATAAGCTTTTTTTTACAAGACCAATTTATGGTATTGCAACGTGTGTTTTAAATTGTGTCGTTCCTGCAACTGATGCCATATTGAATTAATGGCCTGCAATCAAGTATTATTGCGTAATGTAACGTTTGTGTCTTGTTCTGATGTCCAACAAAATAAAAAAAGTATTGAGATGATTCAAATATCGTTTGATACGTATTGTTTGGTAGATCGGCCAAGTACATAAACTAATGTCCATTTGCGAAATAGCGATCTAGTTTATAAGCAATACTCTCTAGCAGTAGGAACCGTCATATACAAATGTACATCTGAAACTTCCGTTTATGATTCGTGAACCACTGAAATTGAACAATACGGAGCAGATTACACTGTAGTACCACGAGTCCACAAACCGCTCTTGTCAGTGCGGCTGTGCTTCACTTGGTACGAAGCATTCCTTCTAGCCGCTATAGTAATTACTGCAAGTTGTGGCTGATGTACCCGCCTTTTGCCCTATTGGGGGACTCGAACCATCGATACGCGTGCCGTTATAGGCTCTCAGGTGACCAGAACACTCAATGCGAGCGCTGTAACCCATTAAAAATACCATGGTAAACTATGATATATCATGATATATCATGATGTACCATAGTGTAACCTGGTATATTTTAATATGCTATAGTATATCACGCCCTTCCAAGATCATACCATGGTATATCTTTACTTCATCAGGATATTACCATGGTAAACGATGATATATCTTAGTATTCCATGATATATCATAATATACCATGGTATACTGTGGTATATCATAAGATGCTATGGTATATCACGCCCTTCCAACATAATACCATAGTATATCGTTTGATTATCATGAAATTACCATGGTAAACTATGATATATCATGATATACCATGATATATCATGGTATTTTTTCGTAAGGGATGGAAACAACTATTTGGCTTTAAAATAATTGAACGACCAATGAACTAATGTACCAGTCAATCTGAAGCCTTAGGGGGTTAGATATTAACATTGACTTAGGCATTCCATTGCATATCTTGAAATGCGCACGTTCTGACATCATCAGCCCGTGTCAGCTCCTCTCGGCTCAGCTCGCAGCTCGACTGATTACAGAGTGACACTTAGCGAAGTGAAGCGATTCAATATTAACAACATTTGTTCATTATTACGAGTGGATGGTGTAACAGTAAACGAACACTCCCTGATTATTATAGTTTATATGTCGTTCGCCAGATGTCGCTGCTAGCACAGAGGCCGATTACGTTGATAGTTATTGGCACCACTCTTGACCCAGCCAGCAATGTGTACGGTTGATGTAAGACGGTGGAAAATACAATATAAGCTAAGTTATCATTTGTGTTACTTATTGCATCTATTACAGATGGTCGTGTTTACGAGCGCTTAACTTCTTCATTCAGTATTAGTCGGCACGCAGTCATCTGCACTAAGCCCCGCCTATCATAGTCTATATATAGCAAAGAGTATATGCAACAAAAAACCGGCGCTCCAGGCCAATACCGCCTGAACTTCTAAGTCCCTCGGCAAGCTAAAATGCCATTATCCCACCATACGTCGCCATTTCCAACATCACAAACAGTTTATCTTCTTAACTAAACTTAATTTAGATCAAGATATTCGCAGTTTATACGGCAAAATGAAGCATTGCAGAACACCGCACAATCCCAAATTTATATTTTTTCCATAGATGTTACGTTACTGGGTAGCACCGTTGATATCTTTCAACAGACACGATGTTTCATGACATGTCCATCTTTTCCCACAAAACAAATTTCGAATCGCCTGCTCACTCGCCGCGCGTCTTGGCGCGTCGTGCGCAGAGCCAGAGCGAATATCGTCAGTCACAGTCAACAGTCACACGTGGACTGGCAACCTTCCGCATGTGGAGTGCATTTGCCATTTCAACAGTGCGCAATAGGGCTATACAGTTCTCGCAATCGGGCCGCGAGACTTCAGTTTTGGGGACAAAGGAACACACGTGCTCTATGTTGAAGTATAGGATGCGATAAGCCAATTTCTTTCCAGGTTTATTCTAAAGAATATGAGTACCATTTCACTAAACATGGCTATGGAATGTATACGTTTAAATATTGGTGGGCGGTGAAGCGCAGAACTTTAGGAATATACAAGGAAAAAAAAGTCAAAAGCTAAAGATAGCGTTCTAAATTTAGCCCTGCACCCGGGCTTTCGCGAGTTGTCCAAACAGCGACTGACGTCACAGAGTTCCACCTGCCCCCGCGGTAACATAAATGGCGAGAGCAAGTGATCAACTTAACCATTCCGCTGTCAAAATGTGCAGTGTATGAAGCAACAACACACGGATGCGTCATTAAACCACATGGTAAAGGTAAAATAATACCAGTTGGATGTTTTCGTATCACTTTTGTATCACGAAAAGACCAAGTATTTTCATTCTTTGTAAGTTTTCTGTTTGAAGCGTTGCGCCAAAGTTGTCACCGGGGAGAATCCGTGTGACGTCATAATGCCTCATTTTCGTAGGATATGCAAAAAAACGTTAGTTTCTTAGTCGTCCCGTCGTAACAAATATTCGTCATTGTGATAGCGCAAACGATAAAAAATATGTCGTCTATCCGTTTTGTGCAGCTATATTTCCTAAATACTCTTAATCGTATCGCTAGGCCTTCCGCAATGGACCCACCCCTCGGCGACTGGCTCTTGCGCAGGTAGCCTGGTTCCCAGTCTCTCTCTTTTTGTAACATACACGTCACGCCTACGTCAAAGATAGTCAGGATACCGGTGTGCGCAGTGATTATAATCTCGTTTGAAACACGTGCTTCGTTTGTTTGTGCCCAAAATGAGTAAACCAGAAGTCTAGGCCAACGAGACTTTATAGCCCTATTAATACTCCCTTTAGTGGCGGATCCAGAGCGGTGGGTGGGGGGGGGAGGGCGAGCCAAGCACTGTTAAATTCGGATTTTGTAGGAAAAAAATAGTTTTCTTTTAAGTAAATTGTTCGCACACGGATTATGCAAATCCAATTTGCATTGCAAAAAGGCATCGTCTCTCAACAGAGGTGGTGGGGGGGGGGGGGGGGGGTGGGGGTCACCAGACACCAGACCAGAGGCCTCCTCTCTTTGGAACACCACTACTCACCATTAACGTTCTTTTTATTTAAAAAATCTTATTTGTGTCACAAATAAAAACAATACATCTGATAACAAATAATATGCGAAAAATTCAAGGCTCAAAGTTATCCAATTTTTGTTTCTAATGTCAATGAATAACCTTGAGACAATTATTAATCATATTCTAAGACTATACGATAAAGTATATAGCTGGTATATTCAGCATGTACATGTATACAGTGGTCCCTGCATTATACGGTCCCTTCGTTATAGACTGCCTCCGTTATGCGGGCTTTTGGCCAAGTACGGAACATTTCTAGATGTTAAAGCCTCTTTATTATGCGGCGCCCTCGCTAATAGCGACCGACGTCCGTGATAACCAGTCCCCCCATAATTGTTCCTAAAACACATGTGGGTAATCACAAAAAAAGATTTCGTGTGTATACAATAGCGGTCAATAAATATACTGACCATTTATGGTTCGGGCATTATATGAAATTGCCTTACCATGTAGGAGTTTTTCTCATCATAACGTCAAATTTTATAATTTGTTCCCATAGTATATCAGGGTTTCATACACTTGGTTTGACTTTGCAACAAATTGACCATCAAGGTCAATATGATATATGTAAAAATTCAAATTATTTAATTACCAATAGTTCAATATTGTTTTACACAATTGTTTTTCTTAAATTGACCATTCTAGCCTAAATCAAATTTGACATATATCTGGCCACGTGCCCATTTGGTTAAGTGGTGCTTACACTCAAGTATCATAGCATATCTTATAGTGAATGAATTTCTTTTGTTTGCAGAAAACACTTTTTGTGTATTTTATATAACTAATACCAATGTCATATGGTTACTTCTACCATATGAGGATGTGAGATTCTAGGAAGATGTGAGGTCACTATCCTGCATTAAAAAACAGACATTTAACTGTTTTATTCTTTTCATGGTTTCATCCATTTAGTCTAAGTTGAATATTACATTCATTGTTCAATTATAGGGCAATATGATAATGTAACACATTCAGGGCAAATACAGATATTAATCCTACATTGGTAACATGAAGTACAGTATCACACAATCTGCTATTAACCCTTTGGATTTGGAATGCCAGTTTCGTTTTATTTATGATCACAGGACCGTCCTCACTATATCATAACTTACCACAGTTTTATCAGAATTAAACACATACTTTTCCATTTACTTTCACGTGCATTTTATTTATATCCACCTCAATTACAAATTACCAAACTGCAACAATTTGTGTTGAGTAAACCGTGCCTTTATTCATAGATCTTACCGATGTGATTTGGTACTTTTTTCTTGAATAATCTAACTTTACAGTCCGAAAAGAGCCGCGCTCGCCGTCTTAGGTTTCACGTATGATGTATTAGTATCAGCGGTGTTGCAGAATGACCTTAAACTTTGCGGGGATGTTGGTGATGCCCAGACGTCCGGTGAGGTTGGGGAGTGGGTGGCCTGGGGGCAGGGTGAGGGTGAACCTCTGTAAGATGGAGGTGGCGAAAAGGAAGAGCTCCATCCGAGCCAGACCCTCGCCCAGACAAACCCGTGGGCCTGAAACAAGGACACACAACATATGTAACGTTACAGGTCGACACGGTGTAATTAAATCCAATAGGGCTGTACAGTTCTCGCGGGTTCTATTTCTTTCTAGGTCTTTTGGGGACCAACAAAAAAACACGTGCTCTTAGAACGAGTGCGCATCACGCTGGTGCAACTGCGTGACGCGCACTCATTGTAGTCAACGCTTTAGTGTTAGGAACCGGCCAGCTGCGCGGTTTGTGCGTAAAGAATCGAGTGGGTGTGAAACTATTTGTTTGCTTTGGTCCAGCCATTGTTAAATATAAAATCATAATATAGTTAAAGATAAGACATTTATCTCTCCATAATACATGTAGGCCATTCGATGAGACTGTTGGAAGCGTTGTATTTTGAGCCAAATCATCGATGTTTACAGTTCTACGACAAACGGAGCACCATTGTCCTCAACTGCGCAGTCCATATAAGGAGCGTTCTTACGTAACCATAGATACCGCGCGCAGACACGCGCGTCATGATGATTATTACGTCATACGACATGGAAAACCCGGCGCAGCACATTAGATCGCCTGCACTGACAGTCACTCATGAGACATGATGGTTTAACAACTGCCTAATCGCTCATACATTACATAAATCTATTCGGATGGTTATAATTCGGATATGCACAGAACTTCAGTGGTTAGTCGTGCTTCCAAAGACAGCTAGCCCATCTTGTGTGTGAGGCGAGTGAAGGCAAACAACCGGAAGGTAGGCAGCACCTACAGGCCGTTGATGCAAGGCATTGACACAGAGCAAATGTATGCCCGTCTCGTGGGGTCTCGATAAGATCCCGAAGTGACTGTGCAGCCTAATCTCAAACCACACGCCCTTGATTTATTCATACCGCATCTAAAACTACCACAATAACATGAGAAGCTCTTGTGGGAATAGTTAAATGTGAGAGTATCCTGCAATATGCGATTGATCGCTTAAAGGCATAGTTACCATAGAGACATAATGTGCCATAAAATGAAAATAATAATGTTATATACTTACCGACAGAAAACGGAATCAGTTGCTCCTGCTTTTTGAACTTGCCGTGTTCATCCAGGAAACGAGTCGGGTCGAACTTCTCTGGCTGTGGCCACAAGTCAGGATCCCTGTTGACGCTGTTCAAGTTGGTCAGAATAAAGCTTCCCTTGGGGATGAAGAAGCCACGGAACCAGACGTCCTCTGTCGTCCCATGGGGGACGCTAAAGGGCACGATATCCGCGACACGCTGCAGTTCGCAGAGAGATGCCTCCGTGTACGCCATCTTGGATTTATCCGACATGGACGGGGCACGCTGCGAGCCGATGACGTCATCGATCTCCTGGCAGATCTTCTCCTGGACGTCTGGGTGATGGAGGAGGTAGATGGCCATCCAGGTAAGAGTGGTGGTGGTGGTCTCTGTGCCGGCGCCGTACAGATCACCCACAACAGCTACCAGCTGGTCCACTGCCACAATGAGAAAGGCCACATAATAGGGTCAAAGAGGGTTATGTTAGCATTGGTAGGAAGGTACGTTGGAGCCGAATGCGTCCGATCACACGATAGGAGTCAGGACCATGATTTTCATACATTCATTATCAAAGACCAAATGCCCAGTGTAATGTCTAGTAGAACACAATCATCATCATCTACTTGGACAGGTTTATATGGTACTGTTAAACAGGGTGAGTAGATCGAGTGATGTCGTGCAGTTTGAGGCACGTCACATGTGCAGATATATATATATAACGCTCATTGTATGCGATATTCCTCATATAGCCAATCAAGTGCCACGTATTTTGCAGTCGATGCACATTTTACCCAGGCCTGGATTCGAACACCGGGAATAAAGCTGTGGCCTATTGTGTAAACCACTACACCATAGAGGCCCCCATGACCTCTTGGTCTACGGTCTAGTGCGCTAAGCACCAGACCACTCCAGATCAGCGGTCTAGTAGGCTAACCACCAGACTACCCCAGACCTGCGGTCTAGTGCGCTAAGCACCAGACCACTACAGATCAGCGGTCTAGTGGGCTAACCACCAGACCACCCCAGATCTGCGGTCTAGTGCGCTAACCACTACACCAAGAGCGCTAACCACTACACCAGACACCCCTATCTCCCTGGCCGGGTAGGCCACCCACCTGAGAAGGTCGTGTCCGGATCCCCCTCCTGCTCCTCCATGGCTCTCAGGAAGGCATCTACGAAGTCAGTCGGCTTGTCGCCCCGGATCCCGGAATCCTTGTGCTTCTGGATCATCTCCCGATACTGCGACTTCATAAACTCCGTAGTCTCCATACACATTTTATACTTAAACACATCCCCAGGGAGAAATCGCAGGAAAGGAAATACATTTAGAAGTCCTGAATTGCCGACGAGATCGAAGCTGTCGACCATGATTTTCAAGTAATGTTTGAACTTGGGATCCTCGTAGTCGAAGCGATCGCCAAAAGAGACGGAGCCGATGATGTTGGCGACGGCCATTTGGACACGGTTGTAGAAGTCCAACGGTTGTCCGGCTGTACGATCCAGGACGGTCAGGAAGGCAGCCACCTCCTCTCCGATCTTAGCCTCCATCAAACTTCGCCCGAAGCCAAAATCTTTGAGGACGGTGTGCGCGAAACGACGCTGCTTCTTCCAAAACTCGCCCTGGGTAGACACCACGCCTAATGAATAATGACACAATCCTGGTCACACTGTGCGTCCAGCCATTCCATCGTTGACAACGCCACTGGTAATGGTGCGTGGTTATGATATGAATATACACTTGGTACATTATCGATTATGTTGACATCAGAGGCCGTTCAGGAGAAATATTCAGCACAACCCCAGGCCTCTTGACCGCAGAACACAATTGCACTATCAGTGGCGGATCCAGCGGGGAGAGGGGGGAGCAAGCGTTCTATCTGGTCATTTTGCCCCCCCCCCCCCAACCTGCTGCCGCAAGTTTTCGGTGTAGTTTTATGGTGAACCCAGCTATCAACACAGTCAAATTCTTAGATCCGCCCTTGCTAGTTAATAATCAATTGAAACTGAAATCCTATTATTACTGTATAATCAGGCAATTGTAATTAAATGTTGATAATAACATATCGGTTTCAGTTAATAATTGTAACTGGGCTCCTCCCCAGTTACGGATGAACCTGGTTACATAATTAATTGAAACTTACGCCCGATTTAAAAACCTTTTTTTAGTATGTGTTAACACCTGATAATTATCTCAAAAAAACACAATTAGGGTTATAGATAGCATCATACCGACCCAATCCACGTGTTATTTCTTCAATGAAGAATATCGACGGACGCCCTGAAAACGCATGGCTATGTTTCACCAAGGCTTCCTTTATGACGTCATGTCCGTTAAGAATAATACACCGGCGTACTCCCAAGTACACCGTGAAGACGTCTCCGTATTTCTTGCCCATGTGCAGAAGAGGTTTCCGCATGTCGGCGCCCAGAAATGGAAGGGAGCCGATGAGGGGGAAGCTCCAGGGTCCTGGGGGCAGCTGTCGCCATGGCTCCCGCGACACGTAGTTATAACTCAGCAGGAAGACGACGACAGAGACGATACATGTCTCCAGGAGATTGTCCCAGAAAATGGCGAACATCACGACTGGTTGGGAGTCGTCACCTGGTTTGTTTGGGCTGGGTGTGTTGGACTTCAATCCTAATTTCTGACCAGGATTCTCGAGTCCTTTTTCTCTCTATGCCAGTTGTTTGTCTATCGACGACAGAGCGAACGAGGCCGTTTCATGGTGGAAAGCCGTTCGTTCATTAACTCACGTAAATCTACCGTTTAACATTGCATTGGCAGTGATATATTGTTTGTATCCACTCATGGTCCATCTTCCATGTTAGGCCCCACGAAGTGGATTCTTGTGTTAAATGTTAGGCGTGAGTAACACGTGAGCTGCACTGAAACAGAGGTTCACAGAGGAATAACAACCGAAGCTATATATATATATATATATATATATATATTAAGTCCTACGCCAGTACCCCGGGGGCTTACTGTAGTGCCAGAGACTGGGAGAATGTAAATATTGCACCAACTTGACTTGCTGATTGTACAATGAAACAACGTTTTACATATGTCCTATGGCCCGCGGGGTACCTTGAGCCTGTACAGAAGACAGTGTTATTTTTATCTATTGTGAAGCACTCCCATTTAATTTAAATAATGAAGCACTCCCATTTAATTTAAATAATGAAGCACATAGCGTGCGATAGTGCACTTCGAACCACAACCAGACGCAGTGATGTCGGTAGTAGGCCGCTCAGCAAGTCAGCAAACTCGGTCAGATGCAGTGCTCTGCTGGCTGCTTACAGTACGAGTGGCGTCACGCTCAGGTTCATTTCTCTATGTTTGCACGCCCTCCCCCCCCTCTGTATCATAAGGATACCATGCGAACATATACATGGAGAGGGTCTTAATATGATTATAATATCATGCATTTTGACAATGGGACAGCTGCTCAGGTGGAGGTGGGGACACTTTACACATCCCTGGGTGGTTTCCAGCTGGTAGGTAGGCGTGGGGTTCACTGGGTGAGGTTTGGGGAGCAAAAGACGCGTCCACGTTAGAATAAATGTCGCGGTTGAGTGGGTGCAGCAGTGCAAGTTGCGGGGACCCTTCATAGTGAACCATATTGCGGAGTGTCGTTGTGGTAAGATCATTGCGGTGGGATCGTATTGTTGCGTTACGTCAATGATGTATCGATGTGGGAAAGGAGGGGGTCAGTACCCCGGTGGCGCACTGCCCCATCACCCCCCCCCCCCCCATGCTGACATATTTCGCTGACATTGATTTCGCTGTGTGCACCAAGCTAGACTACCGTTACATCACGGTGTATGGTAGGAGTCAGGAGAGAGGAAGGGGAGGGGTGGCTGGGTCAAGTGGCGTGTATTTAACTTCTAACATAAACAAGAACTCAGTGCATGTCCGTCGTAACGCCACTGTTAATACCTGTCACAGTATTCATAAATCATCAAGACATGCATTATATAATTAAAGCTCACTTTTACATGACATATCCTACAGCCGGTCGTAAGTGTGGGCAGGGTACGAGGGGAGTGTGGTGTAATTCAGTTTCCTGTGCGATATATAACGTGGTAATGAACCTGGGTGGGTGAGGAGGGTTCTTGCGCACCACCCACCCCTAATCGACTGTAATGTAATGCAATGCCATATGCACTGTATTGTGCGCATCCCAGCCAGCATGGCATTATCGGCCCAACGTTGTTTTTAGGTAGGCAACGCAACCGTTTGCTAGTATACATAGGCGCAACGTAATACCGACCGTCGTCTGCGCTCTGCACCCAACCGTTGACAATGGAATGTTGGCCCAACATTGCGCCTACGTACCAGCGTACTGCCGTTAGCGCAAAACACAGCGCCATCTAGCGAGTTTTTGAAGCGACACTTCCATGCGGCAATTTTCCAAGTGACTGTAAGTTATCGTGAATTTTGAGATTTTGATTCATTTGGCGCATTATTATTGTCTTGTCGGTCTGTTTTATAGTATCGGATTATGTAATTTATGCACTGACTTAATTAGAACTGTAATATAATGGTACAGCGGAAGAAAACGGTCACTGAGTATGCAATTTCTGACCTTTCCTGTATTATCGCTCACACGAGTGCCTAGCTCTGTTTTGGAGCTCTTTTCTTAAAATCAAACACTGTCAAACCAATGCAAAACCTTTAGCCATGGGCAGGTGAAGGCTTGAATAGCACTTCAAACGATTTACTTTAATCTTACCACAGTGTTTGACTAGCTAGCCTGCCCCTGGCTGAAGGTTTTGATGTCATTAAACTTATTAGCCGGCAAGGGGTATTTCCGTTCCTCTGGAATGGGCTTTTCATTTCACTGTGAACTGGGAATGAGGAAAATAATTCTTCATGAACTGGGAATGGGATATTAGCCGACAGCAGTGATCGAGTATTTTCATTAATCGTGAACTGGGAATTTTAATATTAAATAACTCTGAATTGGGAAATGGCCAATTTATATCATGTATCCGCCCCTTATTAAACAAGGCACATAATTATGAAAAATATAAATGGATTATTCCTATTGGTCTAAAAGAAGAAGGGTGTAGACAAGTATAGAGAACAAGTATCTGGGTGGGTGGTCAGAACTATATATCTGCCGATTCATTCTGAACTTCTATATTGATATGAATTATTTTCTCGTGGAACTAAGAGATCATTTTATTTAGTTAGGCCAAGTGGTTATAGTGTTACCTATAACAATTTGCTGTTCACATTTTGTTTTACAGTCTGTTTAAATTTCATTGACAGTGACAGAGTATGATATTGCCCTCCTGCATGCTTTGGAGCGCGTGCAACAGCAGCAGGAGCACAATGGTGTGATGCTTGGCAAAATTTGCCAGCATCTCAACATGACTTGCACACCAACCCCTCCGCCAGATGGAATGCCCTTCCCCATCCTGACCGTAGACGCCCTACATACATTGGACGAGGTCCTCGCTAATGACGAGACCGTGTGGAAAATGGTATGCTGTAATATTTAACGATTAATGTTTTTTGCTGTTAAAGCCTGGCCACACAACACACAGCTATATATAAGTCTCAGAGAACCCCCTTAGTCTATTGGTCAGTGTACTGGACTAGAGATCAAGGCATCCATGGTTTAGTGGACGGTCCCCATATGTGGCATATTTCATTCATCATCATTTCGTTGCCCCAAAAGCTTCCACTGGCCCAATTTTAGTCAAGTATGCACGGATAAGAGACCAGCATTTTCAGTTCTCATAGGTTTGTCCATGTTTTTGTATTGCTTTGTGTAATTTAATTTATGTCTATTTTATCTTCAGTTTGACTCTTTATTTTGCATATGTCCAATTAGGTCAGCAGCATCACCTTGATGGGCGTATCCACTTTCGACAAGACAGTGCAGCGTTTCATGGACTAAGTGCTGTCAAACAGTGTGGCAAAGCAAATACATTGGCAATGGAAGAGTGGGAAAGTGCCATTCCCTCGCCTAAACTTACGCCAGGTGGTGTATGGTAAGTGTGGCTGTATTCTTCTGATAAGATAAGGATTTTCACTTTTCCCACTGTCTACTTAACTCATTTGCGTTACCTATTCAACGTGATATGACAGATCTGTCAAAAAATCCTGCCAACTGCAAATTATGAACAGTATCATTAGTTTGTATGTGGCTACCACTGTATTGCCTTTAACAGGGTTCCAGAAATATTAAGCTAACAAAAAACATGTGTTAAGTATACCAGTATAGGTAAATGCTATTCATGCATATTATCGGACCAGCATGATATTTTAAACAGCTTTGCCATTGAGTCTACTTTGATTTAATTCAGGGGGTACTCGCAGCAACCCGACTGCCAGTTGCGCCACAAATTCAGAGGTAGTGAAGAAGTGGCTGCGATTTGCTGGGAAGCGGGATTGCGGGCGACGAGAGCGTGACAGCTGGCAAACGCAAGAATCAGGAATGAGTGGAAGCGACCGCATCTGCGAGCGACCACCTCTATGAGCGGCCATGCACCTGTATGAGCGGTCACGAGCGATTTTTTTCAGACATTACGCGTCATGTATACCTATTAAGAATTCATGTATTGCACTTTTTAAGGTTTTTGTCAATAAATTAGTGAACAACATTTGCAGTGGTTCAATAGTGGATTAATATCGGTAGAACGTCGGCGGCGCACATTGGCCCACTGTTGGCCTATGGTTGGGCCATCGTTGGCAGCTAATGTTGGCCCAAGGTTGGCAGATGGTTGGGCCATTGTTGGCTGACAACGTTGAAACAATCATTCCCCAATGAGCACCCACTCGTTGGCCCAATGTTCTTTGCCGACATTGAGCCAACATTGCCGACAACGTTATTTCACGTTTGGCAGATGGTTGCCATGCTGGCTGGGATGCTGTGCCTGAAATTTTTCATTATCCATTATCCTTACCCTTTTCCTGTTCGTATGTTTAGGTCCACATTATATCTGTGAAATGCAGCAAGATGTATCAATTTGGCTAATATTTTACATACAGTGGTGTCTGTGGAAACCCACCAGCATAAGACCCCCTCCCCCCCCCCCCCAACATTTCTGTAGAAAAATGTAACGTAGTGGTCCGTTTTAATTTGATTCCAATATATAAAGCTGTGGATTCTTGCTTCTACTTGTTTTTTATTGTGGAGCCCCATTTCGTGTAGCTTCATCCCCGCTTGTCAGTTTAATTCCACTAAAAGTGCCCTCTCTCCCACTTCTTGATCGTTTTAAAAATCATCGATCCGCCCTTAAACTTGCTCTCTCAATGGTCGGAGTTTTGGCGATCGGTTCTAGTATGAGTCTCGCAACACATGGAGGAAACTACGTCATCTGAATTGAGAGACCCCGAGAACTAGTGAGAGTATAGTTACTGGATCGAATCTTGAAAAATTCGAAAGGGTCACTGACGGATCCCCTAATATATATCATAAACTTGCCAACCGAGCAGTCAATTTCCTATAGAAAAACTGACGGCGAAGGTCCTGCCTCTATGTCCTGAACGCCGACTGGCCGGTTTTAGCCCCTGTGCTTAAAAACGAGGCCAATTACGTCAAATCCTATAACGTCAGATTTAACCACAACATCCAAAGCCAAACTAGCTGTGGCTAATTTCTACGTACTAAGTTCATAATATATGGTTGTTATGATTGATATATATATATATGTACAGTGGAACCCCGCTATTCAGACCACCAACGGGAGGGATCAAAAGTGGTCTCATTAGCGAAACTTCTTCAATTCCGATATGTCCTTTTCAGTTGTTATTTTCTATATGGGCAATGGATGAGATAATCCACTACTCGACAATTAGCTATAGTCGTTTGCGAGGACTATCAGCCATGGGACCGATATGAATACTGATTAATAACACATTGTATCTCTGAGAACTATTTATATTTATTTTTATTTACTTTTGCCATGTACATTGGGAATTATTTCCACTTTATCATTTATTCTTTATTATTATCTAGACGTAATTTATGGGTCGTGCAAAAGACGATAGACCCGCCGTAATCGCTATCGATTACATTTACACAGTAATCACCTCATGTCTGCTGTTTTTATTTATCACTTCTCCCTGACGTCTCACTTGTCACAGAGGCGTTTTTTCATTGCAAAACAATATCCATATGGTGCGTGACGTCATCAAAGGGCCAATGTCCCGCTGCCGTGTTCAATGTAAGAAATCCATATCACTTTGTTTGGTACAATTATCCACCGCCTACCGCCAACCCGATGCCAGAGCTTAGCGGTCACTAATTGCTCGCTCGAAGAATTCCCAGTAGCTAAACAATGGCAACACTGGCCTATACATGGCGGCAATTGTGGAACAGTTTAAGCAATATATATGCGTATGATGTATCTGTCCTGTGTAGCTTTGTGCAGAGGCCTGATTAAACACCCCCTCTACTCGCGGCCCCCTCCTCACCCATCACCACCTCTCGCCCCACCCCTTGACCTACCCACCTCTGTTCCCACTCGCCCGTCTGCCCGCGCCTGCCAGTAACGTACGTACACAGAGGACGAAACAAGAACCGCTAATTGCTGATGACAAATGAGATGCGTCAGAGCAGGTGCTTTCGGCTCGGACCATTTCCCCGTAATCTAGACATCTGAAAGAGGACAATAGCATAGCGGGGGGCAATCTATAGCTATCTATAAACCTCCCCCGATGATCGCTTCACGTGTTTACTCCTGGTGCAGTTGGGGGCAATAACATAAATAGGTGCGTTGGACGGCTTAGTTGCTGAGTGATATTCCCGCCATACGACTATTGCGAAAGTGGCCGATGCCACCAAACCCGCAGCCGCCTTCAATGGCGCCATACCCCATGGCCGCCTATTGACAAGGCAACTGTGCGAGAGCTCGACGGTGTTGCAGCTTAGGACACATGGTGAAGACTATAGTAGAAAGTGTCCATCAACGGTCAATCTAAATGGAATGCATGTGCTGTGCTCTTGGATGGTTTTGTCTCTCGCGCTGTAGCTGTGGTCGTAGATTATTGATGAGTCTGATAACGTAAGAGCTCCGAACCACTTATAGCTGTGCCTCATTTGGGGAAACCACCATTACCCATGCAGGTGGTTGCCAAACAGGGTGACGCACATGGACAGAGGCGGAGAGAGAGGCAGAGAGAGAGACTGGCCCATTCATGGCAAATTAAATGTCCGCTTTATCGAATCGCCAACGCGTGCCCTGAAGTGTATCAGCATTCGCGGTGCCAGAACTGAACATTAGAAACTTGGCGTAGCGTGTGAGCGGTGTGAATCGTCAGCGGAAATCCACGTGGATAAGCTACTGTGATAATCACCTTTATCATTTGTCTATAACAGAAGTTGTTAACACAATTTCACCGTAAAATAGTCTAGTGAATATCTATCTGTCCCTGGCCACTAAAAGAGGAAGGCGACACCAGTGAAACAAGAGTTAGCATTTTGCTGACGCTATTCGTAGATAATTATTTTCCGTGCGATGTCGACTTCCGCTTCCGGCGTACCGGTGCCGAGCGTACAGCGGGAAGGCGTACAGTGGCGCGGCATCCTGCGGGAGTACGCCGCCCGTACCACCATCCATGGCTTGCGGCAGGTCGTGGACAGTGGCCGCTCCTCTCTACGCCGGTAAGTATGAACAACATCAATGGCGGCTCCCGTACTTCGGTGGGGGGGGGGGGGGGGGGGGGGCGCTGAGCTGAATGGAGAGCAAAGACTGAATTACGGATTCGCTCGATTGTTATCCATTTTCATTTTGAAGTTCATGGTAAGCTTACGACGGTAGATATCGCGCGAGTGTTGCCCTTACGACGGTAGATGGCGCGAGTGTTGCCCTTACGACCGTAGTTATCGCGCGAGTGTTGCCCTTTCGACGGTAGATGGCGCGAGTGTTGCCCATTTCCGTGTTGTAGCTCTTACAAAAGGGTAAAAGACATCGCGCGTGCAATATATTTTAGTTTAACTTTTTTTTTAAATGCAAACGGTTTCTGAAAACTGTTTCCTTTTTCGATCTTCATGTTTAAAAAGTGAATAATCTGAAGTTTAATTAATCTTATGTGAAGCAGAATAGGAAAAAACACACACAACATTATACATTTATAATGTTCAAAAGCAAAAGGAACAACGAATATACGGTATATCCCGGGATTACTAAGTATAACTATCGCGACCCAGACCTTGTGGCTGGAACACATGGTTTTCATGGGCAGATGTGAACATTTGTCAGCCACGTCTGCTGACCTTGAGATTACGTCGTGTGTGGCCGAGCTAACCGTGCAAAAAGGATGAATACATGGTGTTTTAGGCTCAATTGGGCTAAGGAACTTCTCGGGATAATGAGATAAACGGTCACCATCGAGCGTGCACATGACTTCTGCTTACGGCTAATTCAAAATATTCCCCGAAATGCTAGCGCTACAATCACTAGATGTATGGTAAATGAAACTAGCATTGAAAACCATAGTGACAGCAAAAAACTTCAATTCTTTGGACGACTCTGTCGCTTTCCCCACGATATGTTACGTTATTGTAGCAATGACAATGTCAGACGATGCCCCATTTACAGACGTCATGAGAAATATATGCTCGCGCTGTCAGCCTCTCACTGACATCTTGTTCTCGTTACAGCGTCCTGTGGGTATTCTTACTTCTTATCGGAGTGGGGGTATTCTTCTACCAAGTCGTGGACAGATTTCTCTACTTCCAATCCTTGCCGGTCACGGTCAACCTCAAGGTCAATTACAACCGATCCATCCGGTTTCCGGCTGTGACTGTGTGCAATCAAAACAACTTCAGGTCAGTGTCCGGGGTAGATTTATATGTATTTGTTCCAGTGCGTTTAAGGTTGATAGTTGGTAATAATATAAGTGCATGAGTGCGTTTGGGATATATAAAGGGTATTGCAATAATAAATGTAGGTGCACAAGTGCGTTTAGGGTATACTTGCAATGGTACTGTAATAATATAGGTAGGTGCATCAGTGCCTTTAGCGTATACTTGCAAGGGTACTATAATAATATAGGTAGGTGCATCAGTGCGTTTAGGGTATACTTGCAAGGGTACTGTAATAATATAGTTAAGTGCATCAGTGCGTTTAGGGTATACTTCCAAGGGTACTGTAATGATATAGGTAGGTGCATCAGTGCGTTTAGGGTATACTTGCAAGGGTATTGTAATGATATAGGCAGGTGCATCAGTGCGTTTAGGATATACTTGCAAGGGTACTGTAATGATATAGGTAGGTGCATCAGTGCGTTTAGGATATTTTATGGGTACTGCAATACTATATGCAGGCGCACAACTGTGCTAGAAGTTTTATATCTAAGGGTTCTAAAATAATGAGTTGATACCATGTCGTTTCTATCAAAGATGGAATAAAACATGAATTAAGGAACCCTTGTCACACTTGCCCTAGTTTTATAACTGTAGGACGATGATAGCCCAAGAGCGGATCCAGGGGGAGGGGGGGGGCTGTCCAGGGGCGGGGTGTCCAGGGGGTGTCCAGGTGGTCCGTACCCCCCCCCCCTCCCCACACACACACACAAACACACTTTTCAGGAAGAATGCTATATGAGGCGGCGCCTCCGGGTCGCAAGTTTTAGGTGACACCCCCCCCCACCGTCGCCCAGAATTTGGTGGATACCCCGGTCGCAATTTTGTTCAGAGCCAGGGGGAGGGAGGGGGGCTGTCCAGTGGGCTGTTCAGGGGGGTGTCCAGGGGGTCCGTAACCCCCCCCCCCCCCACACACACACACACACACACACACAAACACACACAAACACACTTTTCATGAAGAATGCTATACGAGGCGGTGCCTCCGGGTCGCAAGTTTTAGGTGACACCCCCCCCCCCCCCGTCGCCCAGAATTTGGTGGATACCCCGGTCGCAATTTTGTTCAGAGCCAGGGGGAGGGAGGGGGGGCTGTCCAGGGGGCTGTTCAGGGGGGTGTCCAGGGGGTCCGTAACCCCCCCCCACACACACACACACACACACACAAACACACACAAACACACTTTTCATGAAGAATGCTATACGAGGCGGTGCCTCCGGGTCGCAAGTTTTAAGTGACCCCCGCCCCCCCACCCCCGTCGCCTAGAATTTGCTGGATCCCCCGGTCGCAATTTTGTTCAGAGCCCCCGCCCCCCCCCCCCCCCCCCCCCACCCCGCCAAGTTTGGACCCACCTGTTTTCAAATACCTGGTTCCGCCCCTGTAACCCAAGGACATACATTGCGGACTTACATTGCTTGAAACCAATTCAAAATGACGCCAAAACGATGTTTGAGCGCTAACGATGTCATGCCCCCAATTATTATGTCATTTACTGGAGATAAATGTGCGTGCGTATTGTACGTTGACGGTTTGCAGGCTGAGCCAGGCAGCGCAACGAGGCTGGTTCCACTGGTTGGAGGATATGTTCTCAGCGCCGCATCTCGCTACATTCAACTACACCGGATATGACGTCGGCAATATCTCCATGGAAGATGTCTACCGTAAGACGGCGCATTCTATGGAGGACATGCTTGTTCGGTGAGAACTAAATACCGAATTTAATATATGTCGTTTCAACTAATGAATTCTTGATTTAGCGATTTAACGTGCGTGGTATACAACATTATTTCACGAAACTAAAACTAAAATTATGAGCAGAAACTTGGGAGATATAGCAGATATTTGGGACATGATAATGCATTTTATGTTGTACGCTAGCAAGTAAATCAAGATTATAGGGATACTTTGGTACATGGTATCACTGGAACCGGCTTACTTATTGTGACGTACAACCGTCGATCCGTGCTTTATTAGACATTTGGTAGTATATCACTAGTGTAGCGTAAACTCCTGCATAGGTTCCACAAAGTATTACATTGCTTCGTTGATGCCTCACCCGATAGAAGTATTTATTCGATTCCTGCACTTGTATATAAACTTAACATACCGGTTCAAGTCATACGTGAGCTATGCGGAAACAATGGCTGGCATTAACATGGAAGAACAACCTGGTGCACACGCGGCACTAGTTTACGAATAGAGCAAAAAGATATCAGTGAAAAAACATTGATAGATATCCTGCAAGAGAGACCTGGGTCCTCTGGGAGCCGTCAATCTATCACGGTGGGGTTCTTTCAGAAAAAGATGTTTACCCGGAGCACAAAATCTTATGATGTGGGCAAACAATCGACCTATACCGCTCGAACCTGAAGACACAGCTCTTCACACCATACAAATACACCATATGCAACATTTCCCTAACGGAAAAAAACATTGGTGTTATTCCTTGTGATGCTGGCTAATCCATGGCCGAGTCCGCAGCTCGTTGTGCGTATATACAGCAAGTCCGGAAACAGGAAATATGGGTCAAATGTATTGACAGCTGGCCAATAAAAGTACGCTCAGTTGATATACCGCTTATATACATTTATAACTCAATATTAATTGTGATTTCCTTAGTTTGTCCACTGTTCTCTCTAAAATTAAGTGCGAGTAAGACTAGACGGACAAAATAACGCTTTTGACTTGCCCTGCTCCGTTTTGGATTGGTTGCTGTGGCACTCAATTTGATATTGTCTATCTGTATGTGTGAGGTATGTGCTTTAAAGCTACTTCAACAGCTTTTCCCGCCAAAATCGATTTTATAAATGCTTAGTGAAAACTGTGCAATAATAATAATTTTCCATCAGCTGTCAACATATACTTGTTGTAATATTTATCACTAATTTGATGCGCATCTTAATTACTGCTCCGTTAAATGTAAATGTTAATCTTTTATTTAAGCCTAGTACCTGTAGACTCTGTAAAAAGGGTGGGCGAAACATTATCCAAACTTAACAATAAATAAAACGCGTCTCATATTTCGTATGTGTAATGAGTAATTTTGATCGTCTCCAGTCGTTAGAGAAAATATAAACATTTTAAATGAGAAACAAATATTTCGAGATGGCGGAATAGTTGATATACGTTTAAACTTTTTTTGTATAAACTTTATTTATTTATTTATTTATTTAACGAGGTTACCGATTGCGAATACACATATCAAAGGCCATCTCAATACCTTTACTTGATATTTGACGTGTGTTGCAGATGTCATTGGGAAGGTGAAGAGTGTCTGCAGAGTGATCTGAGAACTACAATGACCGATCACGGTGTTTGCATCACTTTCAATTGGCGATTTGGAACCAGTCATTCAGCTTTAGAACTCGCAGAGACAGGTTAGTGTTGTGGTGTGTGCATCACTTACAATTGGAGATTTGAAACCAGCCACTGAGCTTTAGAACTCGCAGAGACAGGTTAGTGTTGTGGTGTGTGTATTACTTTGCATTGGCGATTTGGAACCAGCTGCTCAGCTTTAGAACTCGCAGAGACAGGTTAGTGTTAGTGCTAGAATAGCTCTAATCCTAGATACGTGCATATACTGCTGGTGAGCCGCAATCGGACCGTTGGTCGCTTGCCGGCTCAGAACCAACCAGTCATGTACCTGTTATCGACCGATATTGGCGTGCAAGCATCGGCCCATTACTGCACCGGTGAATGACGAATGATCACATTACCTTAATGAATAGCGACGTAGCGAATAGCGGTCTACGATCACGGGTCAAAGTCAGGTCAAGTCCTTGGTCCAAAACAACGTAGATTATGTATTGGGCGCCTATAGTATTACAGCGTTTGGGATATATTTCCGCGGGACGGTGCACCAGATACGACACCGTTGTAACGTTCCATCCCTTAACTTCCTGTTCCAGGTGCGGAACACGCGTTAAAACTGATGCTGAACGTGGAGACGTATGAATACATGCAAGGACCGCATGACTCAGCGGGTCTGAAGATACTCCTCCACGATCAAAACGAGATCCCTTTCGTCCGAGACCTTGGACAGGCCATTCCGGCCGGAAGTCATGCCTTTGTGGGCATCAGTATTGTGGAGGTAGAGGCAAACTTGGTACATTGAATACAGCGCTTATCAGTTGGTCGTCGGGCCAAACACTTGACAGCATGGTGATAAGACGTCTATGGTTTTTTTTCAAAAGTATACCAATATATTGAAGAAAATATAAATATGATAAAAAAACGAAAAAAAAACTCGCGCCCGTTTGGTGTACAACCAAAATCTGTGTTGGTGTACGAAGCACAGAACGCGAGGTTGTTCATTTTCTGCGGACGTCGGGCAAACAAAAACCGATAAACATTTTTTTGTTTTAATCACTTAACTTACCGTGAAAATATACAGGGCACCTCATTCGCCATTTTTAAAGATGAGGATATCGTGACGCATGGGGAGTAGCCCCGCCCCCCCACCCCCCCCCCCCCCCATCCAACCCTACCCCTTGCCGTTCTCCTTACAAAACACTTTAGTGCAAATCAGTATTGTGCAAGAATTCTCTCAAAATCGCAATTATTTTTTTCGCAATGTAATTTCCAGGTATGTACAAAGGCTGATTTAACCATGTTTCCTGCGGCGATCGTTTGAGCCATGATCGTTTTTCGCCGATGGTTTTACACAGGTGTCGAATCTGCCCGAGCCCCACGGTGACTGCGTAAGGGAGATGACGCTGGAGCACTATGACATTTTCTCTCACACGGCCTGCCAGAGTGACACGCAGACGACGGCGGTCGTGGACAAGTGTCAATGCCGAGACCTCAACATGCCGAGCAACGAAACAGGTGAGATAACATGTATGATAACGTGAATTAGGATTTAAGAACTGGGTGGAAGTAACGGGTATTAGAGAATAGTCCGTGTATATCAAACAATAATAAGATTAAATTCTGCCATTGTTGGCCTCATGTATAATTTAATATACAAATTTCGGGATGTCACAAACAGTTTATTCTATTATAGCTATTTCGATGTCCCACCCCCAAGGAGAGAACCGGATATTTATATTTATATATACCTGTTATGTGAATGTGGTAGAAGTGAGAAGCTGGCAAAATTCTTACCGTCGATGTGTTCACGAGAACTTAATATGCGACATCTCAAGCTGACAGAATTATGTCCATTGCTGTAATGAAGTTTTTGTCTTTGTGTTTAGGGTACCCTGACGTGTGCACAATAGGGGAATATATTGACTGTCTACTGCCAGCCATTGGTATGTAAATATTACACAAATGAGCGCGAGTTTCATTATGTTAATGTTACATTAATGAATTAGAGAATCATTATTGCCCATTTGATTAGGCCTAACTCGGGCTATCGTAACAGAATTATGATATCTTAAGCTTAAATTAGACTATTACACTATAAGTATTCCTTCAGGAAAATGAAACCTTGCTTGCGATTTTGGAAATCATTATTATTTTTAATAGTCACAGACCAGAAGCAGAAATTGCGTTGGGAATTTACCTTTTTGATTATGTCAATAGATACCCCCACCCTAAATAACATCGTGCTATTTCTGCGCGATGCGTACAAATTAAGGGAAAAACTGTTTCAAAATGTTCGCTTATTCACTTCATGTTTACTTGCATATATTTGTACTTTGATGCTGTGAGCCTACAGTGCACAATAAACTCATTATTATTATTATTATTATTATTTATAATTTGCATTAAATGATTGCCAACTGATCATTAAAATAATTGGTTATAGAGGAGCTGCACGACCATAGCAGGCACGGCGATTCCTGTCCCATCCCCTGCCGCTCCACTCACTACAACGGCCGAATCACTTACGCCACCGCCCTCAACAAAAACATTCAGACGACGCTCACCGCAGACGACAAAGCAAATTTAAGCGCCAAATTTATCGCCGCGCACGAGACGGCGCAACGCGTGCGGAGTGATATCGTAGAGAGGGACGAAGCACTGATTAAGGACGCGAAATTCCTCCGCGATGACATGACGGCTGCGGTTAATCTTATCATGGCGGCCGTGCGGACATGGAGAAAGTATGCCTATAATTTATCGAAAACCACGGCGGACAGGGCCGCGTTTCATAGACGGAAAGGTCTGGAAAATGTGGCTCAAAGCGTCCAACAAAGCTTCGTACGAGGCTGGGACGTTATCGACGAGCAAACTCTCGCCCACGTGACCACGGGATATCACCAGTCCGCGGTCATGTTTCGACAAATGCTGGACGTCTCCCTCGGAAACGAGACTAATGAAATGACCAAGACCACGTGGCATGTGACTACCGAGCGAGATTTGCTGAGCAGACGAGACCTGATGCAACGCTCTATAGACAATTTGACGACGGTCCACGAAGCCCTGATGAACGGCACGGCGGTGTACACCATCCAGCAGACCCCTGATGAACGTTACGACTCCGCATTCGTGACCCGTAAGTTTATCCAGCACGATATTGATAATCAAACCAACCTGTTCGGCATGTGGATCGGCTACATGAAGGAATTGCTCGTTGAAATCGAAGCCTTGCTGTTAGTCTCGCGAACGGTACGTCGTACGGGAGCTCATAACGCATCCGACACCGACCTTCACTTGGAGCGCTTCGAGCTCAGATCCCGCAGTCATAACGCCTACAGATTTCGCTACTTGAATGAAATCGTCCTGCGGTCAAGCGCCTTGGCCGATGACTACGTAGACCAGTTCGAGGTGTTACAACGTGAATTCGCCTCATCGAACAGATCATTTTTTGTTGAGTTGGACGATATCGAGTTAGCGGTGGCTGAGTTTTTCCAGGACGTGTGGAGTCCGGTGTCCGTGGCGGTGGACGCCTCCGTGGAGTACTTGCACGACGTCCGGCACCGGAAAGTGGATCTGGCGCGACTGGTGACGAACGACGAGGTGACAGAAGCCCTGGGTGTGTACCACGGTTTCTTCACCAATCTCCGTCTTCTCACCAAGAACCTATTCGACGAGTGGTCAACCTTCAAGATATCCACCATGACCATTATGACCGACATGATCACAGACGATACAACTGCGCGCTTTTACAGCATGCTGCATGATGACGTCATGACCGTAGCAACCAATGACACGCAGGCTGAATATCTGGTGGGGATACTCGCGGAACTGCTCGAATTGGAAGTTGAAAGTGTTGGGAATATGACGGAGAAGCAGTTGTCTGCGACGCTGAATGCAGATTTCCCGCTGCTTCGAATGCAAGATTACAAGCTGAATATATCTTCTGATCTCGATGCCGTCAGGGGCCAGTTTGAGTTTATGTTGGACACAGGCGATCTGGCCGAGAGATTGCACGAAGCGTTGGAACACTTGTCAGAAGAGATGGCCATCTACCTAAATGGGCTGCAGTTGAATGACGATTTTTATCAGTAAGTTTGCCTCAAATATCAATGCGATATGGTCTAAGCCAAAGTCAGGAAGACGGCGCTGACGGATTTGTACACATTTTCCACCATGTACACATTCCTCACCATGCACACATTTCCCACCATGCACGCATTTCCCACTATGCACATATTTCCCACTAGACTCAAATTCCACACACTATGCACATATAAGTTCGGCTGACATCTTTCCAAATGTGCCAAACCGTGCTTGTCTGGACTGCCATAGTAAATGGACAATTAACAACATAGTCCCTCGCGCCCTATGACATGATCACAAATGAAAGTTTATCAACAACATACAACATACACAACAAGATAGATTCTCGATTATTTGTGATACGTGTTTTGGATATTGCAGTTCGAACTTCATCGAGTTGAGCGTTTTCCTCACTGCTCTAAGTTATGAGGAGATAGAGCAACAGGAAGCCTACAGTTTCATTGGACTGTTGAGTGAGTATAGCTCACATATTACTCACTCTTGTACTACAACACTCGATTCCGATATTATATTAACCTCCACCATCAGACCTATCCACACCAATATTAAGCCCCGCCCACGTTCTTTTTCTTTAGTCGCGAGTATGAAATGTACAATCATAGCTGATGGTGGGCCAGGCATGGGGCGATTACATTGTGAATGTAATCGATTACGATTACGATTACTTGGAAATTTTATGATTACGATTACGATTACAGGAAATATGAAAGTAATCGATTACGATTACATTGAAAGTAATCATGATTACAGTCATGATTACTTTCTATGATGTTTTTGATAAATGAACCCTGGACTAGACATTTAAGTAGCTATTTCAACACCGTAAGCTTTGGAGGAGCGCAGCCACGCATATGAAGACTGGGCAGCTTGGTTGGAAGAGCGGCGGATTTCTGATCATAGAGCTGTGCATTCAATTCCCGACAATCAATTTTTTTTGGAAAATTTACTGAGGGTTACAGCCCATGGTAGTCATATTCTGGAGAACAATCCTCGATCGTAATCAGTTATTCTAAGACTGATTATAACACTAGTATAAAAGATTTAGAATAGAATTATATTAAATATATTAAATAGTAAGTTTAATAATAAAAACACAATATATATTTTTGATACAAACCTGCTGCAATTATTCTTATCTTCCTTAGAAGGAGGTGTGGTGGGTAACCGAACTTATGGCGTCTATGTTAAGTGGCAGGTAAAAAAATGAAGCCACAATGCTATAGGACACGGGGATATCCGTACCATACGTTGCCGCGCCCCACTACTGAACCCCGTCGAGTTCGTTTTTTAACAACACTTCTTCCAACCCATCTATGCAGAGAACAATAACTATGCAGAAAGCAATAACACTAGCATCCAACCCCATCCCATCACAGCTCCCACCCACCCTCCCCCAACAATACTGGTGGCACTGGACCATTCCTAGTTATCAAGTGCAAACAAGACAATTATGAGATTAGCAGGTGGTCCACATTCGGGTACCCAGCCGGCTTAATTTGTTATATCTGGCTATGTCTCGGGGTGGGGCACAAAGGACCGGAAGGGTAGGGGTGGTTGGGGAGGTGCTCATACAGCAGTTTTCTACTAATATCAGGCCTTTTTATTTATTGCACGTCATATATTTGTATTTATGCAATACGGATCTAAATATATCATGTCAAGAGGAAAATTAGAGGAAAAATTGCTGTTAGTTTAAGTGATGATATTTTACCTTTTGCAGGCGACATCGGCGGTTCGCTGGGGTTGTGTCTTGGGGCCAGCCTCATCACCGTCGCCGAGATGATTGACGCAGTCATCGTCCCACTCCTCGCCAGCGAAAGCACTGCCAAGAAAGCGATGAGTCCATGAGGATCTCGTAGCATACTAAACACCTAGCTCTTGTATTGTCTACATGTCTTGTATTTAAAGCGGGTGTCCAAACTAATCTAATCGCGAACAGCATCGAGAGTTTACATCTTAAAATTAATTTGGCGAGTGTATAATGCTTCATTTCGGCCGCCTGGTAAGGAACAAAAATGAAAGCAACCCGCCCCCATCAATGTCGAGCAGCTCACCATTTTGCCTCAGCAAGTGACGTATGTTGTGACTGTGGAGTTACGGGGGTGAGACCCTAGAGACAAGAGAGGAGCCGGATGGTGTTGGACAGTTGTGTTGTGGACTAGTATGTTTTGTATCTTTGCTTGAGCCGTCAATAAACATGTCAAACGAAGTAAGCGATCTTTACATGGCGCAGTCGGCAGGATGGTGAATCAAGGTACAGGCTTATTTTGACATATTACGCGGTATAGCAAAGAAAAAGACAATTACCTCCCAACCGCACGCTTTATCGCCCATTAGCGTGGCAACAGTGAGCCTGTAGATGCGGGCCCCGCTACACATATAAACGCAGGGCAAACCAACACATGCAATGAACGACGTCGACCAGGACGATGATGACCAACTCGGGACGGAAGCTCGCCTCTCCCGAATGGACTTACACCTACAGGCAATGGAAAGGAAACAAGACACTTTTCAGGCAGAAATACTGCAATTATTGTCTGGTAAATCAAACCCAGCCGGGGTGCCCAGTGCTGTCCACATCGACCATGGGTCTTCCAGTCAAGCGAGAGGAGCTGCTGCTGAGGGAAACGAAAGGCGCATTTCAGGCGTGGAATCGAGGCCGAGCATTTACAGAGCGCCACCTCTCCAAAGGCCAGAATTTAGCCATAAAATGTCCCGGGCAGCATGGCGGACAAGCACTGCCAACTGGCATATCTACCGGCCTTCCCTGCACACACCCCCATCAGAGGAGGCCACGCAGCTGTATTTGTGCTGCGACCAGCCTTTACAAACAGCGCTCCTGTCCAAACGTCCCCAGCTTACCACGTGTACCGGCTGATGCAGGAAACAGTGTGTAGGGATACTAATCCTGCAGTATTCCGACGTCAGTTTCACAGCACAATACAACACATTGGAGAACACATCAAAAGCTTTGCGGACAGGTTAGAACAAATAGCATTGGATTGTGACTTTTCAATTGTATGTGACAGTTGCAACACAACTGCCTCGTATTCGGAATCTCAACTAAGAGACCAACTGATGAGTGGTTTGGCAGATGAATATGTGCGGAAAGAGGCATATGCCAAAGCTAAGTGCTACCCAGGTCTATCAGATATGGTGCGTTTTTGTTCTGAAATGGAACAGTCATCCAAAGACATGGCTGCGATCACTGGTGCCACGGCTGGCTCATCAATAGAGGCCTTAAGATCTGACTACCGAAAACAGAAATCGGGCTGCCAAGGACCCCAGCTCAAGAAACGCCGATGCAGATGGTGTGGAAAACCAGGAGAAAATTGCTATCCTCGAAAAGAGAAATGTCCCGGAAGGACTCACACCTGTGAGAGATGTGATCAAAAAGGCCACCTGACAGGGGTGTGCTAAGCGACTCCAAAGGAAGCCACCGTAGTTGAATCACTCTCTATCGGGACAGCGCAACTGGTCGGAAGTATACAATGGGACAGTTACACGAAAACGTTCATCCCATGCAAGCCAGCAGAGAAACCGCGAGCCATGATCAGCATGTCCCCACATGTGTCCGAGAACGACATCCGCCCACCCTCCAAGAGACCCGGCCGCCTCGAATCTCGACAGATGGATTCATTGGCAGATTCAGGTGCTCAGATAAGCGCTGCAGGAACATCGTTTCTGTCTCGTAATAACTGTGACAGGGGCAACCTGCTACGGGGTAAAAATACCAGGATCACAACAGCCAATGGCGGGGTTATCAAGTGCCTTGGATTTCTCTCAGTGCTCATGTCATGGCATGGACGCCAGTCCATCCAACCGGTCTTCATATGCCCGGCCATGAGTGACGTTTATGTGGGGTTTTCGGCAATGAAAGATCTTGGGATACTGCCAAAGTCGTTCCCGGGCAAAATTCATATATCCGGAAACGAAAGACAGATGAACGGTATCAACGACGAACCTGTATCGGTCCCAACGCGAGCAAACCCACCTGCCAGGCCCGATGTCATGCCATTCGAGCCCACTGAGGCCAACATTCCCAAAATTGAGCAGTGGTTCCTTCAGGCTTTTGCCACATCCTCATTCAACGTGGAGGCCAACCCATTGGCCACAATGCCGGGCCCCAAAATGACGATACATTCAAGACGGTATTAGATGCTAAGGATGGGTATCACTCGATCGAACTTGATCAGGCCTCGCGAGACCTCACGACCTTCATTACAGAGTGGGGTCGCTACCGATACGCACGTGGCCCTCAAGGGTTCGTGGCGACAGGGGACCACTATACCCGTCGCACAGACGGCATCACTAAGGATTTCCGGAACAGGGTGAAATGTGTAGATGACACACTCCTCTACACCGACTCCATTGAAAAAGCCTTCTGGAATACGTTCGACTTCTTAGATCACTGTGGCAAGCATGGTATGACATTCAACCCATCAAAATTCAGGTTCGCTCGCAAAACAGTGGATTTCGCTGGATTTCAGGTCAAAGAAGATGGAATTGCACCCAGCGAGGAATTATTGCAAGCAATCAGAGGCTTCCCGACACCAAGCAATATCACCGGTGTGCGTTCCTGGTATGGCTTGGTAAACCAGGTTGCATGGGCCGACCAACTCCAGCCCAACATGAAGCCATTCCAAGAACTCCTTCGCAAGGACACGCCATTCATGTGGACCACCGAGCTCAATGATCTTTTCCAATCTTCCAAGAAGGCAATCATTAGTCGAGTAAAGGAGGGTATTCGCACATTCGACCCACAACGCACAACTTGCCTTGCTACGGATTGGAGCAAGGAAGGACTTGGATTCATCCTATGGCAACAACACTGTAAATGCCCCGGAGATAAAGCCGCTAATTGCTGTCACAACGGATGGCAACTGATCTTCGCGGGCTCACGGGCCACCACCTCTGCCGAGAGCAGATATGCACCTATCGAAGGCGAGTGTCTGGCAGTTACTTGGGCATTGGAGCGGGCACGAATGTATGTCCTCGGGTGCCCCAACCTGATCGTATCGACCGACCACCAACCACTAACAGGCATTCTGAATGATAGGATCCTCGAGGGCATTGCCAACCCACAGAATTGTACATCGCAGCGGCAAGGACAATGCTGGCCCTGACGCATTGTCCCGCTTTCCCGTAGAAAATCCACCACACGTGCAATCCATGGAGGCCATTAGAGAGGGCCCTTCAGTTGAGGAGATCGCTTTGGCTGAAGACACAGAAGCCTTCGTCCTGGCGGCCATGACAGTGGCTTCCATGAGTACGGCTGGGCCAATCGTATCCGTTGACAGAGTGGCCAGGGTGGCTGACCGGGACAAAGAATACCAAGCCTTATTAAGGTCAATCCGACAAGGATTCTCGGATGTAAGCGCCAAACAGTTGTGGTGGCGCCATCTATGTGGGTGTGAGTGGTAGCTATTGGTGGTGTCGCCGTCTGTTGTACGGGTGTGAGGTGTGAGAGCCCCCTGGTGTGAGAGTGAAAGGTGCTATGCCGTTACATTTAAACAAAGCAAACGTGATGTTTATGAAGAAAAGAAGGACAAATTGATGGATGGACGCATAGATGGTATGAATGCGTAATAATGAGAGTGATAAACATGAGTGTTATGCAGGTAAAGTATAAATAACGATGTAAATGTAGTTTTGGTTATAAATTTGTGTTAAGCAAGCTCATGTAACACTTCGGTGGTGATTAATGGCCAAATAAGAGTTACTGCAATTTAGAATATTTATTTGTTTATTTTATAGTTTACGGATAATCAAAGATGGATAATCACAGAAAACGACACTGAGCATGTAAACGTATACGGATATCTGGACTATATAAGAAGACGAATGACAGCTCAAGAAAGCTTCATATCAGACAGAATGACTGGAATATGTGTCTGTGAACATTCATAAATGAAATCTCTTATATGACCATATGGTTAAGAAACCAAACTGCAGAATGTGTCAAACCAATAATTATTCGAAAATAAATCCATTCCAGTAAACACTATCGAACATGTCCTTCGCTAATTTCTTTATATTTTGAACAATAAGATATGTTACACCGGACACCAAAGCAGCCGTTCTCGACTTAGCTAAGCCATATTGGCAGGTGCGCAATGTGCTGCATGAATACGAAGGTGTCGCCACAATGGAGACTCGGATTATAATACCGGCACCGTTACGCAGACAGGTTCTCGAGTCCCTTCACGCCGCCCACCAAGGACTGACCGGCATGAGAGCGCGCGCCCGCCTCACAGTATGGTGGCCAGGCTTCAACAAGGACCTGGAGGCATTTCTCACTTCTTGCACTCATTGTCGGTTTATGGCCAAATCCCACTCAAGAGAACCCCTCCAACTCACGCCGATCCCAAACTACCCATTTGAGTCGGTTGTCGCAGACCACTTTGATTATGGTGGCCACCAGTACCTGGCAGTAGCGGACAGGTTTACAGGCTAGATGGAGGTGTTTGATGGAGGTGCCGGGGCCGCAGCCCTGGTACGGGCATGCAAGGACATGTTCACCAGGTTTGGAATACCCATTGAGCTCTCAAGTGATGGGGGCCCCTCATTCACATCCCTCGAATTCCAAGAATTTCTGTCAACCTGGGGAATCGCCCATAGCCATTTTTGCTCAATCTGTTCCGGAGTTGGTTGTTGTCGTTGCATAATTCTTCATTTGTCGCGACTACACGGCAGTACTGGTCTCGTTTACTTACTGATGAAATAAATAAATTACTTAGCGATCGGACTTAGGCAGTTATGGGGCCCGTCAAGCGCGGTAAAGGTGCGATATTGGGATTTGAAGCGGGTGCCTGTCGCTCAGTTCGAGCGGGAGTTGGACACCTTGTGTCTTTAGTATGCGTTGTGGGCCCCCTACCCCCCCCCCCCCCCCCCCCCGGCCTCCCCCCTCCACTGATTTACTGTGCCTGTGGCGTGAAACGAGAGATCAGGGCCCCGATTTACGCATGAATTGCGGCAGTTTCAAACCTCGCAGTAGACCATGATCTTCGTGTTTCATAGAAAAATATTATCCACGCATATTGATATATCTCTTGCAACGATTGCCTCCGTACAGTAGCCCTGGTTGGAGTTAGAATCGCAGCTAATTGTATTTGCTATGATCACGCGCTCTCGTTTTGCTCATACAGTAGGCGTCATTCCGTTCGCATATAATTAGAGTATCGCCGCCTGATTGGTCAATCACGGGCACGCCTCCATAAAGGGCTATTGCCTGGTTAAGCGACGAAATTGTGGCTGGCTGTCTCTTCTAAATTTTATTATGAGCTACAGACAGAACGGAAAATTCTGCAATTTGGAGGATAGACATTTGGGTATCATATAAATCGGTAAAGCAGCGTTAGAGGCCAGGCTGACGGCTCGCTTTAAGCAATGTAATATCGCAACAGTTTAAATATAGACTGAGAACCCACGGAAAGCAAACAATCCACATGGTGTGGGAAATTGTAAACCAATCAGGGAGGCCATGACAAATAATTACCTCAATTATACTATTATTAGAGATTATCCATTGTGACTACGGTCTATGTGTTGTGACAGCAGGATACCTTTACAGAGGCTGCTTGTGTTCATTGTTTCTGACCAAACACAATCATGGGTGGCGGCATTGATGTTAATGGCGAACGTAGCTGCACGCAAACAAACAACACAGGGCATGTTAACCGAATATAAAATATGTAATGTCCAAGAACTTTTACATTGGTTGTCAATTCTGTTTCATATGCCTTCTAGTTATGTTTAAGTGTTTTGGATGATTCTGAGAACGGTTGAGCTAGGTTGTTTATTAGGGTTGGCTGAAACTACTCAGCTAAAAAAGCTGAATGGATTGAAAGAGGGTGAGCAACATATATTGCGTAGTGTTTTTTTAAATCTGATCTATCCTACTGCAGTGGTGGTGTGTGCCGTCCATGCTAAACAGGGCATATGGGGAGTGAGTGAGAGAACAAAACGTGATTTTGTGGTCTTCGAGAAAGCATATTTTTGTGAAAAATGGCATTCAAGTTAGACACTGACAGTTATGCAACGTACATAGGAAGGGTCAAACTGATTGAGATGTGTGATATCTCCGCGCGGGAATCACGGGAATATGCAAGGAAAACAAGGAGCATTTAGCCTCCTTGATGATAGAGAGAAATATTCACTGAGATTGGCACATGGAGAGAAAATACAGGTTTCTGTTCCGAGAAAACAGACAATAGACGCGTAAAATGGGGTCATTTCGCCTTTTATTCGTATACCTAACTATTTATAGTCCCCCCCCCCCTCCAGGGCCCTCATCAGAAACCGTCGCAGTTAACGGAATCCTCACAGTGAGCGCTTTGTTGGACTGTTTTTCTGTTAGATTGGTGCTGTTCCCTGATCTATCATAGATGGATCAAGACGATGAATAAGGGTCCCTTGCGCTAATCCTCTGGCAGCTACGGCGATGTTAGTGACCTCCAGGAGACAATCTGAGCAGTACTTTAATACTTTAGAATAAGTTATCTTTTGAGCTGCCGGGCTTTCACTCTTGAAACATGGTGATGGTGGGAGGGGGGGGGGGAGTTAGCCTTCCCATAGATTCCTTGACCCTGTTTAACCCAAGTGTGCTCAAAGCTGGCCGTAAACACAAATTCTCGTTCCAAACCTTGAAAGCGCCACGGCGATGATACACGGAAGTTGAGGACGCCAAGTAATGATTACTCTCACGGGGAGCCATAACAACCACAATATGGGCGTATCACATCATTGCTTGCACAGTCGATTGGTAAACATGTGTGTTTGTTATCGCCCCCCCACCCCCCCCGCCTCCCCATTGTTTCTTCTTACTGTCGATTTCTGACGGATTCTCCCAGATAGCTTAGATGGCTCGGAACACCGGGGTGAGCGAATGGGTTGGTTGTGGAAGGAAGGATGAGGAAGTGTGGGGGGGGTAAGGTAGGAGCAATTGTGGTAGGGGGTTTCGGGGGGGGGGTTCTGAGGGTCCAAAATTTGTATGTCAGAATTAACTGCTCCAAGTCGAAACCCAGATTTTCTTTGAGCATGTCGATATGTACTTCTGACGCTAAAACGTCCCATTAGGTAATAGGGCCTACTTTAAACGCTCTCATAGATGAAAACGATGTCGGTAAAAACATAATTTGCTGATGTCGTCGGACTGTTAACGCTGATACAAGTTTAAGACTGGGAAAAGAAATCGGGAGGTACTCCTTTCTTCATCACCCCCCCCCCACCCCCCAACCCCCACCCGCTCTAGCTACAAGCACCGTAAATTCACCATTCTTCGCCGCTTTGTCCTCGCCGACATCGATGACCCACTTCGCCTGTAAACCGTCGAACAAAATGTTCTCATGAAGCGAGGTTAGGAGGTGTCTCTGGATCCTCTGTCGACAGACAGCCCCTTCCTCTCTCATGAACCTTTTTTTTTATGTAGTCTTAATTATTATCAATAACACTGTAGGAGAAATGAGGCACCAAACATTTTGGGTTCGACGTAGGTGTTTATAACAGAGGAAGTGATGAGAAGTCGATGCCTCTGCTGCCGGTATGTGCTGTAGCGTTAGATCGATGTAATGGGTCAAATTCCATGTATACACCCGCTGCCACATTTCAGTGTTCTGTTGAAGACTGCATCCTTTAAAAGCACCAATCAAATCGGCTATAAAAACTTAACCCATGTCAACACGATCTGTGCCGCACTAAGCACGGTGTCTACTCCGAAAACATACTTCATGAAATGTCGTTCACTGCATCGTCAAATTGTGTTTGCTGATGTGGCCGGGCAGCCACTGCCTATAGGCGTTGCTGAATACAGCACTATTCACACCATATAACGTACGAAATCTGAACGTATATATATTGCTTGTAAAATTGAATTGGAATAATGGGTTTTGTATTGCTGCAGCAACTGACAATGTTCACCTGTCTTCAGTACACGATGGGTGAGTCTATCAGCACCATCGCTGGAGTTTATACATACACGGCAACCAACGAAGGACTGACGTACCTACCAGTGGTTAGTATACCGACAGACATCCAAAGCATCTTAGTGACTGGTAACGCCATCTCGTCACTCGAGAACTTTCCGGCTTTTAGTCAGTTGAAAATCTTGTATATGTCGCAAAACTATTTGGCGACGTTTCCCGATTTGGACATCGTGAGTTCTACTCTGGAGGACTTAAACCTCAGTAATAACCGAATCGAGGTTATTCCTCCAGGACTTCTGGATTGCCTTGTGCGGCTTATTCATCTGCGCATTGCCGGCAATCGGTTGTCGGTCATTCCGGACGTTGCGGGACCGGGTCAAACGCTCCAGACGCTGGCCATATCCGGTAATACGCTGACCGGCTTTCCTCGTCTGCCCTTGATGGGGAGGAATATCAGGAGCTTGTTCATGGACAACACTCAACTGAGGAACGTCGCGTCGGAAGATGTAGGGATAATGGAGAAGTTGTCGCTATTATCCCTCAATGGGAACCCGTTGATGAAGTTTCCACCTCTGGGTGACATTGGCCAGACGCTAACGAATCTGTGGATGGATAACTGCCTGTTGAAGGAGATACGTGCCGAGAGTTTGTCCCCTCTGGAAGTCCTCGTCGTTCTCTCTGTCGGGTATAACCATCTGACGGAATTCCCGAACTTTGAGAAAAGTCCATCCAAAGATACCATCATGCAAGTGACGATTGCAGGGAATGACATCGTCAGGATTCCGAGCAGTCGCATTCGGCTGCTGCCCTCACTCAACAGGCTCGACATCTATGAAAATAAATTGCTGACTCTGCCGAACTGGTGCCACCAATTATTACTCGTCGGTCTGATGCCCTTGTTCCACGACAACCCACTGGTCTGCGATGTGCACCTTCGTTGGACCAAGATGGCGGCCCTGTACGGCATGCTGCCGGTTACTGCGGGAATCACCAGGTGTCAGTCCCCAACCAGTGTCGCCGGAAACATGTTGTCGGCAGTCAGCGCATCCCAACTCCCTTGGAAGGGTAAATACATACCTGCACATTATGTACATCCGGAGCATATAGCTAGACGACTTCGCAAATCATAGTTCAGATAATTCCATAGTGAGGCGCCACTGCATGTAAATAAAGTGTATTGTCATCTATGTATTAAAAAAAAAATTATCTTCCGGATAAACTAACATCCTGAAGCGTCTGCTCCTTTCTCACGAATGTTATAACGTTGTTAAAGTTGCATGTCGAGTTCTTTCCCGCCAAAACTAAGCCCGGGCAAAATTTATATCAAAATTTGCAGAGAACTCGATCGTTTCAAACTGATGACGTTTACCACTAAAATGAAAACTTTTGTTAAATTTATATCACGGTGAAGGCTAAGAGACTCCATTTGGCAGTCTGGCACGCGTGGAATATAGACAAAAGACATCTTGAGTGATTCAAGGACTGATTCTGATTTGTATTTTACCTCTTTAGTTTTGGCGGGAAAGAGCTCGATATGCAACTTTAAATAAGACAGTTTAAGTCCTCATTCCCGAACTGACTGGTTGATGTTTTATGCCACTATTATGTACACTTGAGTTTAACCACGATTCAATAAGCAAGAATTCATGTCTTCAAATAATGTGTGTTGTCAGGAGCTTAATTGCTTATCATCCTTAAACTCATAAATCAGTAGACGACGCACAAACCTGTTACGTTGTATACATGCACAAGCAATATACACATAACAGGTTTTGTTAACATTAATAATGCATTTGATATACTTATAACAGTTCTCTCAAATATCAATGATACTCGTTCATATTAGAATAGTATTCTAATTTGTGACGTTGGCGGAACATATATGTGTAAGTAACATAAAATTGCACACACAACAATTTTGCACCAACATTATGATGTTCAAAACAGTTTGGAAACCGTCCTGGACACATTGTCTATCTCATTTTGCGAATGTTAGGGATGTACGCAATAGATATAGGCCTATTATGTTATAGCAAAATGGGGCAGTTTGGCCAAAATATTAAATGGCTGCACAACATACTCTGTTATTCATTGCATACAATATATGTGTTTTTATACACCAAGAACCTAGATACATAATTTCTTTTTCAACGTGTTTAAGGTTTCTCGAGGAAAAATATCTGCACCATTAACTGTCACATGATTCTAACTTGCCATTGTAGAGCCGCTTCGACGGTCGAGCAGCGCGCAACCTCTCACCGACCCTTACCGGTGTGACGTCCCCGTCGTGAGCCAGTGGGTCAGCGCTCTGTCTCGCGGCGCATGCGCCGGTCACTGTATGCAGTCACCTGGATGTTTCTACTTTCGCTTCGTTTCTGAGACTTCCGGTGGCCACGCTACTTGCGGTTTAACGGATGAAACAAGCGCGACCTTGCCCTTCGATGGAACTACCATGACTGACTGGTATGTCCTGGAGTAACACTGACAGCTGGCATTCTCTTTGAGCTGTCGGAATGGACTACGGTAAATGGAAATGATCGGGCAGCAGCTGGATGAAACTCGTTCAGTTTCTCCGCCCACTCCCTCATGCCGCGGGTGACAATGGGGGTTATCTGCAACATGTTTGATTGGTTGTTTGGTTTAATGAGGACGCTATATAGGCTATAACAGTCAACAGAGATACACTAGGCCTACTTTGTGTTGGTCATGATGTTTTATGGTATGTATCCATGATAGACATGACGGCTTGTATATTTACATGAATGTAATAAAAAACACTTGTCTCGAGTTCTATGAGGCTCATTGTGTAAGAGGGGAAGGGGAGTAGGGGGGGGGGGAGAGCTGGTGTTAGACGGGGCTAACTGACATTACACTCATAATACACTTATAATAGTCTCCATTACTAAGATATTACATCTCCCGCTTTATGTCAGCCAAACCTTACACTCTATAAATAACCAGCCAATAGACGTTCCATAAATAACCAAGGGGCCGGCGCGATAGCTCAGTGGGCTAGAGGGCTCGCATTGAGTGCCCTTGCCGCATGAGAGCCTAACGACACGTGGATCGGTGGTTTCGAGTCCTGCTGTAGCCATGTCTATGTGGTCGCAGGACAAAGATCCCATGTCTTTCTTCGTAGGGGGTTACCCCCGGGGACATGGCTCTACTCTCCGTTCCTTCTCCCATTGACGCGATGTGACCAAAACTGGTTAAAGCTTCCTGAATACCCAACCAACCAACCATTAATAAATAAATAAATAACCAAGCAATACACTTTGCACTATAGGGATAACCAAACAAATCCATTGCATTTCATATATAATTAAACAGTATTTTATGCATTACATAAATAACCAACCAGTACACTTTACACTTTATAAAGAACCAACCAGCACACTGTGCGTTCTATAATAACCACTGTACACGTTTCGCTCTATGAATTACCAAACAGTACACTTTACGCTCTATATATATAACTAAACAGTACACTTTGCGCTGTATATATAACTAAACAGTACACTTTGCGCTCTATATATAACAAAACAGTACACTTTGCGCTCAATATATAACTAAACAGTACACTTTGCGCTCTATATCTAACTAAACAGTACACTTTACGCTCTATATATAACTAAACAATACACTTTGCGCTCGCTATCTAACTAAACAGTACACTTTGCGCTCTATATCTAACTAAACAATACACTTTGCGCTTTATATATAACTAAACAGTACACTTTACGCTCTATACATAAATAAACAGTACACTGCGCTCTATACATACACACTTTAAGTAGTACACTGTGTGATGTATAAACACACAGTACAGTTCGCGCTCTATGCATAATCACAGTACACTGTGCGATCTATTAATAATCAAACAGTACACACGTTGCGCTCTATGAATTGACAAACATTACACTTTGTGTTCTATAAATAACCAACCAGGACATTTTGCGCTCTATAAATAATCAAGCAGTACACTTTGCGCTCTATAAATAATCAAGCAGTACACTTTGCGCTCTATAAGTACCCAGGTGTGTCACGCCGGTTTCGCCTCATATATGTCTAGCTACACTGCTTCCGCCATACAGCGAGACAAACAAGACACTTTCACTCATTCTCAATAGAACGGCGCAACTTCATTTTGTTGATACTACAAGGTGATATGAAGCTAAATATCTGTCTTTCGGCTATGTTATGTGACTATTATTAGAGACCTATATAAGACGCCTTAGAGTGCGCGGAAAGTTGGCACATTTGATACTTTAAATTTCATACTTGCTTCATGCATATTCAAAAGTAAAATGTTCGTTACTGTCGCAATTTAGAATATTTACAAATGGATCAGTTAAAACGAACCAAAGGGGATTGAAAATAAAATCCCGTGAGTATTTCCAGCTCACAAGTGATCACAATGGTAGGAACAAATATAACGAATTGTGTGTCCCACAGCGCACTGAAGTGTTGTCACTGGTTCCGTTAATGTTTGATGGGTGCGCGTTTAAAGGCCCAATAAACAAAGAGGAACATGAAACAAAATCCCGCAATATACTGTCATGGTTTTCTAAAACATTGTAGAGGAAACAAATACAAAAGGTCTTCCCCTTGACTTGAAATAAATAACACTATGGCAGAAAACCGGTTCCTCTCCGAATGCGTATATCTCGCAGTTAAATGTGTACGTTACCATACTTATAGGGCCTAAAATATATAGAGATGACGATCTGCCCTTTTGAGCGAAAGGAGGCCATGACATTAAGGTCTAACATGTCATGTAATTGAATTCTTTGAACGCGCCGCAATAATTTGCATATATCTTTTATTGCAAAAATGAAATGTGCGTTATTACAATGTCCGTTACCACATCATGCGAAACACCGTTTCGGAACATGTGACTTCTACTGCCCAACATCGTTCTGCTTGTCGGGAAAGTTCACTCTGCTCCTCTTTGTCGGTTAATTATACATACTTTATAGAGATACTTGAACCTTGTTAACATGGGTGTTCATTCAATGAGCTCAGTATGATCTGCCAGGACAATAAAGACGATGCTGATATCGTTCTGCACATTCCACATATACCAGAGTTTTCTGTAGAAGTCTTGTAAGCATCGTCATATTCTACTGATTTTCGCCAAGCTCGGCGCTTTTCAAAACTTGTGAAATGAACGTGACTATCATTTGAAATGTACGTTACCAACAGTAACGTATATTTCGGTTCATGCAAACTCGTTTATAATTAGACTGACCAGAATTGAGTCTCCATGTTACATCATTCGATAATTAGGTGGAAGTATTTTGGCATACTGCTGCAAAACGTAACATTGTACAATTATTTAGCGTACTACAAAATGTACGTTACCTGAGAGCCTCCCACTATCCAGGGTCGTTTCACACACCCCCTACAATTCGAGCAAAAATTGTATTATATGGTCATTTACCTTGACACGTTCCTTGAAGTCTTATGAGGGTTTTTCTACATCAAACGGAAGATTATATGTATATTTTAAGTACTTTTCTTTGTTTCATCTTAATTTGTGGCACTTAAGTCACAAAATATAATCTGGTTTGAGTGCACACATATCAGGAACCTACCGGAAATCACACTGCTGAACACGGAATGCCTTAGGCCAGAGAAAAATAAGCTGAGCTGTGCTGGAAGTCGTTGGGACGTACATTTCTAATAGAAATGACATCACATCATTAGGACACATGCAGTGATTTAAATATGGGACATAACTTGAAACGGCATTGTCACAATTTGCTCAAGATGGCATGCTAACCGAAAAAAAAACCGAAACGCGTTTTTAAACAAATAAACTTTTCACAAAATTCACATCATCATTTGCACCGCGTTATTGAGAATCAGTGATTACGTTCTACAAATAAGAAAAACGTTACACTGTATCCTCTAGCAAGATTCCACTCATATATTACCATTATGCAAACATTACACTTTATGCTCCATAAATTTGGCCAAACATTAAAGTTAGCTTTGCATATTGATTAGACTTTGTACATGGCGCTCTATATGAACCAGATACAAATTGTACAGAGCACATAACAATTGGCTCAACTGCCTAGAAGAAAATAACCGACTTGACACATATAGAAAGTATAAAAGAACCTTGACAACAGAACCGTATATATTTGCTATTAAGGACAGCTATCTTCGAAAACTCCTGGCCCAATATCGATGTTCCACACACCCACTAAACATAGAGAAAGGCAGACATTTAGGAATCTCAAGGGAAGAAAGACTGTGTATGTATTGTACAAATAATGGTGAAAGTGTTATAGAAGACGAGATACACTTTACCTGTTTTTGCCCTTTGTATCAAGCGTCACGGAAAAAATACCTACCTGAAGTCACAGATCAGAAGCAGAACTTGCGTTGGGAATTTTTTTTTTTAATGATGTCAATAGATATTCCACCCTATATAACATCGTGCTATTTCTCCGCGATGCGTTTCAATTAAGGGGAAAACTTTTTCAAACTGTTACCTTATTTACTTGATGTTTACTTGCGTATATTCGTACTTTGAGGCTGTGAGCCTACAGTGCACAATAAAACTTATTATTATTATTATATGAGCCAGATAGATTACCCTGTCCATTCTTAACATTAGGCCCAAGCAGATGCCCTAAAAGTTACATCCATGTCCATACAAAGGGGTACGCGCCCAGACCCCCCTGACACCCACTCCCCCTCAGAACAACAGCCCCGGTACCTCCCCCTCCCCCCCCCCCCCCCACACACCCCACCCCTGGATCCGCCAGTGCCTTAAAAAGAGGTCCATGGAAATGTAATCATATTGGTGTTTCACTGGATTTTCGCCACGATCTGATCTCAGCTGATAAGCCGACATACCACTGCATTGGCGCTTGCTTAGTCCACATAATTTTTTCCACACTTAATCGGCTGATAAGGTATTACCACTCAGTCGCGTGCCGGTTGGGGCTTATCTTGCGGCAATCTCCCGGAGGCGTTAGACAACACTCGACCTCGTGTCATGGCTTATCGAGGATTACCCCCTCAGCCTAACTGTTTGAGTAGCTCTTCAAATCAGAAACAAATCAACCGAAGTGGTCATTTTCAAGTGAATTCGATATTAATTAATTGCATAATTATCTTTCGATAACTGAATACACGAAACTAAATACCAGAGAACAGTTTTCGTCTGGTATTTCTTTGTTTAAGACCCGCTGTCGCACAATGCATAATATGTAACGCAGGAAAGTTCTTGTAGGAAGTAAATATATACATATAAGGCAATTTTCGCCCGCGGCTTCAATCCGTTCACGAGCGCGGCAAAATGTCTTCACCAGTGTCGCCATCTAGCGAATGGAACGGTCGGCACAGGTGAGCCCGCGCCAGACAGTTCACAGGTAACACGCACAGGTGCGCGGTGCTGTGTCTGTCAGCCGATTGGTGCCCGTTCGCCGTGAAGGTTAGCAATCGGTTTCTCCCAGCGTGAAGCCCCGCACGCCGCGCTCTCCTCCTGCATATTCATGACTCACCGGCCTACATTCAGTGCAATATACATACACACATGGGTTGACTTTCAAGCTGAGGGCCGTTGTGTGATTCAGGTGTTCAGAAACGTAATGGCGGGTCTGCTCAGGTAAAATTGCAGACGCCAGAGTTAGCGAGACAGTCGTTGACGGTCAACTTGACCCAACTCAGGATACGTACATGTATACATGCGAATGGTAGGAAGCTAATTGAAGCGCCAGAGTCGAGATAAAGATTGTTTCGTAACTATTATTCTCATGTGTTAGTTATGTACGTTTGCAAGTTTTACTGTCACTTGTCTGTTTCGTTCAACTAGACCTATGTGACTATTCTATACTATAGACTATAAGAACTGGATTGCGCGGATCACTTTAGCTATAATATATAACACTTATTATAGTTGGCTTTAGAGCCAAATATGTTGTTGTTGCTACAGAAAGGTAGATCTATGTAGATATGTATGGTTATTGTATAATAATTAGATAGGTATGTCTAGAATACAAACCTCTTTTATAATATGTTGAAGACTTTGATACCAATATATAACACTGCAAGAGCATTTTTATTGCGGCACACATCTTAGATATATATATGACCACATAATATTGACTACCAAATATACAGATATAGTCTAGCTAAGTATACTGTAAAGTTTTGCTTCATTTTAAGTGTAATGGAAAAATGGATTACAGATAGGAAATAATTGTATCGATATGACCTATTACATATTAAATGACAAACTTTCATGATAAGATGCATATAGATGACAAACTTTCATGGTAAGATGCATATAGATGACAAAATTTCATGATAAGATGCATATAGATGACAAAGTTTCATGTTCGCCACATGCATGCATACATGTACATATATGGATAAGTTTTACATGTGAAAAATATATCATGTATATATATATACAAAATAGTTTGATATCTGGATTCTTAATAGAAATAACTTCACATACAACAGTTATTGTATGATAATTATATTGAAATCCATACAATATATGAGAACAAATGCCTTTGATACATTTCCGGGAAGTCAAGTCATAAAGTTTTGTTTAGTTGAGGTATCTAATGATAATAATTTATTATAACATAGCTTACATAACGATTTAGATATCATTTCGATAAAGGCAGAAATGGTATTAACACCATCCTTACACGTTACTTATAGTGATTTCTACATGATTTTTTCATTACGGCTGTTTTATCCTTTCCTTTGCAGTAAGATGCAGATGTTTATACAGACATCACTAATCCTTGGGATTATAGCTGCAAATGTTTTAACGGTTACAAGTCAACCAGAAAACTTAAATGGATACAGGTTGCCGAACTTGCAGTAAGTACTTCATCTCATCTAATATGGTATTAATTGTGTTAGAAAAAGCTAAGAATAAGAATAAATCATCTAAGTTGTTTGCACATTATTTATGTACCATGGGCATGAGGCCAAGAACTACCATAAAGAGTTCAGAGTTCAAAAAATATAATAAGAATAAATCACCCGATCTTTGTGATAAAACACTGTCAAAGTCCTTACTCATTTTATTGTGTTGATAAATAGTGGATTTACTTTTTGCTAATGTATCTTCATGATAAGGCTTTCTTTGCTTTTGATCAACTATTCACACCAGCCTATGAGGATATATTTATCAAATATTCCAGATTTCCACACCAGTCGGGATTACTTTGGAAAGTAACTGTCTGATTTGCCTTCACCTATTTTTTAGCAGATGTTCTATTTAATTGTCAATATAATTGAATTAAATTGCATTAAATAAAGCTGTTTTCAAAAGCCATTAATTTGCATTAATTTAAATGTGAAGCATGAGAAAGTAAAACTAAGTTGAAGTACATTAAATTTCTATCACCTCCCTAATTAGTGAATTAATTAGCATCACTATTGATGGACCATCATGTGAAAATCCTAAAAAAATATATAATAACACCCAATAAGTGTGAACAGATATGTGATGATGGGCTGAATAATGTAAATAATTAAATATGGTAATTAAATCTATGGGCTGTATGTATACATGCACTGAGAGGTATAAGCACAGTTGTCAGCCAGGAAAATTTTACTTATTTCAATATTTATGATATTATTGCACACCGGTATAGTATTTCTATTTTCTATGTATTCCCTAATGTGACTATGAAGCCTCTGTTGTTAAGAGTTACATCTCAACTGCAGACCAACAGGTTGCAGGTTCAAATTCCACCTGTATCTGGTGGTATAAATTTGTTCATATATAATTGTCACAGGACATTTATTTCCACAGTTTAACCTGTGTCTGTACAAATGTGGCCTAAAGCAACAAGCTATTATCACCCTGTACGCCATTACGGGTGTAACTCAAGCCATCATCATCATCATGCTACTGGGCCAACTTTCAGCTAAGCCCGGGATGTTAAATTCGTGGAAGAATGTAGCCATGATGTGCTCACTCATGTACGTCGTTTGGTTGGCATCCGTCCGTCTGCGAAAGACGAAGGATTAGCATTTTTTGTTTTGGTTTTAAGTGTGTCGCGGCTTCTGCGCATATGACGAACTAAGCTGTGACCGACACAGCTTATCGCAGTCATCGCATCGAGGTTTGTGCTCACTGGATTTGAAACGCCAATCTAGGCATCCAGTGAGCACAAACCTAGACCAAACGACATGTACGGCATATTATTGCATATTATGCAGCGTGGTCGGCGTGTAATTTGTGAGTAATCTTTCAGAGAGTTCCTTGTCCTGGCCCCGAAGACGGTGCGTCCCATGCAGACCTATGAGATGCACGTGACGTTGTTTCGGCTGCACTACTCGGATGTGACGGTCAGAGCTGTCCTGTCCAATGACGGGGTGGAGTACGCCACGTCACAGGAAATATTCTACGACAAGGGGACGAAGAGGCTGCAGCTAATGGTTAGTACAGACAGCGTATTTTAGGGGTACGAAATATCTTAAGACCCGAGGAAGGTCGAGGGGAACTGTGGTAAAAAAAAATCTTATGACCCGCAGCGATGTTAACTTCAGGGGCCATATTCATAATCGCCACTTAATTACGCTGCGCCACTACACTTAGCGCTAAGTGGAAGATTTGTCGAGCGATTATCGGGGTCAAAATACATAAGTAGTCATCCAAGAAGTGGGGTTTCCGAAATAAGAAAGTGCTAAATTGAGGCTAAGACGAAAATGCACTTTTCGTGCGTAACTTAATTACGAGGGAAGTATGAATACCGCTGACCCCTGACACACACAGGGTCAACAAACCAATGAACATGTATACTGTAGGCATATATGTTATAAACATATGATATGATCGTGGGGAGAATTTTAAGCGTTACCTAATGCGCCGGGCGATCTTTTTCGAAAATAAAATGCTATTACAGCAAAATATAAACATATTCGAACCAGCGGTGTCGCGTGATCTAAGCTGCCGATCGCCCCCGCCCCCAAACCATCGGCGGTCGTCGATTTTTGGAGCCTTCCACCAGCCCCCCCCCCCCCACCAAAAAAAAATGACAACAAATTTGGTTCATGTCGCTAACTTACGCCCCCCTCCAAGCAAACAAACGGGTCCGGTAGCTCAGTGGGTTAGAGCGCTCGCATTGACTTCTCTGGCCACCTGCGAGCCTAACGCAACGTGGATCGGTGGTTCGAGTCCTGCTGTGGCCATGTCTGTGTGGTTGCAGGATCAAGTTCCCATGTCCTTTGCAAAGAGTAGGGGGTTACCCCCTGGGACATGGCTCCACTCTCCCTTCCTTCTCCTATTGAAACGATATACGAAAAATGATTAAAGCGTATACCTGAATATGCAACCAACAAAGCAGACACACGCCACTGTATATATATATAATGTTTGTGTGCAATGCCTTCAGGTGCCGGAGACAGTGATGCCGGGGAAGCACAAGCTGAGCGTCCAGGGCCTGGTGAGCGGGGGGCGGGGCGACCCCATCTTCCACAACGAGACTGCCCTAGTCTTCGATTCCAAGTACATCTCTCTCTTCATCCAGACGGAGAAGCCGGTGTACTACCCCCCTCAAGAAGGTAGGTGGCGAGGGCAGCCACGGTCGCCGCGTTGTTAGGGGCGCGCCCCCAAACCACTCAGGCATGTAACTGCCGAGTGGTGGGGACATCCGCACCCCCATCCGTCACGGGCACAGTCCTCTAATGGGCCTTCCACATGTGTCACCATATGGGGACGGTGACAGGATATTAGTTATGTAGATTATTTTCAGGCTCCCCAGATGCGGATTTATAATATAATATATTTTCTTCACAGGACAGGAGGTTTTGATGGTGTGTGTTTCTTTTCTTCCTAGGTGTAGTGGTTACCGTACTAGACCGCTCGTGCGAAGTCAGTAGGTCCTGAGTTCACGAATTCAGTCGGCCTAAAGTACTAATTAGTTTATTTTCTTCCGCAAAGCGTTGGATGGAGCGACGATGCGTTCTGATAGTACATGCATGGAGACGTACAGCTACTGACTCAATTGTTTAACTGTCTACCCTTTGACCAACAGGTTTGACTCTGTCATCCAAGTCGGTCCCGGTCGCGTGTCTCGAATTTCTCTTGATACTCAATGATCTTATTATTAGGATCCTTGCGTTATGCCATACGGAGGATGATTGGCGGTGGGGGGGGGGGGGGAGGGGGCGCTCAATGTATGAATAGTCTTAGGTCTTGGGGGAATTGTTGACAGAGTATATGAGTCAAAGGGAAAGTGTGAAGAGATGTTTCAGAGCAGAGGCAATTGTCATCTATTAGAGGGTATAAGCAATGCTAACGGGTCATCTATAAGAGGGTACGCAATGCTAACAGGTCATCTATTAGAGGGTAAGCAATGTTAGCGGGTCATCTATCAGAGGGTAAGCAATGTTAACTATTCATATTAGAGGGTAAGCAATGTTAGCGGGTCGTCTATTAGAGGGTAGGCAATGTCAGCAGGTCATCTATTAGAGGGTAGGCAATGTCAGCAGGTCATCTATTAGAGGGTAAGCAATGTTAGCAGGTCATCTATTAGAGGGTAAGCAATGTTAGCAGTTCATCTATTAGAGGGTAAGCAATGTTAGCGGGTCATCTATTAGAGGGTAGGCAATGTTAGCAGGTCATCTATTAGAGGGTAAGCAATGTTAGCGGGGCATCTATTAGAGGGTAAGCAATGTTAATAGGCCATCAATTAGAGCCTAAGCAATGTTAGCGGGTCATCTATTAGAGGGTAAGCAATGTTAGCGGGTCATCTATTAGAGGTTAGGCAATGTTAGCAGGTCATCTATTAGAGGTTAGGCAATGTTAGCAGGTCATCTATTAGACGGTAAACGATGTTAGCGGGGCATCTATTAGAGGGTAAGCAATGTTAGCGGTTCATCTATTAGAGGGTAAGCAATGTTAATAGGCTATCAATTAGAGGGTAAGCAATGTTAGCGGGTCATATATGAGAGGGTAAGCAATGTTAGCGGGGCTTCTATTAGAGGGTAAGCAATGTTAGCGGTTCATCTATTAGAGGGTAAGCAATGTTAGCAGGTCATCTATCAGAGGGTAATCAAAGTTAAGTAGTCATCTATTAGAGGGTAAACAATGCCGACATGTTATCTGTTAGAGGGTAAGCAATGTTAGCCAGTCATATAACAGAGGGTGAGGCAGGTCATCTATCAGAGTTTGGCCTTGTTCATTGTTGATGTGCCAGAGGGGAATCTCTGCTGGTTGGATAGGCGACCCGATGGACTGAGCCCACACCCACCTAATATTCATAGCAGGGAGCCATTGTCTTGACGCCCTGTTTGGCGGGCAAGGCACCAGGGGCGCCACGTGTCAGTGTGCGTCAAATACACATGTGCTGTAGATGATGCGCGGTTGGTTGATGCGTGTACACGAGAAGCCAGCCCCCACGCAAGTCATCGTTCACTGGCCAGCCTGGGGCTTGTTCCAGGGAACAGAGAGCGCAGTCTCACCTATAATGCACCGCTGCTTGTCGCACTGTTCTTCATCCCACGAACACATTAATGATGCGCTTGCACGCCAATTGATGAAATAATCCATCAAGCGTGTTACTTCGGTGTACCTGTCCTTGAACTTTATGCTTGTATGGCTGGATTGAAAAGCATGAAGGACCAAGCACTCCGTTGACGTTGACTGGTCTTATGCGCCTTTGCGATGTGCCTGTGTTCCGTTGTCGACGTCTATATGCCCTCTGGACGGTCGTGAAGCAGCTATTTGTCGGTGGTCACTAACTATCGTGTAACACTTACTTCATTAATATGGATTTCAAGCTATCCATTTCGCGTCCATTCACAATGGCATATATATTGCATGTAACTAATTGGCATGTCCGTTTTATTGCATATCGCTTTACATACGCATGAATATAGCCGATTCATGGGTCACATTTTTTTAGCAGTCTGTTTATGATTTTTTTATATGCATGATGGTAAGCTATTGTATGAAGTATTTTTATAAAACAGGGAGGCTCTAAATTACTACCGTGTCTGCTTCATGCTACATTAAACAGCCATTTGCGTTCTTTTTTTAACATTTATTTTATTAAATTGTTTTCAAATTTGATTTAAATAGACATCATACAGGCACAATACGTCATTTAAACATCACCAGGCAGTAAGACAAGAAAAAAAAATCACACAAAAACAGTACGGACAACAACCACAAATGACTCTCTTCCAGATAAGTTCACACAAAACAGCCAATTTCGTTCGCATGCTTGGTTATAATCGGATTTTTAGCGACTTATGTGCAAAGTGTGTCTTTTGTTCGTGTCATCTGCTTGTTGACCCCCCATAACCTATGTACTTAGCCGCCGCATGATGCATGTGCATCCCATCAATGTTATACATGTATTACAATATGCAGTGTATTTCTAATATTGTATGGGTTGGCTTTGCGATATAACAATATATAGAGGTACCGTAGAACTCCTACAAACCGCACGTCAATGGGATAGAGACCTGTATATTCCATTTATCAAGGTTGAAATACCCTATAAAGAAAAAAAGGGACCTGAGCAAGAGGTCCGTTTTTGAAATTATTTTGGTCTCCTCTTTAGCGTTCGGTTTAGGGAAGTTGTACTGTATTTGTGGATATCTCACTCTCTATATATATGTGTACGTTCACGCTGGATAACGCTATAATATTCATGCTTTATATCTCACCCCACTTTGCGTATAGTAACTCGCGATGAGTTGGCCTTCTCCATGAAAGCTCAAGGTCGCTTTAGAGGACTCAGCACGAGGAGGCGATATTTTGAGGCAGTTGGGATGGACGATGCAACAGGAACAGGTGGGTGTGCAGGTGGTTATCAGGGACAACCGGTCGGTGCCTGCGATGAAAAATTTTCCACTTTCATTTTCATCGTGTTGTGTCACCATCAACGGGTCGCTGTATATATCTTGTCTTCCGTCAAAGCGACTGGACACGTGATTGTTTAATTATCGTATTTCTTCTTTCCTTCCCAGTGTGATAACTTCTGGCTTTGTTTGCTCTTGTATTTCTTGCCCTTGCATTGATTTTGTGTGTACTGGTTTGTACTGTTTATGGTGCGAAAGTGCCGTAAGGCATCGAGCATGGTTTGTATTGTAGTTAAACCCACATGGCTGCTTCCAATACGCCTATCTTGTGCCTTGGTTTTCGGTACTTCATTGATTGGCAGAGTTGTGTACGGTCGGAAAATGTTATTTCCTTCTTTCCATGAATGTGTCTTGCTACACTGGAATACTTCTGCCCCACCGGATGTTTATTTTACAGTCATACCTTTATACACCTACCTATTCCTTGCCTCCTCCCTGACTGTAGATATAGACCTGTTACGGCAGCTGTTTCCTTTGCCTCTATACATAAGCATGGGATGTAGAAGAATGTGCTGACTTGCTCCTGATATTCCCGCTGTAATGTACGCATTCAAGTTAATGTAAACCACTGCGGAACGGATCTTATACACAATACCACTGATTTCCTGGCCTTATGAATGGCATTATGACCTCTCATCCTCGCATAACCTCACTCCCCCCCCCCCCAACCCAACTTCCCGTTCTTGTTTATTCTCTGTATCAACCAGGGCGGAAATATTTACATGCAAGAGATGGCATGCCATCAAGGTAGTCACAATTTTGCATCCCCTCATAAAATACTATTTAAGTTAAATTCATTAAATGATTTTATATATTCAACGCCATCGCCTGGTTTTAGTAGCTGCATTCTCCGCGTCTGTAGTGATTCACGACGGTTTAAGGTCTTCGTTTCTGGTGGAAGAATCTATGTACGTTCAACGAAGAGTCCGTAGAACTATATGAAGACTCATTAAGACGAAAATTTTCAATTTTCGTCTTATGTCGGTGTGTTCGGTTTGTCTGTCTGTTTGTAACGCGGGCCATTATCTTTCGAATGCCTTAAGATATCGACTTCCAAATTCACAGAAAGATGCGGAATGGCAATCGTCAGGCTAAGTTCGTAGATGGGCCATGTAGGTCAAAGGTCAAGGTCACAGGAATTTTTCGAAATTCGCTTAACCATTGTGAGATAGGACCAAAAAACGGGAAAATCGCTATAACGTTCGCAGTTTCCAATCAATGGTGCTGCCAATTATTTCACGTATTGGGCCCATTAGTACCTTCTATATCGTCTTTCATTTGTGCAAATCGCCCAAATAGTTTTCCCGCTAAAAATTTCCAAAGTTTAACATGGGACCCTATGGGAGCATTTTGGCGGGAATCAGGCCTTCTTAATTTCTCCATGAAGGGGACATGTCAGACAAACGACACCTTGCGTGAGAAATGACATTAGTATTTGGGCATAAAATATTATATTGACCAAGGTTACGCTTCCAAGGTCAAGGTCACATCAAGGTCAAGGTTACGAAACATGTTTTCCCGTGTATCTTCGTTAATATTTGGTCTAGAGATTCGCGGTTTGTTTCAGAGTATTCTTCAGAGAGATACGCAAAAGTAATGTGCCCTCAGATTTCACCTCACATTTATAGTTTTCGAGTAATTGGATGATTAATTTTGGCATTGCCGAAAGCGCAAAAAATTCGCTGTGACTACATAAATGCAGTTAGATGACTCATATGTGGTGGAATATGTACCCATATTACTGGCATCATGTTTGCCAAATTGCATCCAAATCAAAGCAGTAGTTTGGACGCTAGCAAATAATCACACGTTAACATGGCCAAGCCCACTATAAGGCCTCGATACGCCAAATTACTGACGTCGTGCCATGCCAAAGTCATGAAATGGGCCTTAACATAGTCGAATTGGTCCCATAACCCAAATTTTCGTCTTCCTTCTCAAGCTGTGCTTGACCGTCTAGTATTTATCCTGTCGTCACGGATGACAAGATGAATAATGGGGAGTAGGTACTATAGTATTAGTAATACGTAGAATAAGGAAGTCAAACTTTATCTAACTGGTTAGAGTGATGGTTGTGGTGGGGTCTTGGAATCGCCTTTTTTCTACATTATGATATACAGTAGGACTGAGACTTGGTTCTAATATCCTCTGTTTTTGCAAATTCATTTCTACGTTTCATATTTATATATGGACTTGACCTATATATTGGAAGTCATTTCTGCACCTATTCTAGTATAAATTCTGGTACCCCCTCCCCCCTCCCCCCCACGGGTTATTGCATTGTTTAAGGAGAAGAATAATGCTTTCTTCTGATGACATTGTTAAATTTAGTTTGTATTATTTGTGACAGTATACGCATCTGTACAAAGCATATTCTAGTGCAAATTTTAGTAATAAATGTAGAAGGTATACATCTTAAAAGAAGAAACTTTAAATAACTAAAACATACTTAATGACATCAATGTGCTGACGATAAATTTTAATTTAAGAAATACATTGCAAGAGCCTGTTGGCCACATACAGATCCATGGATTAGATTGTTGGTAAAATGCGAAAATTTGTGGATATATTGTACTACTTGACCATATCTGTTATTTGGCTCCAATTATTGTGATTGTAATCTCCATCTATTGTATCGTTTTCAGTAAATTTCCGCATAGTGGGAGTGACGCCCGACCTGAAGCCCGTTCACGGACGGTCTATCACGATCTACGTCAAGGTATGCAGATCGACAACCCTCTCTCTTTTTGGATTTCACTCAACGGACTAGCACAAAAGTAGAATTATATATGCATAGTTAACGTTGAATCGCTTGCTCTTCAATTCTCAAACAATCGAGCTTCACACACTGATTCAACTCTCAATGCTATTTTTTGGCTTACCTTTGCAGCCTTATGTAGGTAATTTGAATTAGCCAATAAAGAGAGAGATCGCTTCTTTTCATTTCCGTACACAGCATAGCCCTCTGCTGAGCGAGTCGTGCATGGTCGTGCATGCCTAGAGGACACACGTGTTAATTGTCACGCACGTGTGATATCCTTCGTCAGATGGCGCCTCTGTTTCACTTGGTTTCTACTGCATTCGGCACCGATGGGAACTAATTATGTTCGCCCACCATACAAGAGCCCGTGATCATTATCCTGTGTCCTTTGTGTTTATTATTACAACGTCTACCAATGCTTTCTTATCAGTGTCCTGCGCTGTAAATGTGATTGCCTGTTTCAGGACGGACATGGAAATATCGTGCGACGATGGCTCAATCGAGAACTTAACTTCGGTCGGTATTTACGGCATGAATAAAGTTTTTGCTCCTGATTTAACTTACCTAAAAGTTGAGAGCTAAATTAATGGCTGTAGGTCATAGATTACTGTGACCACATGATAGCAATGTGATAGCAATATGACATATAGTGACTCTTTGAGTGCAATTGTCTTGGATTATTATTAATTATGTGCGCCATGTATGATTTAATACCTTTGCCCGATCACTTCTTCTGTTGGAGAAATCGTTGTTTCTCCATCTTACGAAAACAATATTTGGTTACCCCTCCTCGACATGTCTACGCATTACCCTTGAATTTCTCAAATGACCTTCACTTACCCGATTAAATTGTGTCCTTTAATCCAACCAACTTGAAGGCGTTTACAAACCCAGTCGGCATATACTGGTACGTAGGTTTACATCATTTTTATCACTTCTGCATCAGTAATCCTCGTACAAAATGCGAATTACGCTAATGGACCTGTTTAATCTGTTTTCAGGAATGTACGAAGGCAACTTCTCTCTCTCCTACCCCGTTCAGCCGGGAACGTGGAACATAATGGTCGATGCTTATGTAAGTACATATATGATGATAGACAGATACCGCGTAGCAACAGATCAAGTTATCATATGACTTTTTGTTTTTAAATGGTCTTGTTCGGTGTCTGTTAATTGATAATCACGGGGATTAAGGGTTTTTTTGCAGCGCAAAAGGCGCCGCTTTTGTAATATTTGAAAGACATGAAGACGGCGCTTTCTGGGACGTGTAAATACGAAAGTAGTACATTTATATATATAACCTTGATATATCATTTTAGTGTTTTAATAAATCTAATGGTCGATTGTTTTTGTTATTTTGTAGGGCCACAAGTATGAACATCCGTTTCAAGTTCAATACTTCTGTAAGATTTATTCCTCATCTGTTTTGGCATCATTATGTATTCGTTATGTAAGGCGACATATGTAAGCAGTGAACACTACATGTTGATTACTGGTATCTATGCCTGAGATATTGGAGTTAAGCTGGTTATTTTGTTTTTATTTACATTTTGTTTATTTGAAACAAATTTATTTATCATCCTCGAAACGAATGAAATATTGTAAAACAACTGTATTGAATACTATGCTGATGACGTGGCCGGCTACCAGTCCAAATATGATGCTATGTTTGAGATACTATGTAACAACTGAGCCAATTAATACCTCCAATCTATTGAGCAGAAGTTATATATATATTTGCATATTTGTATTACGTGATGTCACATTATTTTGTATCTCTCTTGGCTGAAGGAAATAAACAAAGCCACGTTCAGTGCCATGTGTGTTCTGAAGCAAAAATAGTTTAATACACGTTCTCTCTACAATACAGTCCGACGCGTCTTTGAGGTCAACGTGACCACTCCACTCTACATCTTCGACACGGACTGGGGACTCATGGGATCGGTGTACTCAGAGTAAGGCGCCCTTACAGTGTCGTCACAGATACATGTCGCAACCGCAGTTGTTTATCAAGGAGACTCTCCATATGTCATTGCTCGATTTTTCTGCCGCCGAAAAAAAAATAGTTTTTTTGTCTAAAGGACATCAAATTGAAAGTCCAGTAACCGGATCCTCGCAAAGTTTTGAAGATTTAGCGATTATGATTTGGTATTTTTGTTAAGCACATGCTCCTCGTGGGTAGTGGGTATTGTTGTCTGGTGTGCTCAAGCTGTGAGGTCAGCTGTATACTATATACTATTTGCACTGATTTGGAGCCGTTAGTCTGCGTATATGGCAATGATCGAATGCTTCTCTACCGGCCTGTGTTGGTTGTATTCGATTTGAATCTGACATGTGTATCAATGCGAAAGATATTTTCAAGTTTCTATTCTCCTCAGGCATTTGAGTGGCTTGGCGGGATTCGGTAACGTAACGCTGAGCCTGCGAGTGAGGAACGAGGACGGAAGTTTCTTGCCCAACGAGCTGAACCGTACCATCGCCTACGTAAGTGTTATACGGCCTGACCGGTTGGCCCGCAGCCCCATTAGACAACTACCTTAGAGCTTTATTCATTATAGCTCTAACGGGTTTCTTGACATGAAATATACCACATGTATTCGTTATGAATGACATCACAGCATGTGCTATGACCGGCTCGCGCACGATGAATGACGTCACAACAGGTACTTGCTCATGATGAGCTGAGTAGCAGAAGGTGCGAATGGCCTGCTTGGGTTTGGTGTTTGTTGCCAGCCAGTCCATATGCTTGGAGATTTGTAATTAGTCTTAGACGAATATAATTAAACGGAGTTGTAATAATCTTGTTAATATGTTTTTTTTAGTATTATCTTTTTTTTAAAGTAGTATTTCTATTGTTGCCGGTTTTGTATTTCTCTGCTTTCTTTATCGTAGTATTCTAAGTATATACTAAGTCTACGTCGCACAACATTCTTTATGCACAGCGGTTACAACGTAAAGAATGTTTCATTTATTGAATGTTTTTTTCTCTTTTATTTGTTGTGTATTTATCTAGTTATGTTCTCATATTGCCAATGGCAATATTGCATTATCGCTGCTATTGTAAGACACATACAAATAAGTGGATAATTTGTTAACACTGCAGAATTGACTCCACCTTTATGACATGTAGTACATTATAATATTACAATATGATTAATGTCCTAGCAATACATCTCATTCACTGGACCGAGTATTCTGTATGTTGCATTCTCTATCCATCGACCGGCTTATGGTATAATATCTATATACATAGTAAGTTAGATGAGGCTACATAATTCAATTCAATTCAATGTCATTTATTTGAGCAAGAACCACTACAAACATTAGATGGCAAAAAACATGGCAACGTAGAAAATTCTCGCTCTGGGGACTCCCATTAAGACCACGAGGGCCGCTGGCATAGGAGCCACCAAAGAAAAAAAACGAAAAAAAACAAAAAAAACAACAATACATACATACATAGCTGTAGATCAGTCGGTTAGATGAGTTATTGACTGGCTATTGCCACATGGTCTGGACTAATCTGTAAGGACAGACCATGCTTACGACGCTGCGCTAGGACACTGCGCTCGGACGCTATGCTTGGACGCTGCATATCTACGACTCACTCACCCACGCAATGGCATTTACGTATCTATTCCTATAATTTCAGTATGGTTCGCTCACATCTCTTATTTCAGCTTGGAAACGTGTATGCAATATTGTTCGCCATGTAATTAAAAATGTGATAATCCAATTTGTCTTTCAGCTCTCAGGAAGCAAAACGTCTACCAAAGTATGTCTGCCAGTCAAGTGTGAATAGTTTATTTAGCTATGTTCTGATGGACTTGGCTCGATAATTCTATTTTTGCCTGGTTTCGCCTCAATCGCATGTCAATTGGCTTCATCGTTACCTGTGACTGCGATTATTCAAACGGACCCTAAGCTGCCAATCATTACTGATTGCTGTGCTTTTATCTGATCCGTTTGACTGTGGTGTGTTGAGGTTAACGTGTGCGAATGAACGTTCGTTTTTCATCAGTTCTGTCTTATTTGGTGATAGTTCTGTGGTACCGTCAAGGTCGACAAACAAATCAGTGGGTGAATGGGGTTGGGTTGGGTTTGTCCCCGGAGGCTAAATCCATTTATGCTGTAGGCCTTCATACCCTCTGAACTGATTGCATGGTTTCGGTAGGAAAGATTAAATCAATAATGCAGTGGGATAATGGTGGTTTACATCCTGATACGTGGTGTGCATGATGTTAGCTGCCTAGCAGTACGCAAATCTTATCCGTTGACTGATTAGTGTGTTTTTCAACGTCGCATGTGGTTCACGCCCTGTGGTTTTTCCATTGATTTTCCGTTAATTTTCACATAATAACAAACTACTGTACTTGGTACGTACGCTATGACTTAGAGCGCTACTTAGAAATGCAAATACCTCGCTAATTTCCCTCTATTGTTAGTACAACGGCTCTAGATTTCGCTCACCAGATGCACTTTGGTATGAAATTATCATCTAATGCTTGGTAAAAGGCCTATAGTAAACAGCAACATTGTCGCTGTCCCCGCACTATATAATACATATTAATACATAGACTTGTAAGCTGGGTATTTCTGCGGTGCTTTCGTCCAGTCACAGGCTTTGTGATTGGACATTTCATATGACAGTCGTAATGCCGATGGTAGGCCCAAGAGTTTTTTTGTTTTTTTTTAGACGATATATCTCTTTGAATAAGTAATTGTTTCACGGACGGGCCTTTGTGCAAGTATCAGTTTCACTTCGTCCATAGGTATTTATCTCCATGGTAGTTCTTTAATTGCCGACCGCAGACTAGCTGGAACACATATTCCCCAAAGGTATACGTTAGAAACATAACCAGAAAAATGCACCACTTAAATGATGACTATTAAATAGCACAAAACAGGTATGAATGTACAGGAATGCATGTCTTCGTAAATGGTTGTGCTCCGGAAGAAAAAAACGTTGTATTTGTGCTGAATACCAATGTATAATGTAATGAAGGTACAGGAAATGCAGTGTTCGTAAATAATGGTCGAATCGACCAGAACAAAAGAATTTGTGTTGCTACTAAATATAGGGAACACTAATTATGTGATCGTTTCAGAAATGCGGGCATATTTAGCTTTGTCAAGTATTTCTGAAACAGTCACCGTAAAATGGTATGAGCCTTGACTCGGTTACTGATATAGAGACCACGATATACATAAATTATTCTTGATGTGAATTAATTTTTGTCATCTTGTGAATCGACAAGCTAAGAATTATTAATTTTAATGTGATATACGGTCTGTAAGTGACGTCACGGACAGCACGCGCTCACCTCTAGAAACAACCATTCTGGGTACAACGCGTCAGCGGGTCCCTATACTTTACTATGGGCCTCAAACTAGATTCAGTCATGTTTTGGATATGAATGCACTGTTGGTGTCGAAAACCATATGAAGTAAATGTTTGGGGGTGTACCTTTCTACTCATACTAGTTTAGATCGAAAGACGCTGGTTTTCTGTGCGTTTCACGCCATGACAAAGAGCTCGTGGTCTGTTATGTCACTTACAGACACTAATACTCGGACATTATGGCCACTACCTGCCACTAACCAAATGTGTATCGGATATTCTAGAGACAGGGTGGCGTATCTGACCTATTTCTCCAGTACAACTTGGGACGGTAATCTGGGTTGTCACGTATAAACACCTCCATGATCGTGACAGTTGTGCATGAACACTATAGATCGTGACAGTTGTGCATGAACACTATAGATCGTGACAGTTATGCACAAACATGTTTCTGATCGTGAAAGTTGCGCATAAACGCTTTCTTGATCGTTACAATTTTGCATATACATGTTCATGATCATGACATTTGTGCACAAAACACATTCTTGATCGTGACAGTTGTGTACCATTATTATATGGAGAATTACTCAGATATCGCAGATAATGTAACCACGCGGGTGTCGATCTTTAATAGATAAATATGCCTATTAACCATGTATATATATATATATAACACCCATATATTAACTTATATTTTGATTCGTTCGTTCGTGAAATTAGTTTCTTGGTTTCTTTTCTCTTTGTGCTCTTCCTTATCCTTCCTTCCTTCGTCTTTTCTCGATAATTTGAATGTTACCTGTAGTATTAGTTGTTAGTCTGCGCAATATCTTTGCTCGAGAGAGTACCCTGGTGAGCAAGATATTGCTGCAAGGACCGCTGGGCCAGCGTGTGGACATTAAAACCCTCAGCCCAGCTGTATCTGTGTCACATAGTGATTTGGACAATAATTGCACCTTTTTGTAAAGTCTTACAATTATGCGTTCGATTATAAATTCAACGTTGGTATTAATCTATAAGTCACAGCCTCAATTATATGTCATTGCATACGGTAGTATGTTTAACTTCCGCATCACTCGTATAGTTTTGCGCCTATTTAGTATATAGCTCTAATATCAATGGAAGCATTTATCCGCTCGTTCCTAGTCATACAGACCCCAAGCCCCCCTTCTTCAATTGAGACCCAGACCCTCCCTCCTCGCCCCTTGACGTCTTGCAATTCCTGTGCAATCGTTTCTGGCTTGCACCATTTCATTTTTATTGTCTAGTCTCCGTGAACCCTCACCACCTAACCCCATGACATCTAAGCTCCGTGAACCTTCACCACAAAGCCCCATGACATCTAGACTCCGTGAACCTTCACCACAAAGCCCCATGACATCTAGACTCCGTGAACCCTCACCAACTAACCCCATGACCTTTAGACTCCGTGAACCCTCACCACCTAACCCCATGACATCTAGACTCCGTGAACCCTCACCACCTAACCCCATGACATCTAGGCTCCGTGAACCTTCACCACAAAGCCCCATGACATCTAGACTCCGTGAACCCTCACCATCTAACCCCATGACATCTAGGCTCCGTGAACCTTCACCACAAAGCCCCATGACATCTAGACTCCGTGAACCCTCACCAACTAACCCCATGACCTTTAGACTCCGTGAACCCTCACCACCTAACCCCATGACATCTAGACTCCGCGAACCCTCACCAACTAACATCATGACATCTGGACTCCGTGAACCCTTTACCCTGTGAACCCTCACCACCTAACCTCATGACCTCTAGATTCCGTGAACCCTCACCACCTAAACTCATGACCTCTAGACTCCGTGAACGCTTTACCTCCTGAACCCTCACCACCTAACCCTATAACATCTGGACTCTGTGAACCCTTTACCTCCTGAACCCTCACCACCTAACCCTATGACATCAGGGCTCCGTGAACCCTTTACCTCCTGAACCCTCACCAACTAACCCTATGACATCTAGACTCCGTGAACCCATTACTTCGTGAACCCTCACCACCTAACCTCATGACATCTAGACTCCGTGAATCCTTTACCTTGTGAACCCTCACCACCTAACCCTATGACATCTAGACTCCGTGAACCGATTACCTCGTGAACCCTCACCAACTAACCTCATGACATTTAGACTCCGTGAACCCATTACCTCGTGAACCCTCACCACCTAACCCTATGACATCAGGACTCCGTGAACCCATTACCTCCTGAACCCTCACCACCTAATCCTATGACATCAGGACTCCGTGAACCCTTTACCTTGTGAACCCTCACCACCTAACCCTATGACATCAGGACTCCGTGAACCCTTTACCTTGTGAACCCTCACCAACTAACCCTATGACATCTAGACTCCGTGAACCGATTACCTCGTGAACCCTCACCACCTAACCCTATTACATCAGGACTCCGTGAACCTTTTACCTCATGAACCCTCACCAACTAACCTCATGACATCTAGACTCCGTGAACCCTCACCACCTAACCCCATGACATCTAGACTCCGTGAACCCTCACCACCTAACCCCATGACATCTAGACTCCGTGAACTCTCACCACCTAACCCCATGACATCTAGACTCCTTGAACCCTCGCCAACTAACCTCTTGACATCTAGATTCCGTGAACCCTTTACCTCCTGAACCCTCACTACCTAACCCCATGACATCTAGACTCCGTGAACCCTTTACCTCGTGAACCCTCACCACCTAACCCCATGACATCTAGACTCCGTGAACCCTCACCAATTAACGTTTTGACATCTAGACTCCGTGAACCCTTTACCTCCTGAACCCTCACCACCTAACCCCATGACATCTAGACTCCGTGAACCCTTTACCTCGTGAACTCTCACCACCTAACCCCATGACATCAGGACTCCGTGAACCCCCCCATGACAAGAGTAGGAGATTACCCCGGAGACATTTCTCCGCTCTTCCCTTTCTTCTGCCATTGACGCGGTGTGACCAGAATTGCTTGAAATATCCTGAATATAAAACCAAGCTAAATACATGACCTCGACCTTCTGAAGCCTTATCATCTAAACCCTTTGATCTCATGCACTCCCACCATCTAGCCGCCCCTTGACCTTATGTATCCTGACCCCGTTGACCTCTGAACCCCGTGGCGTCCATCCTAGTTTCTTCACACCAGGACTAGCCGCCGGTGTGATCCTGCGACCCGGAGACCGGAAATGACCTTTCCCGCGTGATCTGATCCAGATTAAAGGGACGACCCAGTTCTCGTACAGCATGGCGGAGATCCTGGACACATGGGGGGACGTCAACGGCAAGGAGCTGGTCGTCAAGTGCTGGTACTACGATTGGTACTTCCTGACGACCCAAAACGGCACCTCCACCACCAAGGTCATCAAGGACGGCATTGTCATCAAGTCCCTCGGGCGAAAGTTCCGCTCCTTCAAGCCCGAGGTGCCCTTCAGCGTCTACGTAAGTGTGACACCCATACACTTATCGCCTGTTTCCAACATTCTACAGTCTATACTACAATGTTAATGTAAGATTCTTCCTACATGGTTGGCCCATTATAGTGACACGCATCGACCTAGAGCTGTCTCACGCCATTACATGTTGCACATTTACATACTGGCGCCAATTTTAGCGGGTCAGTGTTTGGATAGCAGACCCCAGTGTCTGCATTGGCATCGTTGAATGCACAGCCAAAGCCTCCACCGCTAAGATATAGATGCGATTTTAAATCCAGATCTATTAGAATGATAATCTTGTGCACGCCACTTAATCGCACTTCGGTTAATCGCAACAATTCTGAAATCCAAGCGCCATAACCTATATACATTCCTGTGTTACCAACGTCGGTTAATCGCAACTTCGGTTAATCGCAAATTTCGCTTAATCGCAACCCAAATTTACCTGAAAATGGGCGGGAGCTTCGGATAATTGCGACATTCGAGGCCAAGCCCAGGTGTTGTTAGCGGACATATGGAACCAAGGCACCATCAGCTGACACTTAACACCTTTATAGCTTTGTTGTTATGTTATTGTAATAGTATAAAAATAACATCTACATCTACAAGCTCTACACATGCAGTAAATTAAAAAGCATGTACAACAGACAATGGCAGAAGCTCAGGCTTTTATGCTAACATAACGTGTAATATTACAACTATACGGAGACCCTAAAAGAAAACAAAGCAAGAAAAACATGAAAACTAAATCAATTGAAAAAAACAAATGCAAAACGCCAACACATAAACCGGTCAGGAACATATGCTCATGAAGTTCCGACTTGTGACCTTAAAAGTTTACATACGTAGCTGAAATCATGCATATTGCGTGTCTGACAAATGAAGAAAAAAAAATGCCTAATGAATGTGGTGGTTTGTGTTGCAGTTCGCCGTGTTGCGTACAGACGGTACGCCCTACAAGGGGTTCTACAACCGACAGGTGTTGGTGCAGATCTCGCACTCTGGGGATGGGGCCAGCAAGCAGTACGACGAGAAACTCGTCATCCCTAGTGACTCAGTCGTACGCTACGAGATCCGACCACGTGCCATCGACCGACACATCAAGATAACGGTAAGTCTCGCTCAGATTACGGTAAGTCTCGCTCATATCACGGTAAGCCTCGCTCGGATTACGGTAAGTCTCGCTCAGATCACGGTAAGTCTCGCTCAGTAAGCCTCGCCCAGATCACGGTATATATCGTCATCATTGGGAGATATCGCATTGTCAGTGCGAGATATCGCGGTAAAATAACGAGATTTCGCGTTAAGATAACGATATTTCGCGTTAAGATGACCAGATATCACGTTATGATGAGATATCGCATTAAGATGAGATTTCACGTCAAAGTGACTAGAAATCGCGTTAAGATAAGGAGATGGCGAGATATCGCGTTGTGATGGCGAGATATCGCGTTAAAATGACGAGATTTGGCTTTGAGATGGCTAGATATTGCATTAAGATGACGACATATCGCTTTGAGATGGCGATATATCGCGTTGAGAGGGCGAGATATCGCGTTGAGATGGCGAGATATCGCGTTGAGAGGGCGAGATATCGCGTTGAGAGGGCGAGATATCGCGTTGAGAGGGCGAGATATCGCGTTGAGATGGCGAGATATCGCGTTGAGAGGGCCAGGTATCGCATTACGAGCACGACATCTTTCGTTAATGTCACTCGTTGCTCTCGTTCAAAATGTTACCTTATTTACTTGATGTTTACTTGCATATATATATTTGTTCTTTGAGTCTGTGAGTCTACAGGGCACAATAAACTTATTATTATTATTTCTCGTTAAGCATTTTTTTACTATGAAGGGATACTGGTACGTCATATTACCTTCACTTGGTTAAAGTTTTTACCATTTTTCCCCTGACTCTCTCCACTTTAGGCTTCGCACATTCCGACCGACTCCCCAGTGGAGATCTGGTGCTATCGCTACTTCAGTCGTAACGACCGCTACATCTCCGTGACCACGTCCACCGAGGTGCCCAAGACCAACGAGTACATGACCTTCACCGTCAGAACCAACTTCTTCGTGGAAGAGATCAACTATTTGGTAGGGTTGTTTGGGGGGTTTTAATTTTGTTTAATCCGAGGAGCCTCCCTGACTCAGCTAGTATAAGCCGGCTGAGCTGCAGCCTGATCAACGGGTCGTGGGTACGAACCCTCCTGGGAAGTTTGGTTCAACCCTATTCATTGCCCCGGGAGGCTTCTTTGGCTAATGTGCAAATCATAATTTTACTTTCTTCTGTAACGTTTCTTCATGTGGATTATATAATGACAGCAGTGGGCTGTGTTATCATCTGAATCCTGACCTTACGCCTAAGTTAGCTTTGAGGTCAAACCGTCCTTGTGAATGACAGTTATAATTAGTTTTTATAATTTAGTTAGCATTTGTTTTTACCGTGTCGTTATGTGCCACCATGGATTGAGAACCTCATTACTAATCGCGATCATCCTGGAGAGCCAGAATCCTCATCCTGGAATCCTGGTTGACACGATTGGCCAATTTCTTTCGTCTTTGCCAAAAACTGAACCGAACATTGGCTGGCTATCACGTGGGAGTGCGAGCGTCTCGGACATGTTTCCGGTAATGCATAGCAGGTTTGAATCCCTCTCTTGCAGATATCGGCTGGAGGCAACGTGCTGCTGGGCAGCCTGCTCACGATGAACTCTCAGCAGAAGACGTTCGCCGTGGCACTCTCCCGTCAGATGGCGCCACGGGCCCGCATCATGGTCTACACGGTTGAAGCTGGCGAGATCCTCATGGACACCCTAAACTTCTTCGTCAGGGACTCCAGACTTTACAACGTCAGTGGTCGTTTCTTGCCACGCGTATACACTAGAACTTACCATGGGCCTTTGGTTTGAAGGTACCATGAGCCTATGCACTAGAACTTACCATGGGCCTATGCAATATAACTTACCATGAGCCTATTCAATAGAACTTACCATGGGCCTTTGGCCTAGAATTTACCATGAGACTATGCACTAGAACTTACCATGGGCCTATGTAATATAACTTACCATCGGCCTATGCACTGAAACTTACCATGGGCCTATACTGTAGAAATTACCATGAGCCAAAATAGTAGAACTTACCATGTGCCTATGCAATAGAACTTACCATAGGCCTATGCAATAGAACTTCCCACGAGCCTATATTTTTAGGCCTTACCATTGGACTATGCTATAGAAAGTGTGATTTTAGGACGTCCGGCCGGCCATGATGTTAATCTTTCTGCTCTTTCTTTCTAACTTTTTTTGATCTGGACTGGTTGTCGCCCTAAAGGCGTCGCTGACGATCAACTACGGCAAGGACTTCACGGAGCAGTCGATCGAGCTGATCGGGAGAGGAGATCCCGGCGCCTTCTTCGCCATCCAGGGCATCGATTACGAGTGGTACCGACGGGGGGCAGACTCCTTCCTCGACGAGGAGAAGGTGACCTGACCGTGACTTCTGACCTCTAACCTCTAACCCTTAATCCCTGATCTCTTGACTGGTGATAACGTTGGCACTGCCTTTACCTGATAATGCGGTGTGTACGTTCAGGCCCCGGGAGGCCGGCTGTCGCCATACCCTAGACTAGTCTGTGCGTGATAAAGCGCTGTGCACGGGCCTGACCCCAGAGCGCCACCTGGTGGCTATTCGTGGAACCCGCTTTTGCACGCAGCGCTTTTTCTAACCCTCCCATACTGGCCTATGGGTATCACCGTTATTAAGTCGGAAGTGCTGACTTCTAGTCTAAAGCTGTCAGAGATAAACCACTAAATTCGTTATCGTTAGGATACAGGATATAAAAAGTGCGGCCATACAATTAAGTGCCCTCCGAGATCGTAAATGTCCATGCTACCGGAGACCACCCCGACACCCGCCGTTACATGTCTAAGGCTGATCTCCTTCCTGCCTACATCTTTCGCGTTTATTACTTAGCGACATGTCGATTGCCAATGGCTATTTACCAGCAATCCCAGCAAACCATCTTTACCGTTTCCTCTGATGTGTTGGCATTGAATCGCGATCGTGAATCCATGTTTTGCTAAATGTATTCAATCCAGATTAACACCTTAACATATTGTGTTCCGTTCTCACGCTAAAGCTCTATATAGCTGGTGCTATTATTCTTCGATCCAGATTGTCTCTGAGTTGATGACCTATGACGATCCGTACGAGGGTCCTTATCAGCACATCTGGAACCTGGACTCTGAGAGCTGGGAGAAAAGTGTCTTCTTCACAGCGCCAACTGGCGGCATCGACACTTTGACGACACTCAATGTAGGTCACCTCGCCGCTGATGACCTGCCGTTGTGACGTTGACCTGCCTTTATTACCTTGAGGTCTTAAATTACTTATGAGCATACTTCTCGTTGTGTAATTTAATTTATCTAAAACTTATTTGAGGCAACGCTAAAACCGGGCGCTCGTTCCAAGACGGTCTTGGAACGAGCGCCCAGGCGGTGGCGACACAATGGAGGGGAAAGCAGTGGTCAAGTTTCAATGATTTACTGAAACCATTAAACTTAATATATACAAGTTTCCAAGCTCCCTTAAACGGTGCTTCACTTATCTTGACAACAGTTTGTTAACTTGCTGTCAGCCCCTTGATCCACAGAGCGGTGAATCCAATCTAACTTACAATCCCAAACTGTGGCTGATTTGTACCTGCGAAACGCGTCCTACCGCAACGCCGCTCCATGACTAACCAAACAAAGGCGCTGTCATCGCCGATATGGTTGCCATAGCAACTCACGCGAGGCAAACATCAGCGCGGTCCAAAGTATAGCGACTCGAGCCCCATCTGTGCAAATGACTGGATTAGGATCCCAATGGCATGTCTTTCTTCGCCAAGGCGGTTAATCCCGAAGACCTTGGATCCACTTTTTGTGATGGCTGTTATCGTCCTGTATTTTCACTGTGTTTTACTTCCAGCTTTTAATTGTCAAGCTCAATATGTTTACCACGTAAGTATGGTATAGCTTAGCCATAGCCATAAGTCACCTGCTAGCGACTGCCCATCAGTGTTAATGGAGTCCGGCTCGATCAAGCAACGCCTTTCTTATGTTCCCTTGTTTGACATTGCCAATAGTTTTATCTCTAAGATTGTTCTCGCATGAATGCTTGACCAACTAAACTTAGTCTGACTCATCGCCTCATCGATGTGCTCCTCCCTGATTTCCAGGCCTCTGGACTCGTGGCTCTCAGTGACATGAACATGACGATCAAGCAAGGTACGCCGCCGAATAACAACTGGACTAGTGTAAACATAGATAGTTAGAATAATTGATTCACATAAACCCCCTAATAAATTATAAATATTGGTATTATTATTATTTTGTAATTATTCCTTAATTATTCGTCTTTTTATAAATAATATTCATCTGTGTAGTGTAATAAATGTTATTGTCATAAATATTACTAATGATATTGTTACAAATATTATTAGTATTACATTTTAATGTTAAGTAAAATAAAATTCAATAATTATGGCATTTGTTGTAGCAACATATTATTATTATTATTGTTATTATTATTATTGAACTGCAGAGTACACGTCGTGTAACCGCTCTATGGGGGTGGGTATCTGCCTGGACGGATCCTGCTACGACCTGGCCAAGACCTGCGATGGCTGGCCAGACTGCTTCAACGACGGCTTCGACGAGATGAATTGTGAGTGTCAAGTCACAACCCTTAACTCTTACCACTTCTTCTATGTCCCATGGGGGTTCCCCTGGTGTATTGGTAAGCGCAGACCGCAGATCAATAGGTCCTGGGTTGGAATACCGGCTCCGGCATCTGGCGCGTGTTTCACCCTTTCACCCTGCATCGTCCCGGTAGGCTCATAACGTGTTTGTCATCTGGAGGATACCATGTTAACAACGTATTTATCACAACAAGTTTACGCAGGTAAACGACATAATATTTACTATTGTCTGCCTACCTCGCAGGTCCCATGCAGGACTGGGAGTTACCCCAGCGGCGGGAACCGGACATCAAGAACCTTCATTACTTCTCCAGATACTTCTTCGATTTCTCCTGGTCGTGGAGAACGACTTACGTTAAGTAAGTCGAAACCATTCCCTGACAGTGTTGTCTTTATATAGCAAACTAAAGTGTGAACAACTCTAACATAACCTAGTTACTATGTCATAAAAGGAGGACTGTCAGGCTACCACATCGCGCCTCTACATATTTAACTACGTTGATCAATACAGCGAGATTTTTTGGTTTCATTTAAAATTTGATCAAAACTCGTGATATCTTTTCGGCATCAAACTGTTTTCACTAGTTCTGATAAATTGATAGGTCTGGCTTGCTGATGGCTTACCGGTAGCGTAACTTTCGCAACTTATTATGTAAGTGCTAGCTATCCACAGATATGTAGCTTATATTGCCGAGTTAGTACCAGAAAGACCTTGGCTTAATTTAAAACTTTTATGTACAAATACCATCATTTCATTTTATTTCATTTTCAACAAGAGCTAATTAACCTACATGTATGTGGGTATCAATGTGTGATTGTTAGCCTTATCAGCAACGGGCGAGGAAGTCAGAGTGTACCTTTATTACCCGCTGTCATGTACATTTCCGTGCAGACCCATTGGGCAAGTGGAGATGAAGTTAGACATTCCCGAGTCGACGAATCCCATGGTGTTCTCAGGATTCGTCCTTCACCCTGACCTTGGCTTGAGCCTCGTGCGGCAGGACGCCCAGGTAGCACTCTCTCAACACAAGGGGGCGCTACGTACGATTGTATGGCGGCACTCCACCGTAGTAAAGTAGTTTTGCCATCTCGAGAGCATAGTGGCACATATGAACACTGTTATTCGTAGTGTCACGCTCCAAAGAAGGTATCCCTGTCCTTCTATCCCCCGCGATTCCTTGTTTCCAAATATGTTGAGGCGCCGCAGCTGAGGTTTAAATTAATGATAAATGACAGAAGTCAAAATACATATATATCTTTAAAACGGCCGTTCAGCGGTAGTCTACGTCTGGCTTTTTAATGGAGTTAGCGAAATCCACACATATGTATACATTCAATTACTATAATCAATTTTACGGTTCAAAACTACCTTACTACCTATTTCAACCCCAAGCATTCTGCTTGATGGTAAACTTACCTGCGGGCAGGAGACATTATACCATATTCGCATGTTTTGGAAGGTCACACATATGCGTCATACTATGTTATGGAATAGATGCAATGTTACCGTACCAATGACTAATGCGTTGAAGTCTCCCGCCAGCACGACACGACCAAGCGGTTCTATATGGTGGCGGAATGCCCTCGAGCCGTGAAGAGAGGAGAGCAGATCGGCATTCGGCTGGCTCTCTTCAACAACTGGGACCAGGACATTGAGGTTGGTGATACCTGCTGATAAGTGGCACAAATGTCGTGGATTTAGAAACATAAATTAGGGGACATATGATGTAATAGAGGAGTAAGGCCAATTGCAGCATCTACCAGGCCAATATTATAATATACAATATTATAAATATAATTTTTTGGACCAAGGTGTAATAGTTGCTTTACCGTGGACCGAAGAGGACAATATTAACAATATGATTACCTGGGACTATATGTAATATTTGTGTTCTCCAGGCCATTGTGACTGCACGGCGGAGAGAACAATATTACTAATATGATTGCCTAATATAATACTATATATGTATTATTTGTGTGTTCCAGGCCATTGTAACTCTGCACGGCGGAGAGGACTATCGCTTTATCTTCGTGGAAGACTTCGGTTATGTCAACTCTTACAACCCGCGGTTACCGGTGCAGTCCGGCGACGTACAGGTCATGGTGGAGGTGAGTGCTTGGACAGCCATGGTAGCCGAGAGTAATACGTGAGCTATGCTGAAACAATGGTTCGCCCCAACATGGAAAAAATTATCTTTCGTACCCCAGGATTACTCTGACCCGTCCTTCGATAGCCACTGTCTGGAGCCTGCTCTGCCAGGGCCAGTCCAAGCGGCCGGTGCGGGGTTCGAATCCCCACCTGCGCAAAGGTTATGTGCAGGAAAAAGATCCCAGGCCTCTCTTCGCAAAGAGTAGATCGTTACTCCCGAAAAGTTGGCTCCTAGCTCTCTTTCTTGACCATTGCCATTGTCGCGATATGACCTACAGATACTACATCAATAAATGAATCAATCGATCTGTCAATGTGAATGACCTGTTGATCGTGAGACTATACCAGACCAGCCATCGGACCGGAACTCCAGGCTTCACACCCCACGGTGTACAGTATACAGATTGCATGTCCTTGTATCTTGGAATGGACTAGGGTATCTTTAATGTTATGACAGCAAACCAAACCAACAGGTTAAGCTGGTTGAAGCCATCTTAACGCTGTGATCCAACTTATTCAGACACCACCTCGGTTCATGGAGAAGTACAATGTTAATGGTTTGATTCATTGTCTCAGTGTGCTAATAACCCCCTGATGCAGGGCAAGAAGCATTCTGGGATGTGTCAATGGTTGAGATACCAAACATCGGTATACCAATACAAATAAAAACGAGTAATCGTCATTCCCGCGGGCGAATGACAGCAATTATTTGTTTTGGAGATAATGTTTGGATAGGATTGGAGATCTGTGATGCGATTAACCTATGTCGAAACTATGTCGAAGTAACGCCATTCGGGTGCGAGATGAGATGATGATATCCATCCCACTTGCTGACAAGTGAACGGACATCTGGGTAAGTAATTTCTTTCTATGTCGGTCTTCATATGTCGCCGAAACGTTACATTTCTCTTTAAATGTTTTGCAGATGGAGGCAGGAGAGCAGAAGTATCTCATGTTTCCGGTGTGCCCTATAATCGAAACCGGCCAGATTACCGTCCAACTCTCGGCCATCAGTCCCATCAACAGAGACTTCGAGGAGATCACCATCGAAATCGGAGTAAGTTTAAAATATGCCATTTGTAGGAAACTAGTATCAATGACTGGACTGAATGCTGGCTGATCGCAAAGCCACTGATTGGTCCTTAAAGTTACTTACTATTTCAACCAAATGTAGCAAACCGGCGGGGTCGCCTGAACTGACCTTCCGATCAGTCCAATCAACTCACAGATTAAAATTACGGTTTTGTCATCACAAAGTGAAGACCGTTTAAAAGAAAATAGGGGTTGTTCCCATCAATGAAATGCCCCCCCCCCCCACCCCCCACGCCACCCAAAAAAATGCGCGTATCCGCTTCAATCCTGCGATCAAAAGTGCAACGTTCTACCTGTTGCGTTAACCAAGCGTCACATTGTACATAGTGTTACATGATCAGGGCCCGGACACCTAGTGTGAGGCATGTTTCATCCCTTCATCCTTCACAGTCCCGTCGGTTTTTGTTGTGGTTTTGCCCATTTTAGCCGTTGTGTACTCCTAATACTCCTAAGCGGCGTAACACCCTCGATTTCCTTTCCTTGCTGCAGTATGACGGCGTGGGCAATGACGACTTCATTCCATTCCTGGTGGACCTGAACAACAAGGGGTCCCTGCTTGCCCCCTACTTCGACATCCCCATCCCCCAGCAGTTCATGATCCCCGACCAGAGGGAGCTGCTCTACATCCCTGGCTCCAACAACGCCGTGGTGGACGTCTTTGGTGGGCTAATGCCCTGTTATCATGGACCGCCTTTGACAACGCCCGACTTGGGCTGCCATGGGCCACCGGGCGTTGTCAATGGCTGTCAGGCATTGACAAAGGCTGTCAGGCATTGACAAAGGTTGTCAGGCATTGACAAATGCTGTTAGGCTTTGCTACAGCTTGTTAGACATGTGTAAGATACGTCAAACAATGCCAATGGCTCTCAGGCTTGGTCAATGGTTGTGGATCCTGACTGTCAATTATTCATAGACGTCACTCTGGCTTTTATCCAATAATGTGGTAAAAAAGGTCTTCCACGTGCTTTATGTCCAACAAACACGTCCGACAAACAAAGCAGCATGTCACTTTCTTGTCAGTTTCAGAGATGAGTATTTGTCACTTTACCTACCATCAGTTACGATTGTCAATTTCATGTTCACTATTAACGAAAAAGGACTCAAGCGCGTATTTTTGTTAATTTGCTGCCTTTTTTGAAGTGTACATTCGAGCAAATGAAACGAGATTTGACCGAGTTCGAAACTAGATGGTTTCCATAGAGACTTGATTTCATGCCAAAGTTGTGTGATGTAATGACGTATGTGTGACGTCATTAGGTGACGTGGTGTCCCCCGGGTTCTTTGAGGACTACCTGAGCGCGGACAACACGGCCGGCGTGCCGCACGACTCCGCGGAGGGATACATGTATGACTACGCCATCAACCTGCAGACGCTGCAGTACCTCGAGAACACGAGGGCTCTCGACAAGGACTCCGAGCTCAAGGTCCTGGAGTACATGAAGACAAGTGAGTCAGTCTTCAGTTATGGGCAGCAGCAGTGGCAGATTTGTCTTGTCACCCTTTCAACTGGGGGGGCCTCTTTAGCTGACTTGGTAAGAATGCACGCTGATCCGCGGATCGACAGGTTGTGGGTTCGACCCCTCGCACTTCCATCTCAGATAGGCTCCATAGTCCCTAGAGGCCTAATTCTTGGCCTGATTTAACTCGTCAATTCTTCCTAATTGGATTGAAGTTCGAAATTGTTCCAGTAAGTAATGCGAAAGGTTCAATCCTATTAGATTTTTTTCAAGGCAATCGTTTTTTTCTCGTAAAATCCTTTATTTATTATCAATCCATATCAATATACATGCGAGAGTAACATACCATAACACACATAAAAAAGAAAATATATTTAAAGTAGAAGATATAATTCACATAGCAATTTGCATGCGTAGTTAAGCCGTGTATGTTTATACGTTTGCACTGTGTTGTCTAATTCGTGCTTTAAAAGCCGAATGCAGTTTCTCTTACAATCGAATTAATGATTGAATTTAATTTGTCTGGTTGCAAATCATAATAACATCGTGCAAAAGGTACGGTGTGAGCGGATTGTCCCCCGTGTAAGCCAGACATTCCGGGAATGCATGCTCGTAAGCACGCTCCCAGGCGCTCGGCAGCCTTCTCTCCTGGTGCTCTAAATTGCTTTCTGCCGAGCATAAGTCCTGCAAAGTAGCAGGGGGAGGCAGAACGTGACAAATTGTCATTTAAAACGTACATTATGTCATTATTGCATACAGCTAAATACATAGCGTATACACATTAGTCGGTATACACGGTGGATATTCCCCTGTGGAAGTTTCTCTTCTAGTGGCTATTCATTGAGCAGCTATCATATCGACGTAAGCAGGGGGAAGGAGAATGATGTATGTTGTTGTTTTCTCCCGCCAGTCCTGATGCGGCAGTACGCCTACATGGCGGAAGACGGATCCTTCGCGCAGTTCCGCCGCTTCTCGAAGCCGTGTGTCTGGTGAGTGAGTCTACGTCTTTCGCGTTGACTGCATATAAAGCAGGCTTTGTGGCCGAGTTGATAGCACCCCGAGCGCCTTGCATACGGACCGCGGCTTGATCATTGTTCTGGGTAGGCATCCGAATCTGCAAATTGTTTCATATATGATTCCTCTCATAGTCCCGGTTCCCTCGGGCCTGGTTTAGTCCCATGCGTGCACAGACGTGGCCTAAAATATGAACCCATCCGTTCATCATCGTTCAATGGTTTACATCAGGCACGGCGATGTATATATAAACTCATGGACAAAAGTCACGCGCCACTCGTTATGGAAACATTTCGTGTCACTTATACTTAATGACCTTTGACCTTTCCCAGGGTGACGTCCTTCGTGCTGCAGAACCTGCACGCCACGCTGGAGTCCCAGTGGTCAGAGGAGGTGTACATCCCGCTGGAGATCCTCAACAAGATCACCACGTGGCTGGTCGCGCAGCAGAACGAGACTGGCGCCTTCCACGAGACCTCGGACGAGTACTATGACCGGAACTTTCTGGTGAGTAAAAGGATGCACGTGGTAACCTGGATCACCGTGCCGCCCGTAGGTGTGGCGCTGGGAGGTGTGGCGCCGGGAGGTGTAGCGCCGGTAGGTGTGGCGCCGGGAGGTGTGGCGCCGGGAGGTGTGGCGCCGGGAGGTGTGGCGCCGGGAGGTGTGGCGCCGGGAGGTGTGGCACGGGGGGTGTGGCGCCGGGAGGTGTTGTGGCGCCGGGAGGTGTGGCGCCGCGAGGTGTGGCGCCGCGAGGTGTGGCGCCGCGAGGTGTGGCGCCGCGAAGTGTGGCGCCGGGAGGTGTGGCGCCGGTGGGTGGGGCGCCGCGAGGTGTGGCGCCGGGAGGTGTGGCGCCGGTGGGTGGGGCGCCGCGAGGTGTGGCGCCGGGAGGTGTGGCGCCGGGAGGTGTGGCGCCGGGAGGTGTGGCGCCGGGAGGTGTGGCGCCGCGAGGTGTGGCGCCGCGAGGTGTGGCGCCGCGAGGTGTGGCGCCGCGAGGTGTGGCGCCGGGAGGTGTGGCGCCGGTGGGTGGGGCGCCGCGAGGTGTGGCGCCGGGAGGTGTGGCGCCGGGAGGTGTGGCGCCGGTGGGTGGGGCGCCGCGAGGTGTGGCGCTGGGAGGTGTGGCGCCGGGAGGTGTGGCGCCGGGAGGTGTGGCGCCGGGAGGTGTGGCGCTGGGAGGTGTGGCGCCGGGAGGTGTGGCGCCGGGAGGTGTGGCGCCAGGAGGTGTGGCGCCGGGAGGTGTGGCGCCGGTGGGTGGGGCGCCGCGAGGTGTGGCGCCGGAAGGTGTGGCGCCGGTGGGTGGGGCGCCGCGAGGTGTGGCGCCGGGAGGTGTGGCGCCGGGAGGTGTGGCGCCGGGAGGTGTGGCGCCGGGAGGTGTGGCGCCGGGAGGTGTGGCGCCGGGAGGTGTGGCGCCGGGAGGTGTGGCGCGTTCGGCTCTTGTCGGGCCGACTTGGGAGGGCCGTTACTGGTTAATATTTGTGCATGGAGCCCAGATGTGGCATGAAGCGGCAATGCACGGGACGCAGGAAGTCGCGATTTGGACCTAATCAATCGAAATGATGCACTCTATCCTGGAAAACAGTCCACCTGGATAGGCAGCCAACCGTTTTGCTCATTTAATGTCTGGTTGTCAATTGCTACTTGCTCAGAACCGCCGTCATAACGTCCCCACGCCTGCTCACATTGTTGACACTGTTATCTCTTCTCCCCCCCCCCCCCTCCACCTCTCTACAGCCCTTCAGCACTGACGCTGACGGCGTGATACACGAGTGGCACATCCCCGTGACCGCCCAGGTGGTCATCACCCTCTCATACTCTTCCAGGCTGACTGGGGTAAGTATTGGTTGCCATGGTTACCCACAGGTAGCTAATTATAAAACGTTCCTAATTTATAACACTTGTTCCTAGTTGTGACACGTGTACATAGATTAACGTTGGTACCTAGTAATAATTCACCATACACCAAGTTTGTCTTTCTGCCAAGTATTCATTTCTGCCTCCGAATTCGAAATAAACCTGTCAACGTGAACAACTCCACATAAATGCCTAATATTTGCACGCTACTTTTTGGTGTCAATGTGAGCATATCTGGAACAGGTAACGGTTGGCGGATTGTTAGCTTGCCATCATATATATGAATATATTCCTCATCCAATTCATGTTATCTTGTTGTAATCGTGCATGACACTTTTCATTGTTGTTTTTTTTGGCACTGACGTTAATTAGAGTTAAAGATGGTATATTTAATATTGTACAGATATATTATCGATGTTGTGGACTGTTTTTATTTAATCTGACTGATCATTTAAACTTCTCCCGGCGTAGTAGTTGCAAAACTAGCATGACTGGCCATTATGGCGTATTAAGACGGAGTAGTTCTTTTATATTCTGAATAATAGTCACTGCTAAATATATCAGTGAGTCATTTATATAGGTGCAATTTTTTTCTTTTTCGCCTAGATCGCGACCCCAAGACTAGCTTATCTTGTTAGCAATGTTAATCCCCTGCAGAACCTTTAGTATCTCTGGGCATACTATGTACCTCCTGCTCTCAGTATCTCTGGATTGCTTACCTCGTTGACGTGAAGTGCTATATTAATGGGGCCTTGACTTCTCAACAGACACGGACGTCGGTAACTTACGGTTAGCGGCTTATCCACTCCGCGGGTGACAGAAACAGCGTCTTGGGCCGTTGCAATTAAAAACGACATTGTCTATTAGCCACGCACACAAATGGCGGATCTAGGGCCGCGTCCATAGACCACACGTAGCCTACGATCGAAAAGTACAGTTTCGTGGTAGCCTTACCTGCTCGTTGTGATTGTGATCATGGTTAAGAAATCATATGCAATATAATTTAGCACTTTTAATTCAGAAGATCCACCTGTTGGTTATATACTTACGTATATCGAACCGGAGAATCGCTCGACAAAAGTTCCACCTACCGCCAAGTCTATTGGCGTAGCCTAAGTGTGCTTTATAACCACCGCCCCAGCCCTGGGGCCAACCGTGGGGCAGAGAGAGGGGTCAAGCACCCATTGGCTAGGTAGGGCTGCATTAGCCCACTAGACCGCAGATCAAATGGGTCCTTGGTTCGAAGCCCAGCTGGGTACTTAATGATGGGGCCTGTTTCATTCATCCTTGGGGCCAGCTTCGCTCCTGTGTGCAGAAAAGCGGCCTAAATGTCGTAACGCTGTTTGAATACTGAATAACGACCTTTACCCCAAACAATGACTGCCTACAACACCCAGTTCATATCAATTCTTTCCGCCATATGTCACAACAATCGGCCGCGAAGCATTGACGAATCGCTAATGATATCCGTGTGTGACGTCACAGGAGGCGAAGACCCTGGCGGACCAGGCGACGGAGCAGGCGGCCGCGTACCTCAGCACTAAGATCGCCGCCATCACGGACCCCTTCCAGATGGCCATCACCGCCTACGCCCTGCAGGCTGCCGCCCACAAGACCCGGGACGAAGCCTTCAACAAGTTGAGAAACATGAACCGCAGCGGTGAGAAACATCTACCTAGTTCCATTGGTTTTGTTACTTTCTTTCGAATGGGCGATCTATAACACTGAAAATATACATGCCATGGAAACTAAACGATGCATCTTCACATAATAATAGCAAATATTTTTTGCGTATCGTATCCATTACCACGATATATATGAAATTTGGTAACAATAAAAATAAGATTTTCTTGTTCAAATTGCCGTGCAGACGAAAACACGTACTGGGCCGGCATTGAGATTCCGCCCAACGAGTTCGAGATCATCAACACGATGTACTACATGAAGCCCAGGGGGGACTTCCTCAACCTGGAGAACGCCGTGATGGCCACCTCCTACGCCATGATGCTCTACCTCCAACACAACGAGCTGCAGAAGTCGCTGCCCATCATGAGGTGGCTCGTCACGCAGCGGATGGGCACCGTAGCCTGGTCCTCCACCAAGGTGAGTCATGGCGGCCTGGTCCTCTACCATGGTGAGTCATGGCAGTCTGGTCCTCCACTATGGTGAGTCATCGCGGCCTGGTCTTCTACCATGGTGAGTCATAGTGGCCTGGTCCCCCACCAAGGTGAGTCAAGGCGGCCTGGTCCTCCACCATGGTTAGTCATGGCGGCCTGGTCCTCTACCATGGTGAGTCATGGTGGCCTGGTCCTCCACCAAGGTGAGTCATGGCGGCCTGGTCCTCTACCATGGTGAGTCATGGTGGCCTGGTCCTCCACCAAGGTGAGTCATGGCGGCTTGGTCCTCCACCAAGGTGAGTCATGGCGGCCTGGTCCTCTACCAAGGTGAGTCATGGCGGCCTGGTCCTCTACCATTGTGAGTCATGGCGGCCTGGTCCTCCACCAAGGTGAGTCATGGCGGCCTGGTCCTCCACCAAGGTGAGTCATGGCGGCCTGGTCCTCTACCATTGTGAGTCATGGCGGCCTGGTCTTCTACCATGGTGAGTCATGGTGGCCTGGTCCTTCACCAAGGTGAGTCATGGCGGCCTGGTCCTCTACCATGGTGAGTCATGGTGGCCTGGTCCTCCACCAAGGTGAGTCATGGCGGCTTGGTCCTCCACCAAGGTGAGTCATGGCGGCCTGGTCCTCTACCAAGGTGAGTCATGGTGGCCTGGTCCTCCACCAAGGTGAGTCATGGTGGCCTGGTCCTCCACCAAGGTGAGTCATGGCGGCCTAGTCCTCCACCAAGGTGAGTCATGGCGGCCTGGTCCTCCACCAAGGTGAGTCATGGCGGCCTGGTCCTCCACCAAGGTGAGTCATGGCGGCCTGGTCCTCCACCAAGGTGAGTCATGGCGGCCTGGTCCTCCACCGAAGTGGGTCATGGCGGCCTGGTCCTCTACCATGGTGAGTCATGGTGGCCTGGTCCTCCACCAAGGTGAGTCGTGGCGGCCTGGTCCTCCACCAAGGTGAGTCATGGCGGCTTGGTCCTCCACCAAGGTGAGTCATGGCGGCCTGGTCCTCTACCAAGGTGAGTCATGGTGGCCTGGTCCTCCACCAAGGTGAGTCATGGTGGCCTGGTCCTCCACCAAGGTGAGTCATGGCGGCTTGGTCCTCTACCATGGTGAGTCATGGCGGCCTGGTCCTCTACCATGGTGAGTCATGGTGGCCTGGTCCTCTACCATGGTGAGTCATGGTGGCCTGGTCCTCTACCATGGTGAGTCATGGCGGCCTGGTCCTCTACCATGGTGAGTCATGGTGGCCTGGTCCTCCACCAAGGTGAGTCATGGCGGCTTGGTCCTCCACCAAGGTGAGTCATGGCGGCCTGGTCCTCTACCAAGGTGAGTCATGGTGGCCTGGTCCTCCACCAAGGTGAGTCATGGTGGCCTGGTCCTCCACCAAGGTGAGTCATGGCGGCCTAGTCCTCCACCAAGGTGAGTCATGGCGGCCTGGTCCTCCACCAAGGTGAGTCATGGCGGCCTGGTCCTCCACCAAGGTGAGTCATGGCGGCCTGGTCCTCCACCAAGGTGAGTCATGGCGGCCTGGTCCTCCACCGAAGTGGGTCATGGCGGCCTGGTCCTCTACCATGGTGAGTCATGGTGGCCTGGTCCTCCACCAAGGTGAGTCGTGGCGGCCTGGTCCTCCACCAAGGTGAGTCATGGTGGCCTGGTCCTCTACCATGGTGAGTCATAGTGGCCTGGTCCCCCACCAAGGTGAGTCAAGGCGGCCTGGTCCTCCACCATGGTTAGTCATGGCGGCCTGGTCCTCTACCATGGTGAGTCATGGTGGCCTGGTCCTCTACCAAGGTGAGTCATGGCGGCCTGGTCCTCTACCATTGTGAGTCATGGCGGCCTGGTCTTCTACCATGGTGAGTCATGGTGGCCTGGTCCTTCACCAAGGTGAGTCATGGCGGCCTGGTCCTCTACCATGGTGAGTCATGGTGGCCTGGTCCTCCACCAAGGTGAGTCATGGCGGCTTGGTCCTCCACCAAGGTGAGTCATGGCGGCCTGGTCCTCTACCAAGGTGAGTCATGGTGGCCTGGTCCTCCACCAAGGTGAGTCATGGTGGCCTGGTCCTCCACCAAGGTGAGTCATGGCGGCCTAGTCCTCCACCAAGGTGAGTCATGGCGGCCTGGTCCTCCACCAAGGTGAGTCATGGCGGCCTGGTCCTCCACCAAGGTGAGTCATGGCGGCCTGGTCCTCCACCAAGGTGAGTCATGGCGGCCTGGTCCTCCACCGAAGTGGGTCATGGCGGCCTGGTCCTCTACCATGGTGAGTCATGGTGGCCTGGTCCTCCACCAAGGTGAGTCGTGGCGGCCTGGTCCTCCACCAAGGTGAGTCATGGTGGCCTGGTCCTCTACCATGGTGAGTCATGGTGGCCTGGTCCGCTACCAAGGTGAGTCATGGTGGCCTGGTCCTCCACCAAGGTGAGTCATGGTGGCCTGGTCCTCCACCATGGTGAGTCATGGTGGCCTGGTCCTCTACCAAGGTGAGTCATGGTGGCCTGGTCCTCCACCATGGTGAGTCATGGTGGCCTGGTCCTCTACCAAGGTGAGTCATGGTGGCCTGGTCCTCCACCAAGGTGAGTCATGGTGGCCTGGTCCTCCACCATGGTGAGTCATGGTGGCCTGGTCCTCTACCAAGTTGAGTCATGGTGGCCTGGTCCTCCACCAAGGTGAGTCATGCTGGCTTGGTCCTCCACCATGGTGAGTCATGGTGGCCTGGTCCTCCACCATAGTGAGTCATGGTGGCCTGTTCCTCTACCAAGGTGAGTCATGGTGGCCTGGCCCTACACCAAAGTAAGTCATGGCGGCCTGGTTGGGTGTTGCATTGGCAAGCGTTGACATGCAACTCCTGGTATATAGGTCCATAGGTAACTGGTTACCTATAGCGCCACTTCCCTTAATGTATGACCAACATTGGCCTGTGTTAAGCTGCGTGCCTCTCACCTACAGGACACCCTTCTGGCTCTCAAAGCCCTGTCGGCCTTCGCACTGGAGGAATCTAACCGGGAGTTCTTCAACATCGAGATCCGACTTGAGTCCACCAGCGACTCCTCGTGGAAACCCGTATCGACCGTCAACAGGACAAACTTCTACGAGCTGCAGCAGTATGAGGTATTATCGCCCGCCCATCACCGACCCGACTCCGTGCTCTGCCTGGCCCACTTAAGGTCCTACTCGCTAGGTGGCGCTCTGTGCCTCTTTTGGTGCTGCTGGTGTTGGCGAGGGAGTGGGTTCGAAGATTAGTCAAACAGTGTCAAATAATTTCCTGCAAAAACAATCCATTTAAATTTTTTAAAAACCAATAAATCTAGCTTAATTGCGTGTTTTAAAAGGCAAATATCGCGTTTTAAATAGAGAAAGATGACGGCGTGGTATTTCTTCGTTCACCTGATACCGCGTGTTATTAGGGGGGGGGGAGGGGGGGGCACGGCATTGATTTGTGGAAAACCGCGATGCATTTGTTCGATTAATTTGCGCAGCGCCGCCTTGGCGGATGAGATTGCAAATATATCGGGGATGCAGCCGATAACAGAGATGTGACTAATCCCCTAGCGGAGGATAGTTGGTATATGTTTGAATCCTGATCCCGTGTTAAGCACCTTAATTGGCCCATAAGCTCAACGCTTCGAGACCGAAACTGTAATCACGGGAATGGACCCATACCTATGTTTGATTTGACACCATGGACAGGCGATGGCCTTGAATGTCATTGCGCGCGGTTCAGGTGCTAGCGCACTGAGCTACAGATCGGCGGACTTGGACCTACATCATGAACACTTAGGACTGTTTTGCGAATTATTTTTCTCATCAACCCATGAGGTTTGTTTGGTCCGGTTTGGGTAAACAGTGGTGATCCGAACACCAATTCAGTCATTCAGTTCTCTGTTGAAGGTCATTTCGTTCTTGACCAAACCGTTTAGTCACGTGCAGCTGTTGACGTCATGCGTACATAGGTATGTGGATCATGCAGTAGGGTAGAAGTGTGTGTGTGTGGGGGGGGGGGTGATATTATGTATTCTGGTGTTCTGTCGCTGCATGAGCGAACTAATTCGATTTCTGCGACTTTTTTTTATTGACCAAAGGTAATGCTATTGACGACAAATTTCGATCAATTATCCATGTGTCGCGGGTTGTGGATGTCTGTAGGAGTGTCCATGTGTCATAATAGCACTGAAGTGGCCAACCATCCACTTACCATTGGGATCGTACCAAGTGTTTACCAAAGACAACTGTGTCAATATGTTGTTGCCGAGTCGAAGAAAATGCGTAGTAGACTCTAACCACCGGTAGATAATTCGTGTGTTGAAAGCTTATATACGTTATTGTTAATGCCCCTTACATTTATTATTGATGAGTCGTTTTGCTCTGGTAATCCAGGGTCATTCACATTTACGCATTTACCATTGTATGTATTTGCTGGTGACTTTAGATATTAATCACTAATGATGTAGATCTTTTGAATGCGTTACTTGTATTGTGATTTGTATATTATATGTTCTAATACTTTCTCCTTCCAGTTGGACCAAGCTTGGGGAAATATTAAGGCCATATTGCAGGGCACTGGTTATGCCTTTATTGGGGTAAGTTATCAGGGAACTTACTTCGCGATGATGGTGTGGTACACAACAAAACCGCACTTTTCTTTCTCATACGGGATGCCATTTCATTAATTACACAATATAGAGCTGTATTTATGCAATAGGACGTCAAGTGTGTCATGCCCGGTGAAAATAGAGATAAAAAGCTATTTTTAATATCAACCTTTATATTTTTAATGCTTTATATATAAAGGTGAACTTTATGAATTGTTTTCTGGGGCTCTCCCGGTGTAGTATGTATCCCCGCCCCGGGCACCCAATCTGAGACATGTTTCATCCATTCATCCCTCATCGTCCCGGGAGGTTCCTTGGAGCCAGTTTAGCCCTTGTGTGCACAAACATGGCCTTAAACACCGATTCATTTAATTTCATCGTCTCCTGAGGTTCCTCGGGCCAATTTAGCCCTTGTGTGCACAACCATGGCCTAGAACACAAAATTACTTCTTATCACCTTTTAGGTAACCTCTGCCTTCAACTGCGAGAAGCCCTGGCTGCTTAACAACCCAGATTATGAAACCTTTGACTTTGGCGTCGAGAATCTAGTGTTCAGCGGTCGAAACGCGTCTAGCCTAGAAATGACCGTCTGCTCCAGGTAGGACTGAGGACACCACTCAAGACCTTAGTGTGAAGTCACATGATATCGTATTTCACTGACAATTTGAACGAATTGCAACTATCAATTGCTATATTACTCTTAAGCTACAGAACTTATATATATGGACTATTAAACCCAATTGTATATTGTGGGATACACTATAGGATTATACAGAACGATCCATAGTATGACTATTTACAACGTACATCTATAGTATACTATAGAATTGTCATATTTGTGGGCTTACCGGTTACAGTTGTAAGCTGTTGTGTTTTGCCCACGTTCTACTTTTAAAATGCCTAGATCGATATTAAGAGCTTGTCTAGGCGATGCTAAGAAGATATGATTGGCTTATAGACGTGGCTGTATTTGCATACCTCTATTTACATATCTGTATTTACATACATCTAGTTACTTATCTGTCTTTACATACATCGATTTACATATCTGTACTTACATAACTATAATAACAGTACCACATATCTGCTGCACTCCTAAGATACGCCTCTCTGAAAGTAAATCCTATTCCGTTTGTTTCGACTTCGACATAACCATATTTGAGTTTTCCTCTATTTGACTTTTGCTCTTTTTGACCTTTGACCCTTTTCGACCTTTGTTCTTTTCGACGTTTGCTCGGTTTCACCTTAACATATTGGACCTTTGACCTTTGACCTCCCGCAGGGTGATTAATGAGGACTTGTCCCCCCGGATTGGCATGACCTTCGCCGCCATTGAATTGCCGACGGGTTTCATCGTGAACCGCGACGAGGTGGAGCGTCTGTACTTGGCGGGGGTCCCCGGGCTGAGGCGAGTCCGCTTCCGGGATCAGACGCTCATCATCTTCTTCGACTACGTAAGTATCAGGTGCTCCGCCGGCCTGGCCTCCGTTAATCATCATCCGCTGTACCATGAGCAGGGCGAGCCATTCCTTCAGTATGTATCATAGCTGACTGGTGTTACTTTATTTTTATTACATGTGATATTTGCATGCAACTACAATCCAATGTGTTGTGGACTATGCAGCGTGCCTTGCTGTTGAATTCATCAATCTCTCGCCGAACAATCCTGCCTCATCCTTGGTTTACTATGGACAGCGTGCCCATGTCGTGAATGGATGGGGATTTGTATAACCTGATATATATATATATATATATATATCTACGCTTTAATACTCATTGGCTTCGTCTAGCTGTAAGGCTTTGTGAAGCGAGAACGGTAGTAAGTCTTACAAGTTTGAGATAAGAATGCTTTACGAGCGAGATAGCAAACGCTGGAGATTATGATCCGTTTTTATATGATCGTCATCAACTCATACGCTTCAAGTGTTGGAGTAGTACTTGGGGTATTCGTCTGAACGAAGGATTGGTTGGTTGGTTATTCAGGACGCTTTAACCACCTTTGGTCATATCGCGTCAATGGAAAAAAGGAAATGAGAATAGAGCCATACCCCCGGGGGTAGCCCCCTACTCTTTACGAAGAAAGACATAAGATCTTTATCCTACGACCACACAGACATGGCGACAGCGGGGCTCGAGCCACGTGCCGTTGGGCTCTCCGGTGACCAGAGCACTCAATGCGAGCGCTCTAGCCCACTGAGCTATCGGGGCGGCCCCGTCTGAACGAAGGAAAGCTGAAGGCAAACTGGACGTGTCATAAATCGGTGATCCAATAAATGACTCGTAAAACGCGTAAATGATATTCATTATGTAGCAAAGTTAACAATTAAGGTAATGTTCATAAATCATGGGTAATTAAGTTCAGTATTTACTGGGACAAGTATTTGACATTATTTGAGGTCGTCACACTTGCCTGGAATTACGCCTTTAAAGTTATTACTCAGCCCTCACGTATCAATATAATGTAACAGCCATGTATTATTTGCATTAGCCTCAATGGGTGTTTCGCTTTAAAGTGTTCGTGGCACGATTTTTTCTTGCTGAGAGTCAACTTTGTTTAGGGAAGATAAGCAAACAACAATGTTTTTTAATGGCAGCTTACAGTTTATATTCCACGATATCACGATAAACGTGTTCGTCAAAGTAGCAAAAGTGAGGTCCGGCGGGTTTATTTCTGGGAGCATTGCATCTGAGCGCTATTTGAAAACTCCCCAATGATGTCACAAGATTTACAGGTGAGCTTTGATTTAGTGCGTAGACATCTGTTGTCGTGCGCGTGTATTGTTTTGTTTGGTTGAGTGCTTTTCGTTGAGTTCAAGCCAATAAGCAGAAAAAAACTGAGTCAATGTAAAAGCACATGCGTTTGTATTCACCTTTGACGTCACTTTCCTCGCTCGCAGAATTTAAATTGTTAGGTGCGAAAACAAGTGGATAAAGTATGCCCTTCTACTATTTGGGGCGTTACAGCTCGATAATATAAGCGTGGAAACACAGAAGATTAATATGAGCTAAATTTTGTTTTGGCGTGGCACCAACTGTTTAAGGGACAGCTTAATACCCATATTAAGTTGCAAAGTGCCTTCGCCTTTTGATAATGCTGTCATGACAACTGCATCGTTGGTACTGGGGTCAATGGTTTTAAGCGGTAAGGGCGAAACATGACTTGAGCAAATGTGCGAATTTGAGGACGTCGGCACGGGGGGTGGGGGGTGGGGGTACGGGTGCTGGAGGTGGTATTCACCTCTGATTGTAAGTGTAACTATCATGCAGATTGCTATCTGTATGTGGCGATTAAGAGCTCAGATAATAGATGCTGGGACTCGATAGTGCGCACGAACAGAATACATGTCCGAGGAACATTGATTGTTTTTCTAATCATAAATGTCAAGATTTCCTCCAACGGTGTTAATCTGGCGAATGATTACAATCTGTGTCTAACCCAATGCAACTGTTGAAAGCTAACCGATTGCGAATTATCTTGTGCATTTATCGTCGAGGGTGCTGTACTAGGCCCGCCCGAGGGGTGCGTGGTTCGAGCCCCACATGGACAAAACCAAAAAGTTGCGCGTCTGCTCTAGATGTGTCTTATGCTTGATGTTATTGCTATGTTTGTTTTGCAGATGACGACGGAGAAGACGTGCTTCACCTTCGCGGCGAGTCGCTGGTACCCGGTCGCCAACGTGTCCATCAACCACTTCATGGGCATCTTCGAATACGCGGAGACAGGTGAGTTGTCGCTGAACGCCCTCGTACAACCAGAGTAATGGGTCACGTATCTACGCCAATAGCCTTGTGGGGAATTTCCACACGCAAGATGGCTACTCCTGAACAAATTGAGAGGGTATTTTCATGTATTCGCCTATTCAGCTATATTCAATTTTACATAGGTTTCATTTAGGTTTAGTTATAATAACAAATATATCGAGACCTGCAAAAGAGATTTGCTATTGAGTGGACTTCTCTTTAAGTTCAATGAGTGGCGTTTTACTTAGCCCATACAAATCGCCCATATGACCTTGACCTTGTACAAGTACAAGGTCATGTGGGCGGTGATACATTTGCATTTTTAGACTTGAGGTTAAACTCTGCACGTAATCTGACCACCAATGGGAGGACTTGTTTGATTGGCCATATAGATGTCAGTGGCTCAAGTGGCGCTGAAGCCTTGGGGCGTTATCGCCGATCTCTATCTCAGATAGTGTACACGGCCGGTGTGTTTAGATATTGGGAAAGGTTACGAGTTGACTTGTTAAAGACCACGTGGCCGATCAGCGGTGTTGAGTGGGAGTGATGAGGTCGGATTCTTGTGGGGGGGGGGGGGTGAGGTGTGGCAGGTATGTGACTAGAGGTGGAGGTGGGTGACATCTGCGGGTGGGGGTGAGGATGTGTGGGTGTTAGGTGGGGGCGCGGGTTGGCCATGACCCGTTTTAACGACTGGCTGCCGGGATCTCCTTGAGGCTCATACAGTCGTGAACCCAGTGGCGACCTAGCCGTCTCGACCCCTCTTATCGCTCTCAGGTATTTGAGTCAGGTCTTTGAGTCTTCGCACATCGTTTATGGTCTTATATTTTCTGCGGTTGGTGGCTTGGCACGGTGGAGGCAAGGTCAAACCCATTGCCCCCCCCCCTTAACAACCACGTCCTCTCCTCACCCCTGGCGATCACCATCAGCCCCACCCCTCAACCTCCCCCCTTACACGGGTGTGGTTGCCGGTAAAAGTTTCATCTATCCCTCCATATTGTCCCATGTGTTTCTGGACCCAATTCGTCCCAAAAGTGACCCAAAAATCACCCATCTGTTATAAGCGCGAATAAAAATGTTATCATTTTACTTCAGAACCCACCAATCTGGTCCATTTCAAATGTTTTGTCGTGTTGTCTGTGGAAATATATGTTTAATTTGAAGATTATGCTTCCCAGCGGTGTCGAACAATGAGTTTGAAGATAACCCTTGCGTCGAATTATGCAGTTCAAGATGATATTTGCAAGTAATATGTCGATTAACGAATTTGAAGATATGTCGAATTATGCATTTGAAGATGATCTTGGCGAGATATATGTGCAATAGTTCTTTTGTTCCTGGTAGCCCAGCTTAGCTCTTATGTGCCCAAAAGCAGCCTAAAACACTCACTAATGACATGGTTTCATTTGTTTGTTTCGCCTTTTCCTTCCTTAGGCATGCAAGCCATCAACATGTACGACACGTACACGCTGTTCCACCTCCACATCTGCCAGGTGTGCGGCTCCTTCCAGTGCCCCTATTGTCAGTACTACAACGGGGCCCCGCGCGCTGTCACCTCGCCCCCTCTCAGCGTCTTCCTCGGCGTCCTTGCTATGACGCAACTCGTTGTCTGGGCAACGATTCGGCGCATTGCGCACGCGCATACATAACACCATTAGATCTTTCGGTGCCGGCCGCGCGTGCAAAACAGAACGATGTACATATTATATGATTCGTTAAGATCGACTTGAGTAGGCTTATATGAAATCCTCATTTATACAGCGATTTATGTTAATGCATGACCGGAAAGAATTTATATTAATATATGTTTTGTAAGGCTTAATATCAATATATGACTTGTGAGAATATATGACTTGTAAAACTTAATATTGACATAGGACTTGTAAGAATTTATATTAATATATGAAGAACGAGCTTGTATATACTTTTTCCCTGGCCTAGCCCTATTGGGATATGACATTCCAAGATATTTTATCTCGTGTAAATGTTTGATTATGTTTCACAAGCCATATTTTTATACTGGAACACGTTCCGTGTAAATATTATCACCAGGGCAACGATTTGTATACTATGGAATGTAGATCTGGCACACTGTATTTGCCGAAGAATACAGATCTGAAAGATGTTTTTTATATGTATACATTCTCAAATAGCTAATACTCAAACCAAAGCATCATTGTATTATGCTAAGCCTCATTAAGAACCTATATTTCGTTATGTTATACTTGCTATGTTGTAAAATTGTACATATGTGCGCAACCAACAACTGGAGGTTTATCGGATTAGCATGAATGTTGCAAGTACGTGTACATATTTTAAGGAACAGGTGCACCGCTCCATGTCACTGAACGTGAAGCTCTTCAGTTGCTACCTACCACTGTTTGTAACACTTTATTCCCTTATTACGACATATATTTTCATCTTGTCTTTTGTGGCACATATACACGGAAGGATAGATCTGATTTTACGGAAGGAGAGTCAATATCAAAATGGAATATATGCATTTTCTGTGAATATACTATTTGCAACATTCTGTCGCCCAGTTAAGTCCGCTGTTCTCTGATGAGATTAACAAAAAGGATTCAAATTGGACAGAATTGTAAGCTATATATCTGCGTGTAGACGTACGTGCCATTTTATGTATCACTTTTTACCGTGTGATATCTGAACGGACTTGAGCATGTATTGCGTTACTAGGAGATACTCGAAGGCACGTTAAACTCTATGATAGCCCGTCTGGGTAGTGTAAAACAGTTTTTCCACTCCCATTCGTATGTTGTTCAAATGTTTCATGTTAAACTATAATTATGGTTAACGGCATACAATTTACTTTACGCGGTCTTATGTTCCGGAATCCGTGTTAATTTTTTCCTCTTGTATAGAAAGATATTTTAGCTCTAAAATGTTTGCTTCCACTTTCAAATGCCACGGTCACTTACGCCTTACCCGCATATGTACGGAGTGATGTCGAAATAAAAGCAGAGGTGAATTTTATGGTGTGTGTCTTGGACTATCTTGGAAAAAGGCAGTCGGATTTTATTTGAAAACTTAATACTTCCTTTTTTTTCATATAGATTCCTATTATCTTTTACGATATGATCATCACATCATAAACTACCCAACTCAATGATGTAGCATTCTATTGAAACTAATAATAAACTTAAAGAACTTGGATGACACTTATTGCTTCCCAATTATCGTTAATTGGTAAAAGTGACAGCATTTTGTACCGTGTCTTCATTAAAATTGAACAAACAACCCTGTGACCTGCATTAGGGAACACTTATGCGAAGGACGCGTGTGGGCGAGGCACAGTATTCACAACGTTTGAGAAAAAAGTTTTAATAAATATGTTGCCATATAACTTCGAGGTGATTCATTATTATTAACTGTTGTAAAGTTAACTTTACTTGTCCACTGGTACGTCTCTTTTCCGTACAGTTATGTTCTAGTCTGATGGCAATCACTTCGTACTTTGTGCTTATGCATTTGGATAAGTCCTATATCTATCTTCATTTAAAATACACAAAGCTCGAATAAAGTCGCATTTTTCTCTTCAGGTCACTTACATATGCGCCATTAGGAGTGTTTCAACATTTTTGTAAAAGTTTATACAACAAATGTGGTTGCTAACTTCAACGTGATTGTTTTGTTCCTTATCGTCAAGATAACTTGGCACAGCTTGGCAGTTATAGGTCATAACATTATTTAAAGTTAATTAGTTATTCATACATCAAATACGTCATCGACATCCGGGCATCGCTAACGCTGTTTGCCTTTACAAAATATGACATCCAATTCGTACAGAGCTGGCATTCACACACTCAAATAATGCATCCAAGACATTTCTCCAGGAGAACACTATAATGCAGGTAGATAATTGCTGTAGAAGGCGCTTTAATACTGTTAAATGGAAAACCAAGACCAGTAATGAATGACTTTTTTTACTGAAACTATAAAACCAAAGGAGTTCATCCCCAGAAGGACATACTTGTTTACGAATCTGTTAAGGGAGTAATCATTGATTGAACGCCAACCACTGCCCCAGTCACAGAGGTAGCGCATTGCAGCTGGCGATGACGTCACCGTAGCGGTCCGATATTCCCCTCGCCCGCCCGCTGTTGCAGCCCATAACCAGGCCTCAATTATTTGACTCGTGGGTTCAAAAACAACTCTCCGGCCGTCAATATCGCATTAGCTGCCAGGGCTTTAGGATATATGCTTTATGTTATTACAATGAAGCATGGGCTGGATCGTGTAACGTGAGAACAAAGGTCTTCTCGTCGCTACCAATTCACGGCTGCAAAATACATTATTTGATCAGGGACGTCCCCTTTTCTTTTCCACAGTTCGTTTACAAAACCACATATGCACGTTCCACAGGTGAATTCACCATAGAGCTAGAAACCTCTCTATATCTGCTGGTTTGTATTTACATGCACATGTACGCCATTACCCGCTCCCGTGACGTAGTGACCAGCGTAGTGTCCATCCTGATTGGTTGATAGGAGGCCAGTGGGAACTAAATGTTTGCGCCCACCGAAAGTACACTGATGTGCGACAATAGGGGTTTTTAAGGCTAATATTTTTATTCTCTGGGAATTCGTCACTATTTTTTTTTCTTCTTTCTTTTCGGAAACGTATCTTTAGACTCTATTCTCTCATTGCCCTTACGGCCGGAATTGGCTTCCCCTTCAATCTGCTATTCCGACAGTCTCCGGGGGGCCTCCCTGGTGTAGTGGTTAGCGCACTAGACCGCAGATCAATAGGTCCTGGGGGCCTCCCTGGTGTAGTGGTTAGCGCACTAGACCGCAGATCAATGGGTCCTGGGGGCCTCCCTGGTGTAGTGGTTAGCGCACTAGACCGCAGATCAATAGGTCCTGGGGGCCTCCCTGGTGTAGTGGTTAGCGCACTAGACCGCAGATCAATAGGTCCTGGGGGCCTCCCTGGTGTAGTGGTTAGCGCACTAGACCGCAGATCAATGGGTCCTGGGGGCCTCCCTGGTGTAGTGGTTAGCGCACTAGACCGCAGATCAATGGGTCCTGGGGGAATCCCTGGTGTAGTGGTTAGCGCACTAGACCGCAGATCAATGGGTCCTGGGGGCCTCCCTGGTGTAGTCGTTAGCGCACTAGACCGCAGATCAATGGGTCCTGGGGGCCTCCCTGGTGTAGTGGTTAGCGCACTAGACCGCAGATCAATAGGTCCTGGGTTCGAATCCGGGCTCGGGCACCTATTCTGGGGCATGTTTCATTCCTTCTTCCTTCATCGTCCCGGGAGGTTCCTTGGCCCAATTTAGCCTGTATGTGCACAAAAGTGGCCTAAAACACCAACATTCCATTCCGACAGTCTCCTATATTGTCGTAGAATTGTGTTGGTGCAGTGAATAGTGTATGGCACTTGTGTTCATTTTATTAAGATAAAAGAACTAAATTTAATATCCATTTATGCATTTAATTTAATCAATTTGAATAGAAAAAAAACATACCTTAGTTTTGCTCAATGCCTTTTGAAATCCATTTGGAATGACCGTAGCGTCTCTCGTTTGTGTTTTATATATCCTTCAGCAGCGTCTGCAACACTTGATCCAAATGACGAGAGTAAGTTAGCACCATGGTTTCAGGTACCATAACCTTTAGTCAAAGACCTTGTGAGTATTTTATTGCACAGGCAAACGATACATTTTAGTGGCCCCCTTATAACACTCACTGAGAGGTTCTTTTTCAAGTCTTTGTTTCAAGTACGCATGGGATGGGGGTGTAAGGGCGATGCGGAAAAAAATCAATGCGTAGAGAATACATACGTAAATATATATGCATCTGGGTAAGCAATGTTGAGTAGATTAGGGGGCGGCAGCTAAAAGGGGGCTTAATTTTAGCCACTTGATAATCGATATCGCCTCGTGAGCCCTGCGAAGCGGTTTTTTTCACGGTGGTGATTTATTACGTATCAAGACTGGAAATTGTGAAGTGGTGGCAAATCGTCCACGAACCACCACACCTCAAACTCCCCCACACATGCTCCCCCACCCGACCCCCAGGAGGTGGGGAGGGGGCGTAGAAGGACGTTTGTGGAAGGACGAGGAGGAGGAGGAGGAGGTGGGGGCGTGGGAGTGGGAGGCTAAGCAGACGGTTTATTTACAAAACGTTGCAATGCCATAAATCAAGTGTGAAGTTGCTTGTCTACTTCATAGGAGGCAACCGCCTTATCCATCGTTGAGCCCTTTGGGTCCATAAAAAACGACCCCACAGAAACCAGACGGGCATCTTCGGCTGGTAAGCTTCAACACTGGGGCACCATTCGCAGCAGCCAAGGAGATTGAACCGTAAGAAAATACGAGGGTGACATACCTTTTTACGACAACTGCGGGCTCAATCCGAGACCCCAGGAGGAGCGCCTATTGGCTATTGACGTGACATCCTTTGTATTGAGTCATAAAATAGCGCAAGGAATGGTAAAACAAGACATGTTGGCACACGGATTAGGAACGATCTAATAAGTTTGTTTTCGGTAAGTAGTTTACATTGTTTTCATCAAAATGAACTTCTTTGTTCATTCTGGTGAATAATGTTAAGTCATCTATTATCGATGTATTGTGGCATTCTGATACAAACTAGCATAATCTAGCTACCTGCTTGTCTACCCTTTTCCGATTTCCAATCTATACAGTGTGGTATTACAATCATTTCTAAAATGGGAAAGGTTTTCAAATGTGCGTTCATGGAGCTGTCTTTCCGGGAATGTATGATACAACCGAGCTGGTTTGCCGGGAATATATAGTAAACCGAGCGGGACTGCATGAAACCACAGAGTAGTTATGATACTATATGATGGCAGGGGCGTATCTAGGGGAGGTGGGCTACGGGGGTTGCAACCCCCCCCCCCTTGTGAACCTAAACATACACTGTTAAAGTCGGCCTCTCCGAGCATCTCCCCCCACCCCCCCCGGTCGCAAGCCTTTCAGAGAGCACCCCCCCCCCCTTGGCAAATTCCTAGATCCGCCCCTGGATGGCACCACGACAGAGGGGGTCAACGAAAAAAATATAACTTCCGAGCGGATTTTAGAGAACCCCCCCCCCCCTTCCGAGCGGATTTTAGAGAAACGCCCCATCCGAGCGGATTTTGGACGTCAAAAATGGTATTGTATTAAGTACCTTTCCCCGGGTGGGGGTCAGGGTGATGGGAGGGTCCTTGGGTTGTTCAAAAAACATATCTACAAAATACCAGACTGCCATGGTTCCTCTAATTTAGGATTTGAAACGCGGATCTTGCAAATTGAGATATCGGTTATGGCGTACATTAGGAATGCCGACTTGAGTGAGATGCCGCACATTGTTCCCTGTGACTAGCAAACATAGCATGGAAGAGTGGGGGAGATCAATCAATAGGTGTATGGAGTTAACTCCGCTCCCCCATTGTAATTTCTCAACTCCCCTGGCCCGTCATGGTTACAGCAGGCTCACTGGTCGCCCGTGTCGATCCCAAGCGTGCCTTCGTGGTCATCCTTCCATGTCAAGGCGAACCATTCTATTAATACAGCTCACATGTAACCCATATTTCATTGAGATTGCGGATGGGGTATTTTCGAACGGCGACAGGCATGGCATACCTCCCTGCCAAACTTCACCCCCCCCACCCCCACCACTGCTATGATCGCTATCTGAGGCGTGGACCTCCAGCTCCGGTCGCCAGTTTCAGTGGACCCCCCCTCCCACCCCTTTCAAATTCCTATGTCCGCCCCGGTCTTGGTGCGGCACGATCTCCCGGCAGAGGGGGTTACGCTTACGCAATAGTCCCTCTGCCCCACGTCAAATTTAACCATCAGAATTATCCTTTATACGCTAAAATTTAAATGAATCTAATCGAAGATAAATTCGCAGTTTGGCACCAAACACACCTCTGTTTAGCATTGAATGTGCCACTGGTACCATACCTTTCGAATGCATTTGAGTTTGATTAATTTGAAGCCATGTTACTTTCGAACTATATTTTCGAGTATAAATAAAACTCACTTCATACTTAAAGGGCGTTTTAAGAGATGCCGTCACCTGCAGCTCGTTCAACGTAATATTATGTCACGCTAGAATAATAATGTAGCACTATTATGACACTTATAATTAGTCCTACAGGGGCCATGGAACTTAAAGTTGTTCCCTTCCCACATCATGTTTGGATAAATTGTAACAATTTATCGCTTGATTAGTGCAAACGTTCTTTTCACCACAGCGATCCTGGATTGCCTCAAGTTGGTGGGAGGTCGTCTTGAGTACTTGAGTATTTGTTATTACCAGCCGATTTACGAGACGCCATGATAGCACGTGATTAACGAGCTGGAGGTACTCGCACGTAAGCCACGGTCGGCCGTTGACATGACATTGGGGGTGGTTGAACACCTCATCATCCGCACGCCAGGTCAAGGCCCGACAATCGGGTGACCGGCCCGCTCACTGTCATCATTTGTGGGTCACTGCCTGGCAGTCACCACTCGCACGTGGCCGTGTATCATCGCCAAACCCTCCGTCCCCTGTCCCCGTTATAGGTCGTCCCACCCATCACCCCCTGTTGTCCCCGTCATAGGTCGCCCCACCCTCCGTCCCTTGTCCCCGTTATAGGTCGTCCCACCCTCCGTCCCCTTTCCCCGTCATAGGTCGCCCCACCCTCCGTCCTCTGTCCCCGTCATAGGTCGCCCCACCCTCCGTCCCCTGTCCCCGTCATAGGTCGCCCCACCCTCCGTCCCCTGTCCCCGTCATAGGTCGCCCCACCCTCCGTCCTCTGTCCCCGTCATAGGTCGCCCCACCCTCCGTCCCCTTTCCCCGCCATAGGTCGCCCCACCCTCCGTCCCCTGTCCCCGTCATAGGTCGCCCCACCCTCCGTCCTCTGTCCCCGTTATAGGTCGCCCCACCCTCCGTCCTCTGTCCCCGTCATAGGTCGCCCCACCCTCCGTCCCCTTTCCCCGCCATAGGTCGCCCCACCCTCCGTCCCCTGTCCCCGTCATAGGTCGCCCCACCCTCCGTCCCCTGACCCCGTCATAGGTCGCCCCACCCTCCGTCCCCTGTCCCCGTCATAGGTCGCCCCACCCTCCGTCCTCTGTCTCCGTTATAGGTCGCCCCACCCTCCGTTCGCTGTTCCCTTTATAGGTCGCCCCACCCTCCGTCCCCTGTCCCCGTCATAGGTCGCCCCACCCTCCGTCCTCTGTCCCCGTTATAGGTCGCCCCACCCTCCGTCCCCTGTCCCCGTCATAGGTCGCCCCACCCTCCGTCCCTGTTCCCGTCATAGGTCGCCCCACCCTCCGTCCTCTGTCCCCGTCATAGGTCGCCCCACCCTCCGCCACCTGTCTCCGTCATAGGTCGCCCCACCCTCCATCCCTAGCCCTGATACAGGACACTCCTACGCGCTGGTACCCGACGCGCGGGAGAGTCATGAAGTACAACCCACATGAGGCCAGGAATTGGTGGGGGTGTCTGTACATCATGTAGCTATTTGTCCTTATCAGTAAATTGCCTACCATCAAAAGTGATAAATAGCAATTCCACAAGTGTTAAACTTTTTTTCGTTGCCTCATACTCAATGTTGCCCTTTTATACATGCACTAAATAGCACGAAGTTTACACAAACTCGCTCTACCACTTGGAGAATCTCGTAGCGGAAGATAAGCCAAAATGGCGGAGCGAGTGTCGAGAAAAATATGTGTTTTTTATGCAGTCATGACACTTTTTAAGATGCGCACAGCAAATATAAGACAACGAAAGAAAAGTTCAACACTAGTGGAATTATCTTTTATCATTTTGGATGGTAGGCGATTTATTGATAAGAGCAAAAGCCTGCACGGTGCACGGACACCCCCACCAATTCCTGGCCTCATGTGGGTCGTACTTCATGGCTCTCTCGCGCGTCGGGTACCAGCGCGTAGGAGCAGCCATGTATCAGGGCTACCTCCATCCCCTGTCCCCGTCATAGGTCGCCCCACCATCCGTCCCCTGGACCCCTCATAGGTCGCCCGCCCTCCGTCCCCTGTCTCCGACGGTATAAGTGCCCACGCTCATAACGTAAATAGACGCGCCTCTTCTGTAACAGAATTGAAGTCTTCAACGCCATCTGTTATCTGCAATGTAGCAGCTTATATTTATAATGTTTTCAAGATGATGGACACTGGCAATGCAATTTAAGTTAGTTAATATTGTGTACAATGTCATGTCACTAATACCTGATATCTGTATCTCATGAAATATTTTGTAACTTTTCAAGGTGTGGGGGACAAATATATAACTATGAGCCATAACGCATGTGCTAAGGTGAATTATGATTTATTTTACATCCAGGTTTTACAGTTCTATTGTTAAAACCTTCGCAAGGGCTGAGAAAAGAGGCGACATCATTCGTGGAAGACAACTAGACGAGATTAAAAGAATGTAACTACAGTTTTTTTGGGAGATTCCGACATCCCATCTAATCAACAGAACACCGAATCAGTTGATCTGGCTCGATGCTGATTTACATGGACATTCAAATGCTCTTAAGTGATGGCGGTTAAATTAGCTTGACGTAAGACATTTATCTGAACATCTTCACTTCTCCGTGAGTACAAAGAACATTTGAGGAACTCTTTTTGGAAGAGGACACACACGCTGTGGCCATGGATACATCAACAACGTCAGCCTGCGCATGCGGTCTTGTCCTCCTCATGGCGGCCATCTTGGCAATGGTCCCGCCATCTTACTGTGATTCTGAGCAGCTTGGAGATATTTTCTTCTACAATGATATGTATACTGGAGACCAGGCAGCATCAGACGCTGGCTACCGTCTCACACGACTAAAGTAAGTTAGATTTTCATCATCATAATTTAAAACAAGAGCTGCATAACGTATTTATTGTGTAGACATTGGCCTGCAGCGATCCTTTAAACAACTGTTGCGGCGTAAGGCGTAGTGATGTGCAGACCCCGGGTGGCCGGCCGCCTGAGTACCGTAGAACCGTCGGTGCATTGTAAGGCGTAGCGATGTGCAAACCCCGGGTGGCCGGCCGCCTGAGTACCGTAGAACCGTCGGTGCATTGTAAGGCGTAGCGATGTGCAGACCCCGGGTGACCGGCCGCCTAAGTACCGTAGAACCGTCGGTGCATTGTAAGGCGTAGCGATGTGCAGACCCCGGGTGGCCGGCCGCCTGAGTACCGTAGAACCGTCGGTGCATTGTAAGGTGTAGCGATGTGCAGACCCCGGGTGGCCGGCCGCCTGAGTACCGTAGAACCGTCGGTGCATTGTAAGGCGTAGCGATGTGCAGACCCCGGGTGGCCGGCCGCCTGAGTACCGTAGAACCGTCGGTGCATTGTAAGGCGTAGTGATGTGCAGACCCCGGGTGGCCGGCCGCCTGAGTACCGTAGAACCGTCGGTGCATTGTAAGGCGTAGCGATGTGCAGACCCCGGGTGGCCGGCCGCCTAAGTACCGTAGAACCGTCGGTGCATTGTAATGCGTAGCGATGTGCAGACCCCGGGTGGCCGGCCGCCTGAGTACCGTAGAACCGTCGGTGCATTGTAAGGCGTAGCGATGTGCAGACCCCGGGTGGCCGGCCGCCTGAGTACCGTAGAACCGTCGGTGCATTGTGAGGCGTAGTGATGTGCAGACCCCGGGTGGCCGGCCGCCTGAGTACCGTAGAACCGTCGGTGCATTGTAAGGCGTAGCGATGTGCAGACCCCGGGTGGCCGGCCGCCTGAGTACCGTAGAACCGTCGGTGCATTGTAAGGCGTAGCGATGTGCAGACCCCGGGTGGCCGGCCGCCTGAGTACCGTAGAACCGTCGGTGCATTGTAAGGCGTAGCGATGTGCAGACCCCGGGTGGCCGGCCGCCTGAGTACCGTAGAACCGTCGGTGCATTGTAAGGCGTAGCGATGTGCAGACCCCGGGTGGCCGGCCGCCTGAGTACCGTAGAACCGTCGGTGCATTGTAAGGCGTAGCGATGTGCAGACCCCGGGTGGCCGGCCGCCTGAGTACCGTAGAACCGTCGGTGCTTTGTAAGGCGTAGTGATGTGCAGACCCCGGGTGGCCGGCCGCCTGAGTACCGTAGAACCGTCGGTGCATTGTAAGGCGTAGCGATGTGCAGACCCCGGGTGGCCGGCCGCCTGAGTACCGTAGAACCGTCGGTGCATTGTAAGGCGTAGCGATGTGCAGACCCCGGGTGGCCGGCCGCCTGAGTACCGTAGAACCGTCGGTGCATTGTAAGGCGTAGCGATGTGCAGACCCCGGGTGGCCGGCCGCCTGAGTACCGTAGAACCGTCGGTGCATTGTAAGGCGTAGCGATGTGCAGACCCCGGGTGGCCGGCCGCCTGAGTACCGTAGAACCGTCGGTGCATTGTAAGGCGTAGTGATGTGCAGACCCCGGGTGGCCGGCCGCCTGAGTACCGTAGAACCGTCGGTGCATTGTAAGGCGTAGCGATGTGCAGACCCCGGGTGGCCGGCCGCCTGAGTACCGTAGAACCGTCGGTGCATTGTAAGGCGTAGCGATGTGCAGACCCCGGGTGGCCGGCCGCCTGAGTACCGTAGAACCGTCGGTGCATTGTAAGGCGTAGCGATGTGCAGACCCCGGGTGGCCGGCCGCCTGAGTACCGTAGAACCGTCGGTGCATTGTAAGGCGTAGCGATGTGCAGGCCCCGGGTGGCCGGCCGCCTGAGTACCGTAGAACTGTCGGTGCATTGTAAGGCGTAGCGATGTGCAGACCCCGGGTGGCCGGCCGCCTGTGTACCGTAGAACCGCCAGTGCGTGCTCAAGCATCTCAACAAGCCGACCAAACAACGGGCTTCCGGGGCCTGCGTATGCACATCGCACAAATACACCCTAGCGGTTTCTATGGTTATAAGGCAGTGATGTCATACCCCGAGAGCAATGCGCATTTTCATGGCAATGGCCAGAACAAAACTTCTATCTTTAAATATCTTTAAAAAAAGTAAAGCATCCCCATAGTAACGAGGCCATTGTTAATATTATTGCGCCTGGCTGTGTTTCAGGTCTTTCATCGTACTGGCCCCGCGTCAAGTCCGCTCAGAGCGATCGTACGAGATCTACGTCTCCGTGCTGGAGCTGTTGTCTCACAACGTGACGGTCCGAGCCTTCCTCAGTCGAGACGGAGTGGAATATGCCAACGGAGTCGTCCACTTCTACGACGCCGGATCGCAACATCTGATTGTTGATGTAAGCCAATATACTTACATATAGAAGAAAAATAACAATAATATAGATACATTTTCAGGCTAGTTTTTTGCAATGCGAGCTTGAACCGTCCCAACCGAACCTCTGCATTGAACCTCAGTATTGCCACTTACGGAATTTCGGGGATTCCAAAAAACATGACATAACATAGGCCCTGATACTTTTATTTCATATTATTTGTTTTCGTCTGATTTGGACTAACATTGAGATATCGGAAAGATTGAAAAAAAAATGCAAGATCGAGAATATCTAAATCGTACTCGCTTGGTGGCGCCACGGTGATCCCGCGTACTACCTCAACTAATATTCTTATTTTATATACATCTCGATATGATATTGGCCAGCACAAAGATATGAGTACATTAGGTGACGAATCGTTCGAGCCATACAGAAATGCAGCCGTATCAGAGCGAGCGAGTTGCTTTCATGACTTCGGACGATGTATGTATGTTGTCCTACAACAAAGAACCGTGATGTGTTTATGTATATCTGTTGTACACCTCCACCGCCAGGTGCCGACAGGAGTGGTGCGGGGCGACCACAAGCTGACGGTGACGGGTCATCTCGGGGGTCAAACCGGAGCCACAATTTTTAAAAACGTCACGGATATTGAGTTTCAACCCAAGCATATTTCCATGTTCATTCAGACTGACCAACCGGTGTACTATCCGCCGCAAACCAGTGAGTAAGACAGCTCATTCCCATCTATATATGCAAGTGTCAAGATATCCACTGACTCGTACTGTCCACCATGCTTACAATAGTTACTGGCAGGCACATGGGGGGTTCCCATTAGCCTCAGTTCAGGGGCTGTAGAGCGGCAAGTGTCGGACAGGGTCTATATTATTACCCCCCATACAGCCACAGAACTTTGGATAGGTGCCCCTCACCTCACCTTCGTTTGGGCATGTGAACGCCCCTTCCATTTATTCGGCATGGTTTATTTGTTATGTGGAGCCCCGACCAACACCCCCCGGTTCCCCTCCCCTCCCTACGCATAAAGCTCTCTCCACCCAGTCGTAAATATTTCGAGAGATTTCATGCCTCCCCCGCCCCTTCCTTTCCGCCCACCCCTCTTTTTAAAATCCTGGTTCCGCCATTGTAAATATGTAACTGTTGGTCTTTTGTTCATGGGTACACGCGTACTGAGCTCGTGACTCTTTCTTCTTTACTGTGATGACCAATCTTAAACTATACGTAAATCCAAGCTGCAAATAACAAGAATTTTCTTTTAACTAATTATATATGAAAATCAATTTGACTTCCAGTGACCTTCAGAATCATCGGAGTGACACCCGAGGATTTAAAACCGGTCGACCAGGGCTTGACAATCTATATGAGGGTCAGTGACACGGACTTCATATAATTGTTGCCTTTTAATTAAACAATTCGAATCAACCGTGCAACGTATGGATAATTAACATTCCATATTAAATAATTTTACTATTATTATGATTATTTCATACCAGGCGAATACGACGATTGGTTCGTGTTACGTTGCGCTTTTTACTTAAATAAAAAAATGACGTATTTTTTTTATATTGTTCTCAACATTATTTGATCCAGGTTGATGTGTTTTGGGTGGGTGGTTGCTGCTCCCTCAACTTATATTTACGGGGCGTTCTCGCTTTGGGCATGTTTCAGGACGCCAGAGGGATAGCGGTACGACGTTGGCGAAGTCAACAGCTGAAATTCGGTAATATGACCTTGACCTTTCACGCGCCACTGACCAATTTACCAACAATCACATACACAGTTGTTTTTACACTATTTTACTTGATAATAAATAGAAAATGTGCCTTTCTCACACAGCTGTATGATAACGAGCGCAAGCGAGCTCTTAAGGTAACATGCATGCATATTCAAAGTCCATTTCAAGCATAGACTTAGGACTTTCATTTCGCGTAACAGCCCCCATGAGACGTTTTCGAGTTCGAAGTAAATATCAGCTGTACATAAATATATTCAAGCAAAGAGAGGTCGAAGCATATTATGTCATGTCTTTTATAATTAAATCAGCTGCCCCACAAAATTTGATAAATTATTCAATGTAACACTAGATGTATATTTAAAATTAAAGTTAATTTATAAGCGACGCGCTAAATGTCTGTTGCCAATCTCGAAGCAGAGCATATTGACTAGTTGTGACGTCAAAATGTTATAAACATGACGTCACAATGGGAGTTCCTAAGCAACCGAATGATATGTCACAAGCATGTCCATGGTATACTTCATCCCGCCAAAGATATGCTTCATGGCAAGCCGAAGTGAGAGTAATTTTGGATATTAATCTAGATGTATCCCCTCGGAATATCTAAATTCATAAATATACGCTCGCATTTTTTAGGCAGAACCTATCCATATTACCGCGTTGACCATATATGTATTTCACTCACTTTATCCAGGGGTGATTCAGAGAACCTTTGATTTCGCTTACCCCATCAACATTGGTACTTGGCACATCGTCGTGGAGGCTTTTGTAAGTACCATGCACACACTGAAATATGTTTATACATGAAACTGTCATAATTCAGTGATTATTGGATATAAAGTATATCTAGAGAATCCGTGTTCGCATTGTCGTATGCATCCGGGTGTTATACCTAATCATTCTTGTCTTTCAGGGTCATGTTTACGAACAGCCATTCGAAACTGTTTTCTACTGTAAGTATGACTTTGTGTTTTGTGCAGACGTATGAGAATCCACGGAATAATATTACATATATAAGAGCTAGACCTTATGTTCCTCCCAGTCTCAAGAGAAACATGCTGTAACTCCCCAAACTGTCTGAGATCGATGGTTCGAGCCCGCTGTAGTCATGTCTCTGTGGTCGCAAGATAAAGAGCTCATATTCTTCGCAAAGAGTAGGGGGTTACCCAGGGGACATGGCTCCGCTCTTCCCTTCCTTCTTCAATTGACGCTTGGCCAGAATTGGTTAAAGCGTCCTGAACATACAACCTATACATTCTGGAAGATAAGACACCACGTCATGCCTCTGTGTCGAGATACGTGCAGACGTTGCACAGTAGGCCTACTATGCGACCTTTGTTTTGCAGTCAACAGACGATTTGAAGTGAATGTGACGTCACCTATTTATATGTTTGAAACCGAGGAGGTATTCCGAGCATCTATATACGGACAGTAAGTATAGTGGCTATGGTAATATGAGACGCTCATAGTGATTTGCGATAGATCTCATGTTATTTTATTGCGGCTAAACATTGCATGTGGCGAAGTCACATAATATTTCCATCGATGGCTTCAACGTGTTATTAATTATACCATGTTTGAGTCGATGAGCGGTGGGGTGATAACGAGAATGGTAACGGGGATAATGCCGCTACTGATGCAGATGGTTACCACGATGGTAGCGATGACCATAAAGATCATGGTTGCCATGGTGGCCATAATGACTGTGATCATGATGACCATGATGCCCATGACGACCATGATGACCATGATGATCACAATTACCATGATAACCATGACGACCATGATGCCCATGACGACCATGATTACCATGATTCCCATGATGCCCATGAGCATGATGCCAATGATGACCATGACGGCCATGATGATTATGATGACCATGGGATGACCATGGTGACTCTGGTGGCCATGATGAATGATAATGATAGTCATCATGACCATGATGTCAACGGAGATCAAAGATATGTTTCTATCCGGCCAGACATCAGACCTGGAAACCGGCGTATGGGAACGCCAGCATCTTGCTGCGATGTCGGGACGAAGACATGGAGTTTCTTCCCGGGGAACTTACCATGGAAATTATGCATGTAAGTGGGCCTAAATCATAGGACTGAACGATATGAATCGATACAATATGACAACAATCTTGAGAACGGATACACAAATTAAGTCAATAGTTAGATAGCATGCGCCACGTTTAGTGGCTTGTAGCACAGCATTGTGAATGGATAATGGTGCTTTATTACCCTTTAAACTAGTTAATTACAATTGCATTAAATTGCAATTTATCACCCTCGCGCACCTATGTCAAGATGTAGTGACGCGGACAAAAGTTGACAATTCGGCGTATTTGTTACAGAAGCTTTCCCATAAACGGAAGCCTGGGTAGCCTGCCTCCTGTACACAATGGACCTTTCTATGTGTTCTCATTGTCTTCTAGTCTCGTACTTGATCCTTCACAAATCGAAGACTAACGTGAACCGAATATATCGCTCTGCTCCAAACACATCAACTCAGGTTCTACTATTGCACGGATTAATGATGAACTATTGAAATTTATAGTAACTCCCTATGTTCCATTTCAGCTCCGCGGTCTCTACTGGTTTGAGTTTGCGATGCATGAGATCCGGTCTGTGTGGCCTGACATTGCCGGGAAGTCTCTGGTGCTGGAGGGCTGGATGTACGACTGGGAGTTCGAGGAGACTCTCAATGGTACCGCCATCACCAAGGTCTACGCCGACTACGTCTCCCTAAAGAGACTGGGCAATCAGTTCCTGTCATTCCACCCCGGCAAAGCATTCTACGCTTACGTGAGTTTCACAGAGACAATCAATTCATGCCCTAAATATTTTCCCCTACTATTCTTTTAATGCTCACGTGAGCGGGTAAACGCGCGACATGGACCTCTTCATCAAATCGACATGCGAAATACTCCTCCTTAGATCGATATGCGACATAGCGCCCCCCCCCCCTCTCCCCCTCAAGGGTCCTATGCATATGTCACCGCTCCCTGGCTTTTCTTATCTCACAAGTCCACATGTACTGAGTTCACTATCTTATCTATACTCTCTCAGTGAAGAAAATTTAGTGCTTTAGCCGATTGATCCTATCGCTGATAATCAATCTCGTTAATTCGACAATTGAGGCTGCCATTTGCAAAGTATTTATAGTCGTTTTTTTTCGTTATGGACAGTGCTTACCGACTAATATAGTCCTTCTGCGTCAGCGGTAAAACTTACACCCATTAATAAAGTGTTGTAACGACATGCCTCAAGAGGACGAAGTGTCTTTCACTCGGGTTTTGCGGGTACTCCACCTGCCCAAGTGGCTTGCCAAGCTTGTACAATCACCGGGTTCTGCGGGCGATAAGAGTTTTTGCTCAGTGCAGGTGCGGTATTTTATCTTTAAGCGCACCACTGACTCTGAACCGACGCTTTAGTTCGACCTTTATATATGTATCACGTTTGTAGGGTGGCGAAAAATGGCCGTTTGTCCTTTTTGAAGTGATCGTTTAGTTACAGATAATGAGGTAAACAATGCAGTTGTTTTACGAGTATTTACGTGTAAGGGTAAACCTCTTATACAAGTCTTCTAGTGAAGGCAAAGAGAAGGTTGCTAAGGCTGAGTTTGCACGGAGTTACATCAACTCTATATTAGACAATCGTAATGTGGGCAGGATCGGAAGGGCGGTGCCAAGGCCAAGGCCCATGTAAGGGACCCATCTGTGGTGGTAAGGTAGGGGCGGTAGGGTATAGGGCAGGGTCCAGGCCCATGTAAGGGACCCATCTGTGGTGGTAAGGTAGGGGCGGTAGGGTATAGGGCAGGGTCCAGGCCCATGTAAGGGACCAATCTGTGGTGGTAAGGTAGGGGCGGTGGGGTATAGGGCAGGGCCCAGGCCCATGTAAGGGACCCATCTGTGGTGGTAAGGTAGGGGCGGTGGGGTATAGGGCAGGGTCCAGGCCCATGTAAGGGACCCATCTGTGGTGGTAAGGTAGGGGCGGTGGGGTATAGGGCAGGGCCCAGGCCCATGTAAGGGACCCATCTGTGGTGGTAAGGTAGGGGCGGTGGGGTATAGGGCAGGGTCCAGGCCCATGTAAGGGACCCATCTGTGGTGGTAAGGTAGGGGCGGTGGGGTATAGGGCAGGGTCCAGGCCCATGTAAGGGACCCATCTGTGGTGGTAAGGTAGGGGCGGTGGGGTATAGGGCAGGGCCCAGGCCCATGTAAGGGACCTATCTGTGGTGGTAAGGTAGGGGCGGTGGGGTATAGGGCAGGGTCCAGGCCCATGTAAGGGACCCATCTGTGGTGGTAAGGTAGGGGCGGTGGGGTATAGGGCAGGGCCCAGGCCCATGTAAGGGACCCATCTGTGGTGGTAAGGTAGGGGCGGTGGGGTATAGGGCAGGGTCCAGGCCCATGTAAGGGACCTATCTGTGGTGGTAAGGTAGGGGCGGTGGGGTATAGGGCAGGGCCCAGGCCCATGTAAGGGACCTATCTGTGGTGGTAAGGTAGGGGCGGTGGGGTATAGGGCAGGGCCCAGGCCCATGTAAGGGACCTATCTGTGGTGGTAAGGTAGGGGCGGTGGGGTATAGGGCAGGGTCCAGGCCCATGTAAGGGACCCATCTGTGGTGGTAAGGTAGGGGCGGTGGGGTATAGGGCAGGGTCCAGGCCCATGTAAGGGACCCATCTGTGGTGGTAAGGTAGGGGCGGTGGGGTATAGGGCAGGGCCCAGGCCCATGTAAGGGACCTATCTGTGGTGGTAAGGTAGGGGCGGTAGGGTATAGGGCAGGGTCCAGGCCCATGTAAGGGACCCATCTGTGGTGGTAAGGTAGGGGCGGTGGGGTATAGGGCAGGGTCCAGGCCCATGTAAGGGACCCATCTGTGGTGGTAAGGTAGGGGCGGTGGGGTATAGGGCAGGGTCCAGGCCCATGTAAGGGACCCATCTGTGGTGGTAAGGTAGGGGCGGTGGGGTATAGGGCAGGGTCCAGGCCCATGTAAGGGACCCATCTGTGGTGGTAAGGTAGGGGCGGTGGGGTATAGGGCAGGGTCCAGGCCCATGTAAGGGACCCATCTGTGGTGGTAAGGTAGGGGCGGTGGGGTATAGGGCAGGGTCCAGGCCCATGTAAGGGACCCATCTGTGGTGGTAAGGTAGGGGCGGTGGGGTATAGGGCAGGGTCCAGGCCCATGTAAGGGACCCATCTGTGGTGGTAAGGTAGGGGCGGTGGGGTATAGGGCAGGGTCCAGGCCCATGTAAGGGACCCATCTGTGGTGGTAAGGTAGGGGCGGTGGGGTATAGGGCAGGGTCCAGGCCCATGTAAGGGACCCATCTGTGGTGGTAAGGTAGGGGCGGTAGGGTATAGGGCAGGGTCCAGGCCCATGTAAGGGACCAATCTGTGGTGGTAAGGTAGGGGCGGTGGGGTATAGGGCAGGGCCCAGGCCCATGTAAGGGACCCATCTGTGGTGGTAAGGTAGGGGCGGTGGGGTATAGGGCAGGGTCCAGGCCCATGTAAGGGACCCATCTGTGGTGGTAAGGTAGGCGCGGTGGGGTATAGGGCAGGGCCCAGGCCCATGTAAGGGACCCATCTGTGGTGGTAAGGTAGGGGCGGTGGGGTATAGGGCAGGGTCCAGGCCCATGTAAGGGACCCATCTGTGGTGGTAAGGTAGGGGCGGTGGGGTATAGGGCAGGGTCCAGGCCCATGTAAGGGACCCATCTGTGGTGGTAAGGTAGGGGCGGTGGGGTATAGGGCAGGGCCCAGGCCCATGTAAGGGACCTATCTGTGGTGGTAAGGTAGGGGCGGAGGGGTATAGGGCAGGGTCCAGGCCCATGTAAGGGACCCATCTGTGGTGGTAAGGTAGGGGCGGTGGGGTATAGGGCAGGGCCCAGGCCCATGTAAGGGACCCATCTGTGGTGGTAAGGTAGGGGCGGTGGGGTATAGGGCAGGGTCCAGGCCCATGTAAGGGACCTATCTGTGGTGGTAAGGTAGGGGCGGTGGGGTATAGGGCAGGGTCCAGGCCCATGTAAGGGACCTATCTGTGGTGGTAAGGTAGGGGCGGTGGGGTATAGGGCAGGGCCCAGGCCCATGTAAGGGACCTATCTGTGGTGGTAAGGTAGGGGCGGAGGGGTATAGGGCAGGGTCCAGGCCCATGTAAGGGACCCATCTGTGGTGGTAAGGTAGGGGCGGTGGGGTATAGGGCAGGGCCCAGGCCCATGTAAGGGACCCATCTGTGGTGGTAAGGTAGGGGCGGTGGGGTATAGGGCAGGGTCCAGGCCCATGTAAGGGACCTATCTGTGGTGGTAAGGTAGGGGCGGTGGGGTATAGGGCAGGGCCCAGGCCCATGTAAGGGACCTATCTGTGGTGGTAAGGTAGGGGCGGTGGGGTATAGGGCAGGGCCCAGGCCCATGTAAGGGACCTATCTGTGGTGGTAAGGTAGGGGCGGTGGGGTATAGGGCAGGGTCCAGGCCCATGTAAGGGACCCATCTGTGGTGGTAAGGTAGGGGCGGTGGGGTATAGGGCAGGGTCCAGGCCCATGTAAGGGACCCATCTGTGGTGGTAAGGTAGGGGCGGTGGGGTATAGGGCAGGGCCCAGGCCCATGTAAGGGACCTATCTGTGGTGGTAAGGTAGGGGCGGTAGGGTATAGGGCAGGGTCCAGGCCCATGTAAGGGACCCATCTGTGGTGGTAAGGTAGGGGCGGTGGGGTATAGGGCAGGGTCCAAGCCCATGTAAGGGACCCATCTGTGGTGGTAAGGTAGGGGCGGTGGGGTATAGGGCAGGGTCCAGGCCCATGTAAGGGACCCATCTGTGGTGGTAAGGTAGGGGCGGTGGGGTATAGGGCAGGGTCCAGGCCCATGTAAGGGACCCATCTGTGGTGGTAAGGTAGGGGCGGTGGGGTATAGGGCAGGGTCCAGGCCCATGTAAGGGACCCATCTGTGGTGGTAAGGTAGGGGCGGTGGGGTATAGGGCAGGGTCCAGGCCCATGTAAGGGACCCATCTGTGGTGGTAAGGTAGGGGCGGTGGGGTATAGGGCAGGGTCCAGGCCCATGTAAGGGACCCATCTGTGGTGGTAAGGTAGGGGCGGTGGGGTATAGGGCAGGGTCCAGGCCCATGTAAGGGACCCATCTGTGGTGGTAAGGTAGGGGCGGTGGGGTATAGGGCAGGGTCCAGGCCCATGTAAGGGACCCATCTGTGGTGGTAAGGTAGGGGCGGTAGGGTATAGGGCAGGGTCCAGGCCCATGTAAGGGACCAATCTGTGGTGGTAAGGTAGGGGCGGTGGGGTATAGGGCAGGGCCCAGGCCCATGTAAGGGACCCATCTGTGGTGGTAAGGTAGGGGCGGTAGGGTATAGGGCAGGGTCCAGGCCCATGTAAGGGACCCATCTGTGGTGGTAAGGTAGGGGCGGTAGGGTATAGGGCAGTGTCCAGGCCCATGTAAGAGACCTATCTGTGGTGGTAAGGTAGGGGCGGTGGGGTATAGGGCAGGACCCAGGCCCATGTAAGGGACCCATCTGTGGTGGTAAGGTAGGGGCGGTAGGGTGTAGGGCAGGGTCCAGGCCCATGTAAGGGACCCATCTGTGGTGGTAAGGTAGGGGCGGTGGGGTATAGGGCAGGGTCCAGGCCCATGTAAGGGACCCATCTGTGGTGGTAAGGTAGGGGCGGTAGGGTATAGGGCAGGGTCCAGGCCCATGTAAGGGACCCATCTGTGGTGGTAAGGTAGGGGCGGTAGGGTATAGGGCAGGGTCCAGGCCCATGTATGGGACCCTCTGTGGTGGTAAGGTAGGGGCGGTAGGGTATAAGGCAGGGTCCAGGCCCATGTAAGAGACCTATCTGTGGTGGTAAGGTAGGGGCGGTGGTGTATAGGGCAGAGCCCAGGCCCAGGCCCATGTAAGGGACCCATCTGTGGTGGTAAGGTAGGGGCGGTGGGGTATAGGGCAGGGTCCAGGCCCATGTAAGGGACCTATCTGTGGTGGTAAGGTAGGGGCGGTGGGGTATAGGGCAGGGCCCAGGCCCATGTAAGGGACCCATCTGTGGTGGTAAGGTAGGGGCGGTGGGGTATAGGGCAGGGCCCAGGCCCATGTAAGGGACCCATCTGTGGTGGTAAGGTAGGGGCGGTGGGGTGTAGGGCAGGGCCCAGGCCCATGTAAGGGACCTATCTGTGGTGGTAAGGTAGGGGCGGTAGGGTATAGGGCAGGGTCCAGGCCCATGTAAGGGACCCATCTGTGGTGGTAAGGTAGGGGCGGTAGGGTATAGGGCAGGGTCCAGGCCCATGTAAGGGACCTATCTGTGGTGGTAAGGTAGGGGCGGTGGGGTATAGGGCAGGGTCCAGGCCCATTTCAGGGACCTATCTGTGGTGGTAAGGTAGGGGCGGTGGGGTATAGGGCAGGGTCCAGGCCCATGTAAGGGACCTATCTGTGGTGGTAAGGTAGGGATGGTGGGGTATAGGGCAGGGCCCAGGCCCATGTAAGGGACCCATCTGTGGTGGTAAGGTAGGGGCGGTAGGGTATAGGGCAGGGTCCAGGCCCATGTAAGGGACCCATCTCTGGTGGTAAGGTAGGGGTGGTGGTGTATAGGGCAGGGTCCAGGCCAAGGCTGATGTAACGGACCTATCTGTGGTGGTAAGGTAGGGGCGGTGGGGTATAGGGCAGGGTCCAGGCCCATGTAAGGGACCCATCTGTGGTGGTAAGGTAGAGGCGGTGGGGTATAGGGCAGGACCGGGCCCATGTAAGGGACCCATCTGTGGTGGTAAGGTAGGGGCGGTGGGGTATAGGGCAGGGTCCAGGCCCATGTAAGGGACCCATCTGTGGTGGTAAGGTAGGGGTGGTGGGGTATAGGGCAGGACCGGGCCCATGTAAGGGACCCATCTGTGGTGGTAAGGTAGGGGTGGTGGGGTATAGGGCAGGGTCCAGGCCCATGTAAGGGACCTATCTGTGGTGGTAAGGTAGGGGTGGTGGGGGATAGGGCAGGGTCCAGGCCCATGTAAGGGACCCATCTGTGGTGGTAAGGTAGGGGTGGTGGGGTATAGGGCAGGACCGGGCCCATGTAAGGGACCCATCTGTGGTGGTAAGGTAGGGGTGGTGGGGTATAGGGCAGGGTCCAGGCCCATGTAAGGGACCTATCTGTGGTGGTAAGGTAGGGGTGGTGGGGTATAGGGCAGGACCGGGCCCATGTAAGGGACCCATCTGTGGTGGTAAGGTAGGGGCGGTAGGGTATAGGGCAGGGCCCAGGACCATGTAAGGGACCTATCTGTGGTGGTAAGGTAGGGGCGGTGGGGTATAGGGCAGGGTCCAGGCCCATGTAAGGGACCCATCTGTGGTGGTAAGGTAGGGGCGGTAGGGTATAGGGCAGGGTCCAGGCCCATGTAAGGGACCCATCTGTGGTGGTAAGGTAGGGGCGGTAGGGTATAGGGCAGGTCCAGGCCCATGTAAGGGACCCATCTGTGGTGGTAAGGTAGGGGTGGTGGGGTATAGGGCAGGACCGGGCCCATGTAAGGGACCCATCTGTGGTGGTAAGGTAGGGGCGGTGGGGTATAGGGCAGGACCGGTCCCATGTAAGAGACCTATCTGTGGTGGTAAGGTAGGGGCGGTGGGGTATAGGGCAGGGTCCAGGCCCATGTAAGGGACCCATCTGTGGTGGTAAGGTAGGGGCGGTGGGGTATAGGGCAGGGTCCAGGCCCATGTAAGGGACCCATCTGTGGTGGTAAGGTAGGGGCGGTGGGGTATAGGGCAGGACCGGGCCCATGTAAGGGACCCATCTGTGGTGGTAGGGTAGAGGCGGTGGGCTATGGGGCAGGACCCAGACCAAGGCTGATGTAAGGGACCCATCTGTGGCGGTAGGGTAGAGGCGGTGGGCTATAGGGCAGGACCCAGGCCAAGGCCCAATTAAGGGACCTATCTGTGGTGGTAGGTAGGAGCGGTGGGGTATAGGGCAGGGTCCATGCCTATGTAAGGGACCTATCTGTGGTGGCAAGATAGGGGTGGTGGGGCATAAGTCACAGCCCAGGCCAAAGATGAAGGTCGAGAGCTGCGGTGCAGGAGTAATGTGCTTTAATCATCGGTTGCCTAGGTTATCAAATGCACACGCGCCATCTTTCTCCAGCAACAATTCGAATCCTAATTCTAATTAAGATTTGTTGGGTTTGGGGTTAAAACTACTTACATAACAATCATTTCTCAAGGTCCCACCCCCTCCAATATCCTTACCTGCCTCCAATAATGAGGTATGCCACAAGTCATTGAATCCGGGCTCGGGCCCGTAACTTGGGGCACGTTTTTTTCTCGGCTGAACAGGACGCATCCTGGTGTTGCGGTTAGCGCACTGGACAGCAGATCACTAGTTCCTAGGTTCGAAGCGGGACCTGGACACCTAATCTGGGGCATATTTCATCCATTTATCCTCCATCGTCCCATGAGATACCTGGCTTACTCCCCGTGGCCTAAAACACCAATTCACTTCAATTCACTGGCGGATCTCGTGTTGTTGTCCACAGTTCGCCATGCAGCGGTCAGACGGCACGCAATACATGTCTCACGAGAACCGGTCTGTCTGGATCACGGTGAATCACGAGGGACCCGACGCCATGGAAACCTCTCAAGATGTTATCCTGCCAGACGACTCCATGATCAAGTTCAAGGTCACTCCACAAATGTCGGACGAAAAAATTACAGTGACAGTAAGATCATACATATATATATTATGTTATAAATGGTACATCAACTGATAATAATTTGCCCGGATTGGATCGTTTTATATCGCCATTAATTCTGCTAATGTGAGTGGGAGTAGCAAATGACTAAAAGAATTGAGGTGATGACAATGTCTTTTGGGGGGTTAAATAAACGATGTTTAAATTTAAACAAATAAAGAAATTGCTGTCGTTTGTACAAATATGATACCCCTCTAATATGCCGCAGATGGGTTTCCTCATGACATTTGGACATGCTTGACAAATAATGTATTCGCTTGTGTATTTCAGGCATTCCATCCGCAGTCGGCCTCAGAAGCTAGCTACATGGCCTTCCGCTACTACAGCCGAAAGGGCCGGTACATTACATTGATCTCGTCATCTGTCGAATGCCAAGTGAGTAACTGGGTCCCTGCCAAGTGAGTAGCTGGGTTCCTTTCGCCTCCACGATGAAGATGATTGGTTGGTTGGTAGAGCTGACCAGCTTTAACTTGTGTAGATATAATCGCAACGTAGGAAGATTAAAGATTAGAGCGGAAAAATGTCTCCGGGAGTGTAAACCCTTAATCTTTATAACGAGAAAGCACAAAGATATTCATTTGCATAAGTTGGATTATAACCAGGCTTCGGCTGTTTGGACTTAGGCTTGTCTAGTAGCGCACGTTGGACAATAGCCGAACGCGCTACCTAATAGGCCACTATAGGTGACCCCGCCACCATCCCCTATGATAAATTTTGGAACTCTTAGGGATGTGGGGTGTGAAGTACCTCACGAAACATAGGTAATCAAACAGTTATTTGCAGTTTACAGGGTCTTAAATGTCAAATATGAAACTGGACGACATTATGTCATATGAGATGTATCTTTGCAGACACACGAATACTTGGTGCTGACAGTGCGAACCAATTTCTTCGTCACCGATGTATATTACGTGGTAAGCGAATAGCTATTCCATACACCATGATATACCCATACATTGTGACAGTTGTCATTAAAAGGTGCAACATACCCGCAAGCACCACAGTGAAAACTGAAAGCTGAAGATTCAGCAATCATACGCAAATTGATGATCTTTACACAATAATTGCGGTTCATGTTTAATCTAACCACTATTCCATTTTGTTGGGATTTCTTTCATGTCCAGATAACGGCCAACAACAACATAGAACTGGCCAACCAGCTGACGATGAACTCGCAACAGAAGACGTTCTCCGTGGCTCTGTCCCGCAGCATGGTGCCCAGAGCCCACGTGGTCGTGTACGCCATAGTGGAGAGCGAGGTCATCATGGACGGCATGACCTTCTTCGTCAGGGACTCCCTCCTCACAAATGTACCTACACTGTTTATAGAGATACCGGACCGTGAATTACTGAACTAAGTGGAAATAGCGGGACCCTCAAGTCCATGGTTACTCCCACGATATGCTAAATTCTACCACTGTAGGTCCCATGCATAATTCAGTATTCAAATCGGAAACGTTTTCTACCAGCCTGTGACTCATCAGTTCACCAATTGACCATTTGATCTCAACACAAAATGTTCATGTATTTCTCCCACCATATAAGTATTCTGTCACATCCATCTTGCGATGATCTCGAATCCCTCGTTATTTTCTTTAAATGTCTTGTCTTTTCCGTATTCAGCTCGTAGCCTAGTTGTAGGCCACTGCTGTGTGTCGTTTCTCCTTGTTATAGCGAACCATTGTTCTACCACGTAGCTCACGTATAACTCACGTTTACCGTTTACCGCAACACTCCATCTTGTAAGCTCCAACAAGGAAATGACCTCGAGTTCATCGTGCGTTGTGATGAAATCATGCATGTTTGCTGACATGAAGGAAAGAGAACTGGCCCATTCGCATGGTTTTTCAACCACCGTCGGCATTGCAGGCGACCCTGCAGAGGAACTTCGGCAAGGACTTCTCGTGGAATACCGTGGAGTTCGTGGGTCACGACCGGAAGGGGTCCTTCATGTACCTCAGCGCCGAGGTGTGGGAGTGGTGGCGGCGGGGGGCCAGCATCCACCTCACCGAGGACAGGGTACGCGCCCACCATCCCCCCCCCCCCCAGCTCATAAACACATCCCCCTCTTTTCCTTTGTCTTTTATCGATCGTGAAGATGAAAAAGGGACGGTTTAGAATTATACATTGTTTGGAGGTTGGACCAGCTGATGGATTAAAGACAAACTTTCTTTAATCTTTAATCGTTTCGACGAGAATGTAGTGGGTCGCTATAGACGTCTTGAATGGCGCGGGAGGGGCGTGTGTATTATAATGGTAGGACTTCAAGCGGTTAAGATAAATTACATAGTTACATAATAATAGCCACCTTAACCTCTGTATCAACACGCAGCTATGTCATGTGCCATGAGGTTTGTGCCATGAAGCGTGCACCATTATAAGTTGTGCACCTTACAGGTGTTACGTGAGCTGTGGACCTACGACGAACCCAACCAGGCCCCATTCCAGCACGTCTGGTACCACAACGACTCCAGATGGGACTCCAACGTCTTCTTCAACTCCGGCACGTCCGGCAGAGATCCGTACTCCACTCTCTGGGTCAGTCTACCCGTTTCGCCATGTCTGCATACCCCATCCCCTATGTAATGACCGGAGCGCCAAGGTAACGGGGATCCATAGTTTAATAGCATGCACGTGAAGCAGATTCTGACTTGTTTTGTCAATTTATTTCGATTATAATATTGCGAGCCTTAGTGAAACTCAAAAGCAGGTTGATTTTAATATCACGGTCAGTATACTGATATAATATTTTAATGAGGGATTGATTCTGCCACGGCAAATCGGTACATAGTTGAAATTGTGGCCATAACAGAGCTTGCATGAGGGGGAATATATCCATAAAAGACTGCACCGATGAGAGAGTTAACCTCGTACATGGTACATTGTATTTTGAAGAACTCAAATTGAAGTCTATATTAAACATTCATTGTAGCTAATATATTTCAGGCTTCTGGATTGATGGTCATGACTGATATGAGGGTGGCATTCGCCCAAGGTAAGCAAAAGCAAAGAGTAAACGCCAGAAACAACAGATCTGGATATATGACAAAGCTTCCTATTTGTAGATCATATTGCACAGGAGCCATCTCTATAGCTCGGTGGGTTAGAGCGCTGGGCTTCAGTGCTCTAACAACCTGAGAGCCTAACGGCTGGTCGATCGGTGGTTCGCGCCCCACTGTGGCCATGTCTGTGTGGTTGAAGGATAAAGATCCCATGTCCTTCTTCGCAAAGAGTAGGGGGCTACCCCCGGGAACATGGCCCCACTCTCCATTCCTCCTCCCATCGACGCGATATGACCAAAGGTGGTTAAAGCGTCCTGAATATACAACCAGCCAATCATATTGCACATTTATACTATGGCATGTGGCAAGCTAACGACGCTGAACCGTCGTGTCATCTCGTACAATGATGGAAGCGAGTTCTGCCTGCAGTCGGCCCCAATCTGCTGATATACACAAGGAAGAATATCTCATTGTAACTCGTTTGTCTTCATGTCTGTTTGGCTAGGGGAGGAGATCGTGTGTAACGCCACCCAAGGTGTGGGGATGTGTATGGACGGCTCGTGTTACGAGCTCGCCAAGCGCTGTGATGGCTTCCCTGACTGTCCGGACGGCTATGACGAGGCGGCCTGTGAGTACACAGACACCCATGGCATGTATGTCACGGCAATCACCCCACAGACACCCATGGCATGTATGTCACGGTAATAACTCTTCAGACACCCATGGCATGTATGTCACGGCAATCACCCCACAGACACCCATGGCATGTATGTCACGGTAATAACTCTTCAGACACCCATGGCATGTATGTCACGGCAATCACCCCACAGACACCCATGGCATGAATGTCACGGCAATCACCCCACAGACACCCATGCCATGTATGTCAGGGCAATCACCCCACAGACACCCATGGCGTGTATGTCACGGCAATCACCCCACAGACACCCATGGCATGTATGTCACGGCAATCACTCCACAGACACCCATGGCATGTATGTCACGGCAATAACCCCACAGACACCCATGGCATGTATGTTACGGTAATCACTCCACAGACACCCATGGCATGTATGTCACGGCAATCACTCCACAGACACCCATGGCATGTATGTCACGGCAATCACTCCACAGACACCCATGGCATGTATGTCACGGCAATCACCCCACAAACACCCATGGCATGTATGTCACGGCCATCACTCCACAGCCACCCATGGCATGTATGTCACGGCAATCACTCCACAGACACCCATGGCATGTATGTCACGGCAATCACCCCACAAACACCCATGGCATGTATGTCACGGTAATCACTCCACAGACACCCATGGCATGTATGTCACGGCCATCACTCCACAGCCACCCATGGCATGTATGTCACGGTAATCACTCCACAGACACCCATGGCATGTATGTCACGGCCATCACTCCACAGACACCAATGGCATGTATGTCACGGCAATCACCCCACAAACACCCATGGCATGTATGTCACGGTAATCACCCCACAAACACCCATGGCATGTTTGTCACGGTAATCACTCCACAGACACCCATGTCATGTATGTCACGGCAATAACCCCACAGACATCCATGGCATGTATGTCACGGAAATCACCCTACAGACACCCATGGCATGTATGTCACGGCAATCACCCCACAGACACTCATGGCATGTATGTCACGGCAATCACTCCACAGACATCCATGGCATGTATGTCACGGCAATCACCCCACAAACACCCATGGCATGTATGTCACGGCAATCACCCCACAGACACCAATGGCATGTATGTCAAGGCAATCACTCCACAGACATCCATGGCATGTATGTCACGGTAATCACTCCACAGACACCCATGGCATGTATGTCACGGCCATCACTCAACAGACACCCATGGCATGTATGTCACGGCAATCACTCCACAGCCACCCATGGCATGTATGTCACGGTAATCACCCCACAGACATCCAAGGCATGTATGTCACGGCAATCACCCCACAGACACCCATGGCATGTATGTCACGGCAATCACTCCACAGACACCCATGGCATGTATGTCACGGTAATCACTCCACAGACACCCATGGCATGTATGTCACGGCCATCACTCTAGAGACACCCATGTCATGTATGTCACGGTAATCACTCCACAGACACCCATGGCATGTATGTCACGGCAATCACTCCACAGACATCCAAGGCATGTATGTCACGGCAATCACCCCACAGACACCCATGGCATGTATGTCCCGGTAATCACCCCACAGACACCCATGGCATGTATGTCACGGCAATCACCCCACAGACACCCATGGCATGTATGTCACGGTTATCACCCCACAGACACCCATGGCATGTATGTCACGGTAATCACTCCACAGACATCCATGGCATGTATGTCACGGCAATCACTCCACAGACATCCATGGCATGTATGTCACTGTAATCACCCCACAGACACCCATGGCATGTATGTCACGGCAATCACCCCACAGACACCCATGGCATGTATGTCCCGGTAATCGCTCCACAGACATCCATGGCATGTATGTCACGGCAATCACTCCACAGACACCCATGGCATGTATGTCCCGGTAATCACCCCACAGGCACCCATGGCATGTATGTAACGGCAATCACCCCACGGACACCCATGGCATGTATGCCACGGTAATCACTCCACAGACATCTATGGCATGTATGTCACGGCAATCACCCCACAGACATCCATGGCATGTATGTCACGGTAATCACTCCACAGACACCCATGGCATGTATGTCACGGCAATCACCCCACAGACACCCATGGCATGTATGTCCCCGTAATCACTCCACAGACATCCATGGCATGTATGTTACGGCAATCACCCCACAAACACCCATGGCATGTATGTCACTGTAATCACCCGACAGACACCCATGGCATGTATGTCACGGCAATCACCCCACAGACACCCATGGCATGTATGTCCCGGTAATCACCCCACAGGCACCCATGGCATGTATGTCACGGTAATCACTCCACAGACCCCCATGGCATGTATGTCACGGCAATCACTCCACAGGCACCCATGGCATGTATGTCACGGCAATCACCCCACAGACACCCATGGCATGTATGTCACGGCAATCACTCCACAGACACCCATGGCATGTATGTCACGGTAATCACTCCACGGACACCCATGGCATGTATGTTACGGCAATCACTCCACAGACACCCATGGCATGTATGTCACGGTAATCACTCCACAGACACCCATGGCATGTATGTCACGGTAATCACTCCACAGACACCCATGGCATGTATGTTACGGCCATCACTCTACAGCCACCCATGGCATGTATGTCACGGCAATCACCCCACAGACACCCATGGCATGTATGTCACGGCAATCACCCCACAGACACCCATGGCATGTATGTCCCGGTAATCACCCCACAGGCACCCATGGCATGTATGTCACGGCAATCACTCCACAGGCACCCATGGCATGTATGTCACGGCAATCACCCCACAGACACCCATGGCATGTATGTCACGGCAATCACCCCACAGACACCCATGGCATGTATGTCCCAGTAATCACCCCACAGGCACCCATGGCATGTATGTCACGGCAATCACTCCACAGACACCCATGGCATGTATGTCACGGTAATCACTCCACAGGCACCCATGGCATGTATGTCACGGCAATCACCCCACAGACACCCATGGCATGTATGTCACGGCAATCACCCCACAGACACCCATGGCATGTATGTCCCAGTAATCACCCCACAGGCACCCATGGCATGTATGTCACGGTAATCACTCCACAGACACCCATGGCATGTATGTTACGGCCATCACTCCACAGACACCCATGGCATGTATGTCACGGTAATCACTCCACAGACACCCATGGCATGTATGTCACGGCAATCACTCCACAGACACCCATGGCATGTATGTCACGGCAATAACCCCACAGACACCCATGGCATGTATGTCACGGCCATCACTCCACAGACACCCATGGCATGTATGTCACGGCAATCACCCCACAGACGCTCATGGCATGTATGTCACGGCAATCACTCCACAGACACCCATGGCATGTATGTCACGAACATCACTCCACAGACACCCATGGCATGTATGTCACGGCCATCACTCCACAGACACCCATGGCATGTATGTCACGGCAATCACCCCACAGACACTCATGGCGTGTATGTCACGGCGATCTCTGCACAAGTAGCCGATCATTATATATTCTTATTCCTCGAGGTGGAGGATTAACATAATCAAAGGATATAATTAGGCGATCTCCTTAAACGAAGGACGACCGGAGCGGGATGGGGTGATGGGAGCAGCGGGGACGGAAGTCTCCACATGGCACGGACTGCGGTATGGCCTCCCATGCATCGGATCCGCCATTGTTTAACATGTAAGAGGCTGGTTACGAGGTCCTTACTGTTGGCGCCACGCCCCCAGGTTCTCAGTCGTAACATGTTAGAGGCTGATTAGGAGGTCCCTCACTGTCGGTACCACGCCCCCAGGCCCTCAGTCTTAACATGTTAGAGGCTGATTAGGAGGTCCCTCACTGTCGGTACCACGCCCCCAGGTCCTCAGTCTTAACATGTTAGAGGCTGATTAGGAGGTCCCTCACTGTCGGTACCACGCCCCCAGGTCCTCAGTCTTAACATGTTAGAGGCTGATTAGGAGGTCCCTCACTGTCGGTACCACGCCCCCAGGCCCTCAGTCTTAACATGTTAGAGGCTGATTAGGAGGTCCCTCACTGTCGGTACCACGCCCCCAGGTCCTCAGTCTTAACATGTTAGAGGCTGATTAGGAGGTCCCTCACTGTCGGTACCACGCCCCCAGGCCCTCAGTCTTAACATGTTAGAGGCTGATTAGGAGGTCCCTCACTGTCGGTACCACGCCCCCAGGCCCTCAGTCTTAACATGTTAGAGGCTGATTAGGAGGTCCCTCACTGTCGGTACCACGCCCCCAGGCCCTCAGTCTTAACATGTTAGAGGCTGATTAGGAGGTCCCTCACTGTCGGTACCACGCCCCCAGGTCCTGAGCTGGAGCCTCCCCACTACCGACCCTCGGAGGAGAAGACGCTGGCCGGCTTCAAGAACCTCTTCGAGGACTCCTCGTGGGGCTTCAAGAGCAGATACCTCAAGTAGGGCTCCCAACCATCCTTTGTCTAATATCTGCACCTGCCAAAAATATTTTGTGCCACTTTATGCTTGTCTTCTAATGGCCCGATGATTAACTGTGTTTTGTCGTTATGTTTCCTCGTTATATTTTGTCGTTATATTTCCTCGTTATATTTTGTCGTTTTATATTTTTTCGTTATATTTCGATGCTATATTTATCGTTACATTTTGTTGTATTTTGTCGTTATATTTTGTCGTTATATTTTGTCGTTATATGTTGTCGTTATATATTGTTATATTGTGTCCTCGTTATATTTTGTCGTTTTATATATTGTTATATTGTGTCCTCGTTATATTTTTTCGTTTTATGTTTTGTCGTTATATTTTGATGCTATATTTATCGTTACATTTTGTTGTATTTTGTCGTTATATTTTGCCGTTATATTTTGTCGTTATATTGTGTCGTTATATTGTGTCGTTATATATTGTCGTTATGTTTTGTTGTTATATTGTGTCGTTATATTTTGTCGTTATATTTTGTCGTTATATTTTGTTATTATGAATATGCTGAGGGCATGATTCTTGCTTCATTTTGGGACTGGACATTACCCAATACGTTTCGAATTTGTCTTTTAGTCCCCGAGCCTATCTACAAGACATGCACAGCCCTTTCGCCCAGACCGAGCTACGGGTGGACGTGCCGAAGAGTTACAACCTGTACGTTATGCACGCGTTCTTCATGCACCCCGACCACGGCCTGACGCTGGCCAATAACTACATCCTGGTGAGAACTGTGTTAACGGCGTGGTCCTCAATCAGTAACGATCTCTCTCTATGGTATAACACAGTTAAAGCGGCACAACATCTAGCCAGTTGCAATCTAGTACACAAATCTTGTTTCAAGTTTGTGTCTTTCTATTGAATTTTAGACAATATAAAAAAATTATATTAAAATGTTAAAACTTAAATTTATATTATACAGAACGCCCAGTCTGTTCTTGCAATAATTGTACACTGTGTAATTGTGTTCATACAAGAAGTCAGTCCCATTTTAACTTCACTAAGGAGAGATGCATGGACTAGTTCATAACGTCACCATTAGATATCGAAAGGAAATAAATCATTCACATGACATCAGCCGACAGAATCATTGTCATGTGATATGGAACACTGCTACCAACGTCAAATGATGAAATATTAAAGAGACGTGTGACCTCAATATTTTTTACCATATTTGTTTGAATCCTGGTCTGTTTCGACTATATTAATGAGTAGTACTTAAACGCCTACCAGTTCATTAAGTAATACATTTCGTAGGTTCTAACATGAAATATGGACCCGCTCTGAACGATTTGCAACGCAAAATATCACGAATAGTAGCAGCCTTAAATGATATGTTTATTATCTATTTATGATATAATACGCGTTATAACGGCAGCACAACAGTACGCGGCGGTTCTTCATGACGTGCGAGGGGCCTCCCATCCTGAGGCGAGGCGAGCAGCTTGGGGTTCGCTGTGCACTCTTCAACATGTGGGACCAATATCTGGAGGTAATCTCTCACTAATATCCTTTGCTTAGGTTCACATGCGTCCTTCGCTCTGATAATAATTTTTAAAAAATCGTTAAATTAAGCAGCAACATGGATTGAGCTGATTGGTTTCTTACTTGTTGTACATCCTTGAGCAATAGTGGACTATTTGGTGCATCATAACACTGCATTGCTTTAAACCATTATGAAACTTAATGTTATATCAGCAAATATATTGCATTAACTAATCTTGTACGCCGTTTACATGATGCGTCGATGCTGCAACTTCAATATCAGACAACCAGTTACTTTAAACTCAAAGTAGGTAACGTTATATAGTAGGTGAGTTATATAGATGATGGTCAATCGTAACATGCAAAGTTTGATAGTTTGAGGTCGAAAGCGGGTTGATCGTAACAGATTTTTAGGTGTATTGCTATGAATATAAACTGTTCATTGATATCGTTTGCATTGAACTAGAATTGCAAAGGAATATTACCTACGTATACTTCACTGTAACACTATAAAAATGGCCATATGAAGTCACTATATTGTGTTTTGTTACGCTTTTTGCCGTTATCTTGCAATCATATATATCGCTTCCTATATTTTACCTCGTAATAATAAATACAAAAACATATTATTGGTATGTATGTCAGTTATCATTTACGTGATAAACTGCTCTGATGTTGCTAATACGTCAGACGCAAATTTTAATAGCGCAATGGGATATCATTTCCGCTCAACTTATATTTTAAATTTTAATTGTCGGAAACATATGTCCTTATGCGATATTCCTGTCTACGATTCAGCCAATCGTAACGCTCCACGGAGGGGACGAATACGTCTTTGTCAACGTGGAGGATTATGGGATTGTCAGCTCATACGCGCCCAGAACAACAGCCGGGGACGTGCAGGCCATGGTGCCCGTATGTACATCGTCGCAAGTAGATTCGCCATTAGTAATCCATTTCTACTATCTTTAGGCACGTCAAAAACAATTCCAAATTTGAGGCTCTTGAAGTTGTCAAACAATGGTAAAGTGACTAGTTTCAAGTGTAACCAGAATTGACCCTTTGTTCCGTGTGTGAACTATGCTGAAGCATTTCAAATAAGGTTCTACCTATGTTTTAGTTCCTCGATTCCGAGAGTTTCTTTTCCTTAGTAGGCTAATTGATATATCCACCTGTTATTGCGCAATCACTGTTGCTGTATTATCGCCCAGATGTTCCCGGGGGACATGAAGTACTTCTACATCCCGATAATAACCCTTGACGACAAGATGGCGGGAGGGGGCATCGAGTATTCCATCACCATCAGCGTGACGACCGTGGTGGCCACCGACAGCGCTAGCATCGATATCTACTTCCTGGTCAGTCGCTGGGCAGGAGATCTCCCGAGATCTGCATATTTTGGCTGAAGTCGACACGTTATGCATGCCTATTTTATACATAATAAGAATAATGTATTGAATTGGGGAAAAAAGGCCCTCCAGGGATATACAATGGTTGGATGAAACATATACGCCACTCGTATTGTATTACAAACTATAATCTTGTGGCTAGGAAAAAAGAATGTATTCACAAAGGTGTCATATATGTACAAGACCTGTTTCACGAGAACACAACATTATTGGGTTGGTCAGAATTCAGGGATCGGTATCAAATTAATATTGTATATAATATTAAGACTTATATAGTTTGATACATTCGCTGCCTCGAGAGTGGAAAACTGTCTATGCTAAGTCTATTGATAATGAGCTTTTTATTAGTACACGAACCTGTGCATTGCAGCAGTTACGAAGTAAAAACAAAACAAAAGTGCGATTTCATTTTTAATAAATTAGTAATTTGTCTAAAAAGGAATAAGGTCTAAAAAGGGAAGGTGAGCTGCAATGCACGCGGTCATCTGATCAATGGCACCGTCACTATAAATTGTCGTATGACGCTATGATAAATGAAAAGATTAGAAGTTTCCCGTTTGAGATACTGTGTAGGGTGATCGTGACTAATGTCTATTTGAAAACACTGTAAGGTGAAAAACACGGATGCTTGTACGTTTTGTAATAAGGCCCCAAAATTCATCACGCATCTCTTCCGGGATTATCCGTATGTTAAGGGTATATGGATAGCTTTTGCTAATTGGGTAGAACCATATATTTATGTGAAGACAGCATATCTCTAACTAGTATTATTTTGGGCTTTCCGACACACGGTGCAGTATATTACTTAATCACATAATACTTATTGTAAAAACAATAATATATTGTAATGATCAATTATTACAGTTTATTGTATATTTGTATGCCTGTGCCTTGCAATATTTGTATTCAATACCTGCTGCGGATAAGATGAAATTGAAAAAGAAAAATATATATATATATATACGCCAAAGAAGAACAAAGGTTTAAAGCACTGTACTTGCAATCTTCTTGCAATAAGGACCGTTTTATAACGTCATAAAATGTTGCCTATTGAAATTGAACTGCCCCCCCCCCCCGCCCTCCCCCTCCCCCACCCTGACCCGTGGCAGCCTGACGGGGTTCTAAACGATGACTACACTCCGTACATCGTGGACCTCTTCTACAACCCGTCAGAGTACACTCCCTACTTCGACATCATGGTTCCGGATCAGTTCTGGAATCCCGAGGAGCGGGAACTCCTATACATACCTGGATCCAACTGGGCCGTGGTCAACATCTACGGTGAGGCGTCGTGAGGAAGCTCATAGGGGGCGTTTAAACAACTGTCAGTGTATGTCATATATAATGATGTTTTCAACAATACGCATGGGACTGGTGACCCCGCAAGGAGTGATTGGCGATGGTTAAACCATGGATCTGGTTCATGGATTTGGGTTGTTCTGTTTACATTGCAGAATCCTAGGTGATAGTGGTTGTATGCCATGAATATATCGCAATATACTCTCAATATCTATATGTCTTACATCTATATGTATTATCTTATTATATTTATCTCGTCTACACCGATGCCTTCAACAATAGAATATGTCAATCGATCATATTAATTAATCACCTTTTTCGCAATAATCACTGATCAGCAGTCTGTTCAAGCAATAACATTAAATGTCATAGATATCTTAATTACTAATGACAATAACAAAATGTATTGCCCGTCACAGTAACAACAATACAAGCGTAGACATCGAGGAGATACAGTGGCTTATTCGCCTCACACACCCCCCCCCCACCCCAACAAAAAAAATAAAAACGAGGAATAGCAATAGAATAGCGAAAAACAGCATTGAAATTTGGCATACTGGTTGTGGTAATGAATAGCATGACATTGTTCTAAGGAAATAGCATGACATTGTACTAATGAAATAGCATGACATTGTTCTAATGAAACAGCATGATATGGTGCTAATGAAATAGCATGACATTGGTCTAACGCAATAGCATGAAATTGTGCTAATGAAATAGCATGACACTGTGCTAATGAAAAAGCATGACATTGTACTAATGAAATAGCATGACATTGTTCGAATGAAACAGCATGACATGGTGCTAATGAAATAGCATGACATTGGTCTAACGCAATAGCATGAAATTGTGCTAATGAAATAGCATGACATGGTGCTAATGAAATAGCATGACATTGTTCTAAGGAAATAGCATGACATGGTGCTAATAAAATAGCATGATACTTCGTTTATGAAATAGCATGACATGGTTCTAATGAAATGGCATGACATTGTGCTAATGAAATAGCAGGACATTGTGCTCATGAAATAGCAGGACATTGTGCTAATGAAATAGCATGACATGGTGCTAATAAAATAGCATGATACTGTGCTTATGAAATAGCATGACACTGTGCTTGTGAAATAGCATGACATGGTGCTAATGAAATAGCATGACATTGCAATAATGAAATAGCATGACATTGTGCTAATGAAATAGCATGACATTGTGCTAATGAAATAGCATGACATTGTGCTAATGAAATAGCATGATATTATGCTAATGAAATAGCATGACATTGTGCTAATGAAATAGCAAGACCTTGTGCTCATGAAATAGCATGATAGTATGCTAATGAAATAGCATGACATTGTTCTAATGAAATAGCATGACATGGTGCTAATAAAATAGCATGATACTGTGCTTATGAAATAGCAGGACATGGTGCTAATGAAATAGCATGACATTGTGCCAATGAAATAGCATGACATGGTGCTAATAAAATAGCATGATACTGTGCTTATGAAATAGCATGACACTGTGCTTATGAAATAGCATGACATGGTGCTAATGAAATAGCATGACATTGCAATAATGAAATAGCATGACATTGTGCTAATGAAATAGCATGACATTGTGCTAATGAAATAGCATGATATTATGCTAATGAAATAGCATGACATTGTGCTAATGAAATAGCAAGACGTTGTGCTCATGAAATAGCATGATAGTATGCTAATGAAATAGCATGACATTGTTCTAATGAAATAGCATGACATGGTGCTAATAAAATAGCATGATACTGTGCTTATGAAATAGCAGGACATGGTGCTAATGAAATAGCATGACATTGTGCTAATGAAATATAATGAACTTGTACTAATACAATGACTTGAATATTTGCTCTGTCTCCTAGGTAACGTGGTGGCGCCCGGGTTCTTCGAGCCTTACTTCACGGGAGACTTGGCCACCGGGCTGGCCCAGAACACCGCGCAGGGATACATGTTCACCTTCGACATCAACTTCCTCCTCATCCGATACCAGTTCATCGTCAACGAACTGGAGGACGAAACGAAGGACTACATCACGGACTTGCTACGCACGAGTAGGTGACTGTATTACTCCGCGCTGGGTCGCTCTGGCGTGGGGCAGAGTTAGGATTACGTCCCGTTGCCGAGTCAATGAAGTGAGATGGCAGTGTCTTAGGCCGCCTTTGTACGCATGAAGGCTAACTTGGGCAATAAAATGGGGCCGGATGCCCCAGATAAAGGTGTCAGATCTCGAACCGAATATCAGCCAGTCACCGAACTGAGAACAGTTTTCTTACAATTCTATCAATCTCTATCGAGATTGATTTCACCAGGATGCTTTCACATATGTAGATCATATGGCGATATTTGGGTCAAGTTTCAAGGAAGAGAGAGGCAGGGAGTACCCCCCCCCCCTTGCTCCCTACCCTTCGTAAAGGAAGACATAGGGTCTTTTATCCTGTATAAACGGGCCATAACCATATTCGGGGCTCGAACCACACACCGGCCACTTGGGCTAACGTTGACGACCCTACTCGGCAATAGCGAATACACTAGGTGGAGTGAAGTCCTCCATTGAATGCATTGAGTTATTCTCATAATATGTTGACTTGAATGAATATCATAGAATACCATATAATAACATAGTAATATTATTCCACTGTGTGCCTCCCGTGCGCAGGGATCATGGGTCTCCACGCCTATATCCACGAGCTCGGATACGTACGGATGTTCCGGAGGACGGAGGATCCATGTCTCTGGTACGTCCTCGCATTCTGGATCCAGAGATTCCATCACGTCCCATTTACAATGACAGTACCCATGTGTCCCGGACTACCCCATAACTTAATCACTCGGGTCCACAGTGGCAGGAGCGAATTTACGTATTTTATCCATACTTTCTAACTGTCTAATCTGTACTAATATACACTTAGTTGATACATGGTCTGATCTTCAGGATCGGAGTACATTTATTTGACCAGGGACTTGATCAGGTCGTGTTTGTAATGACAGTGTTCTTGTAACCCGGATTATATGTGCGCCTTAACTCCTCCAAGAGGGTGAGGATCGTGGTGCGGATCGGGTATACGTGCCTCACCTACTTAAAGAATTTAAGTATGTTTTATACATTCAGCTTCCATATTGTTGGAGCTTGGTTTTAGTGTGAAAGGCATCATGTGGGGTAAGATTGCGCATGCCCAGCAAGATGGCTGACTATGAACATGCTTCAGAAAGACTATTATAGTTGTTTTAGATATTTTTTTAAGAACCTATTTAGAAATTTTTACTTACTTGAAGAAACAATGTTATATTTGCATTAGAGTGTTTCTGATATGAAATTGCACGCACCGTTGATTTGATCAAATGCGACGTTCCAGGAGCGGCATTCTAATCAAAATATAAAATCCATACCATATCCCAAAATACATCAATGTATCTGAACCACTGCCTGTGTGGGTATTATAAGCAGAAGGAGCTCAACAAATACTCTGGCAGTCTAGTTACAGTCTGTCCTCTTCATTTGTGCCTATCTAATTTCCCTTTAAAGGGCGCGATGTTTGACTTGATTGTTGATCTTGACCCTGTGATGTAATGTTCGTGTTGCTGCTGTTGCAGGCTGACGGCGTTCTACCTGGACAGTCTCCACGACGTCTTCGTGACAGAGTGGGTCGAGGACCTGTACATCCCGCTCAGCCAGCTCAACAAGATGGCTCTGTGGCTGGCCAGGCAACAGGACGCGGAAGGAAGGTTCATCGAGACCTCAGAGAAGATTTACTACAGGCACTATGGGGTGAGGTCTATGTCCGATCTACTACAGGCACTATGGGGTGAGGTCTATGTCTGATCTACTACAGGCACTATGGGGTGAGGTCTATGTCTGATCTACTACAGGCACTATGGGGTGAGGTCTATGTCTGATCTACTACAGGCACTATGGGGTGAGGTCTATGTCTGATCTACTACAGGCACTATGGGGTGAGGTCTATGTCTGATCTACTACAGGCACTCTGGGGTGAGGTCTATGTCTGATCTACTACAGGCATTATGGGGTGAGGTCTATGTCTGATCTACTACAGGCACTATGGGGTGAGGTCTATGTCTGATCTACTACAGGCACTATGGGGTGAGGTCTATGTCTGATCTACTACAGGCACTATGGGGTGAGGTCTATGTCTGATCTACTACAGGCACTATGGGGTGAGGTCTATGTCTGATCTACTACAGGCACTATGGGGTGAGGTCTATGTCTGATCTACTACAGGCACTATGGGGTGAGGTCTATGTCTGATCTACTACAGGCACTATGGGGTGAGGTCTATGTCTGATCTACTACAGGCACTATGGGGTGAGGTCTATGTCTGATCTACTACAGGCACTCTGGGGTGAGGTCTATGTCTGATCTACTACAGGCATTATGGGGTGAGGTCTATGTCTGATCTACTACAGGCACTATGGGGTGAGGTCTATGTCTGATCTACTACAGGCACTATGGGGTGAGGTCTATGTCTGATCTACTACAGGCACTATGGGGTGAGGTCTATGTCTGATCTACTACAGGCACTATGGGGTGAGATCTATGTCTGATCTACTGCAGGCACTATGGGGTGAGGTCTATGTCTGATCTACTACAGGCACAATGGGGTGAGGTCTATGTCTGATCTACTACAGGCACAATGGGGCGAGGTCTATGTCTGATCTACTGCAGGCACTATGGGGTGAGGTCTATGTCTGATCTACTACAGGCACTATGGGGTCTATGTCTGATCTACTACAGGCACTATGGGGCGAGGTCTATGTCTGATCTACTACAGACACTACGGGGTGAGGTCTATGTCTGATCTACTACATGCACTATGGGGTGAGGTCTATGTCTGATCTGCTACAGGCACTATGGGGTGAGGTCTATGTCTGATCTACTACAGGCCCTATGGGGTGAGGTTTATGTCTGATCTACGACAGGCATTATGGGGTGAGGTCTATGTCTTTGAATACTATAGAAGTGAAGTTTGTAGCCTATTGCAGGAACCAGCTATTCTAGAATTATTCTAATTTGCAGCATCAATATCTGGAGAAACGTTACAGAGCGCCACGCCTAATTCTCAAATCGATACCAAATATGACACATAATTGTAATGAAATAATGGTTCTAATATATAATTTATCAACGTGCTATACAGGGAGTACATACTATAGGTGTATCATTAACATTAAACGTAGTTCATTATTTATCTGTGTAGATTATTTTGCTAAACAGGCTCCGTCGCGAATATTAGATGCGTCTGAGGACTTTATTCTAGCTGACTTGTACTGCCGTAAACACAAAGCAGTGACGTAATAAGGTGAAGGGATCTCCCAAGCTTAACAAGTACAAATGTGCGTCTACATTCAATAATTCGCCAATAGAGAGCAGCACTATATTAGACGGAATGTGTAATGCGGCAACAAAACGGCGAGAAACAATGATCCACCATTATGTACTCACATGTAATGATTATCGTGTTTACATCCGGGTACCGACAGCCCATCTCCATGGACCGCCAGGGCTTCAACCACACGTGGCACGTGGCGCCCACTGCCTACGTCACCATCGTCCTGGCCAAGGCCTCCAGGCTCACAGGGGTAAGTGGCGTGACGTCACGACAGACAATTAGATGACGTCACGATAGACAATTAGATGACGTCACGATGAAATAATAGGTGGCGTCAGAAGGGAAATACCGTCACGATGGAGCATTAGATGACGTCACGGTCGAGCATTAGATGACGTCAAGGTGGAACATTAGATGACGTCACCATGGAACATTAGATGGGATCAGAAGGCACAAATAGAGGACGTCACGATACACAATTAGATGACGTCCCGATAGACTATTAGATCATTTCACGATAAACGATTCGATGACATCACAGGGGGCAATTAGATGACGTCATGATATACCACTAGGGGTCACTCGATATCATCATGTGACTAATAAATACTATCACGCAAGTGTCAGTGAGCTTAGTTACGTCAAGATATATCATTTATGTCTCGCGCTACGAAAGGGTGATATAGCTGGCTCGCCCGCAGCTCGTTCCCTGTATGGTAATAGAATAACACAAAGAGTTATGTAAGTAGTTGGATAGGGCAACTTTATGGCCGAGAATACAAAGTTCAAGATTGTCAGTGGCGGGAAAAAACACATCGCCACTAATAAATATGTGGCGGAAAAACACATCGCTACTAATAAAACATGTGGCGGAAAACACATCGCAAATGGAAAAAGATTTGGCGGAAAACATATCGCCAAGCAACATGATGAGGCGAAAACACATCGCTAGTGACAAATGTGGCGGCAAACAGATTACCGCTAAGAATTAAATGTAATACGTGTCTGTGGCAATCAGATGTTAGACAGGCAGATATTAATGGATACTTATTGATATATATATAGATATACCATATCATGCAGTCCACTATGGATATTTATGAAAAGCTGTATGAAAATAGATGTTGCCTTCATATTTAGCAGCGAAGGTGAGGGGACATGCGCCAAGTACAAATATGGAAGTCACGGATCTACGGATCATCATAGTTTACTATGTACTATTTATTTAACTTAATAACTTAGTTCAGTAGATATTTCTGAAATTATCTAAATACATACGCTGAGGTACACATTACAATGATATACGACACTTAATACCTCGTAAATACGAGTCATAACATTTCAACATGTATTATATGTTAAAACCTAATAACTCATTTCAACAGACAATTTTCAAATTATCCACACACATATGCTGTAATACTAATAACAATATTTAATGATACAATGATTATATACGATATGTAAACGGCTCGTGAGCAAGTCTCATCCAGTTGCATACGTATTATTATTGCTTAAAAATCTAATGACCTATGTCAGCAGACATTATATAAAATTAAGCTCAGACCCTGTTGACTCGCGTCGATGCAAAGTGGAGGCGGCGTGGGGGAGGTGGTTTATTTCGTTGGTGGTTGAGACTCAAGTGAACCACCGTGTAAACTGCCGCTACATGTCTAGCGGTTGAAGCTAATCGGTAAACAATCCGCGTTGTCAGGGGGGTCCCACTTGGACGAGTCCATTCGTTCTTCTCATCATCGGGTAAGGGTGATACCAACACGTAGTCCTGTAATCTTTCTGGTCCCAGGCCCGAATGGACGCCGAAAGTTCTACCCCCGCCCCTGGCGGGATTCGAACCATCAACCTTCGCACCCAGAGCGAGCACCTTACGCATTAGGCCAAAGGGAACTTCCCATTTGGCCCGAGGCGCTTGGTGTCTTTTATCCACCGGGCCTGGGCCGAGATATCACAGTCCCATAATGTATTAATCCAATAATGCTCTGCGCAGCCATCAAGTAAATTCTGATTAATCAGAATTATTATTATTTTTGTCATCGTTCGTTTCCGCTTACAGGTAGCACTACTGTATGAAATTGACGATAATATTATCTGTTGCCGAAAATCGGTCAGTTATAAATATGCATTTTGTCATCATATAATTTAACACACCCTCGAGCGCCCTGGACGATGATAGAATTCAATTATTGGTGAAGGCGTTCTTATGGAGTTTAACATATATTCCTCAAATGCCGTACACATATTTCCACTTCTACTGCCCTGGCATACATGCTACTAATTGACGGGAAATACCTTATTGCGTGGATAGAAATCGTGTACTGGCGGACAAGTAATCAAAATATGCTCACATGTTGTTCTGACCTTGACCTACCAGGAGGCTAAGAGTGCTGCGGCTACCGCCGTGACCTTGGCCAGCACGTACCTGGCATCCAAGGCTGCTGACCTTGGCGACGCCCTTCAACTAGCCTTGACCACGTATGCCCTTCAGCTGACCGGCCACAGCTTCAAGGACGATGCATTCATCATGCTTCAGGGCATGCGCAAAGAAAGTAAGAATAAAGTGTAGAGATTTAGGATAAGTATTTGTTTGTGTTTACTTCTTTAACAATTGAATATGTACATCTATTGTCGTCCCTACAGATTGTGTTATTATATATTATCTACAGCGAAGACAGGAAATATATAAAACAAATAGTGGTGCATTGTGCAACGACTGATATATTGTTATTTTCGACGGTTTTATCTTGCATATAATTAACTCAAATCTGCATTCAAATCGAAGATCTGTGTGCACAGGTTTGTACAGCTATTGGTGTACGTGGGACATCCCGGACAGTCCGTACACCGTCATCGACAACAAGTTCAAGATGGAGTCCAGACCTGATGTAATCACGCTGTCTAACGGCGTCATGGCGACGTCCTACGCCCTGCTGCTGTACCTGGATCACGGGCTGTTCGAGGAATCCAGACAGATCATGAAATGGATCAACATGCAGCACATGTCGGAGATTTCATTCGCCGCGGACCAGGTGAGTCGGGTCTGTGTGGTGGGTCTGTGTGGTGGGTATGTGTGGTGGGTCTGTGTGGTGGGTCTGTGTGGTGGGTCTGTGTGGTGGGTCTGTATGGTGGGTCTGTGTGGTGGGTCTGTATGGTGGGTATGTGTGGTGGGTCTGTGTGGTGGGTCTGTGTGGTGGGTCTGTGTGGTGGGTCTGTGTGGTGGGTCTGTGTGGTGGGTCTGTGTGGTGGGTCTGTATGGTGGGTATGTGTGGCTGGTCTCGGTGGTGGGTCTGTGTGGTGGGTCTGTGTGGTGGGTGTGTGTGGTGAGTCTGTGTGGTGGGTCTGTGTGGTGGGTCTGTATGGTGGGTATGTGTGGTGGGTCTGTGTGGTGGGTCTGTGTGGTGGGTCCGTGTGGTGGGTCTGTGTGGTGGGTCTGTATGGTGGGTCTGTGTGGTGGGTCTGTGTGTTGGGTCTGTGTGGTGGGTCTGTATGGTGGGTATGTGTGGTGGGTCTGTGTGGTGGGTCTGTATGGTGGGTCTGTGTGGTGGGTCTGTGTGGTGGGTCTGTGTGGTGGGTCTGGGTGGTGGGTCTGTGTGGTGGGTCTGGGTGGTGGGTGTGTGTGGTGGGTCTGTGTGGTGGGTCTGTGTGGTGGGTCTGTGTGGTGGGTCTGTGTGGTGGGTCTGTGTGGTGGGTCTGTGTGGTGGGTCTGTATGGTGGGTATGTGTGGTGGGTCTGTGTGGTGGGTCTGTATGGTGGGTCTGTGTGGTGGGTCTGTGTGGTGGGTCTGTGTGGTGGGTCTGGGTGGTGGGTCTGTGTGGTGGGTCTGGGTGGTGGGTGTGTGTGGTGGGTCTGTGTGGTGGGTCTGTGTGGTGGGTCTGTGTGGTGGGTCTGGGTGGTGGGTCTCGGTGGTGGGTCTGTGTGGTGGATTTGTGGCGGTGGGTGGGGTGTGTGGGTGTGGTGGGCTGTGTCTGTGGAATTTAAGACACTGTAGTATAAAATATGTTTTGCTCCGGAGGGATGTTAATTAATGTTTATAAACTATATATCTAGAATTGAACTGCACTGAGAATTTTAAAAAATCGACACTGGACTCTGGACCCGCCCCGTCCAGACCGGTGGGGTCTTGTACCCGACAAGACCCCACCGGTCATAAAATCGCCTATGCGTTTGTCCCAGCCCCTGTACGGACGGCAAGATTTCCTATAGGTCAGGACTTATAGGCGTCACGCAGGGGCGAATATAGAAATTGAAAGGGAGGGGTCCATTAAAACTTGCGACCGGGGGGGGGGGGGGAGGATGGGTCCAAGCCGCCTCAGATAGCATTTTTCCTGAAAAAGAGGGAACCCACGCCTCCGATGATTTTGCATTAGAAAACGGCATTCCTCAAAAACGGGGGCGCCCCCCCCCCCCCGCCCACACCCCTAGATCCACTCTTGTGACCTTTGATAGACAAAATCGCATCGTGTTGACCTGGCTAGACAATGCTGGCCCCTGGGGTTTCAGGACTCAGTGGTCGCCCTGCAAGCGCTGACGGAGTACACGAAGAGGGAAACGAACCACGATTTCTACCAAATGGAGGTGACTGTAGAGGCGACCTCTTCCCCAGGGTGGCGGGAGGTCGTGCAGCTCAACAAGTCCAACGTCGACTACCTCTTCATGATCGAGGTGAGCTACCATCCCGTCCAGTTGCATGCCTGGTAGTGCAATGCCAACAGTGGACTAGCCTCTGGGAGGTTGGCTATGTCGTATTATTGAATTTGACGTTTTTCAAGAATGCTAAAATTTGCCCCCGGCCGACGGCAGCGGTAAAAGCGGAGCTTGCGTAGCGCCACCGTGCGGGGAGCTTGTCAATGAGTGCATGGAAGTGAAATCTGGGTGTTTTAAACAAATTCGGTGAACATTAAGTGAACCAGGAGGTGCCGGGGTTCGATGTTACAGTGAATACGCTTGGTCGTTTTTATTAGCCAGTATTTGTTCGGAATTATTGGAATGAAACCTTAAGCGACAATACAATTTTTAGAACCATTTTAGAACCATTTTAGAACCACATAAAACACATACCATAACAAGATATATATTACGTGCTTTAGATTTTGAATTACATAATGTCAGATGATGGTAATTAAATCCAAGATTTGTACTGCCATTTGATTTAATACAATATGTTTAGAATCAGACAAACGTCTCATTGTACCAATAACGCTCAATATTAATATGACGTCACTGACATGACTACCTTGAACCATCCCTACAGGTACCTGAAGCGTGGGGTGAGGTCATGACCTACGTCAAGGGCACTGGGTTTGCGGTCATCGGAGTAAGGCTTTATTTACGATACTGCACCATAGTATGCCTGTTTACCCTTAAGGACCTAAAGCTTTTCTTATTTCTAACTTGTTTTCAGACAAATGTACATGTCGATGACATGGTGGATATTGTTACTGAGATAATGTAGCAACTCTTTATACGTAGAGTAGGAGGTGGGGAATACCTCCTCTGAATCGCGAATCCCCAAGAATTAGGGAGAGCAATATCGAATCTCTAAGATGAGGATTGTTCAAGCCCGGGGGCCAAGCAAACACCTTAAAAGGGATTTAAAAGGAATTCACAGACTGCTATAACGGATCGCGGTAAAAGGGAAAAGGGTCTTCGCGCTGAACCAGGAACTGATAACGGATAACGATCTGCAAAAAAAGGCCAACTGCTAATCGCGAATCTCCAAATATTCCTGGATGCCAATCGGGGAGATCGGAAAAGGTATTCCCTCCCTTCTTAGTAGTGCAAACAATGTACTCAAAACAGAGACAGAGTGACTATCTCACAACAGAGATAGAGACAGAGTGGTCCTTCAAAGACAAAACATTGGAAAAACTTATTGTTTGTCACACCGCTTGAAAATTGCTGGGTTTACAACTTTCTTTGTTGTATTTTGTGAATACAGAAATGCGGATATTTTATTGTCAATGAAACGTATACAAGCATATTATATAAACGGATTTGATAAGAAATACTGATGCCAACAAACCTATCCAATGATAAATTATTTTCTGTATGCCATTATCTATGTGGTTGCAATAGGATTATGTTTCTCCCCCCGCAGCTATATACTGAATTCTACGTTGAGAAGCCGTGGCAAGTGTATACTCCAGACTACGACACATTCACTCTCGATGTATACGACCTCAACTTCTATGGTCATAACGCCAGTATAATGGAGATGACGGCGTGTACTAGGTGAGTCAAGTGCAAGGTAGTCACACTTATACGTTCATAACACCAGTATAATGGAGATGACGGCGTGTACTAGGTGAACCAAGTGCAAGATAGTCACACTTATACGCTCATAACGCCAATATAATGGCGATGACGGCATGTACTAGATGAGCCAAGTGCGAGATAGTCACACTAATACGTTCATAACGCTAATATAATGGAGATTACGGCATTTACTAGGTGAGCCAAGTGCGAGATAGTCACACTTATACGTTCATAACGCCAATATAATGGCGATGACGGCATGTACCAGGTGAGCCAAGTGCGAGATAGTCACACTTATACGTTCATAACGCCAATATAATGGAGATGACGGTGTGTACTAGGTGAGCCAAGTGCGGGATAGTCACACTTGTACGCTTATAACGGCAATATAATGGAGATGACGGCATGTACTAGGTGAGCCAAGTGCGAGATAGTCTCACTTATACGTTCATAACGCCAGTATAATGGAAATGACGACGTGTACTAGGTGAGCCAAGTGTGAGATAGTCACACCGATACGTTCATAACGCCAGCAACATCGCATAGATAATGGCTTGCAAAATGGTGGGTGCATCTCTTGGTGCAAGGACGGGTATACTAAAGTTTTATTAACATGTATACCGATTAGGGTTACCTTTGGGATATAAGCGGGTTACCAATAAATGCACCCGGTGACACGCGTGCCGTGTCTTATACGCTCATAACGTCAGCACCATGGTGATGGCGGTCTTTATTAGGTGAGACAAGTGCCTCGCCAAAAATTACAGAAACGACGTTATGATGTTTAACCGGAATTTGCCAGTAGCTTCGTCGATCTGTAACAAACAAAAAGGAGACAGCGTTCTGCTTTCCAGCTTCGTCGACGCGTAAAAAAAAACAGGAGATAACGTTATAATTTCAACGTTATGATAAATGAACCATTAATGGTGACTTGACATAAGTTGTGTTGTGGGTTGTTGGCATTGAAATACTTCTTGGGTTACCTTCCTGAACGTCACTAGTGTAATTTTGAATCAGATAACCCAAGTGGTGGATTCGCTCAATCAGTAAGATTTACAAATCCACCACATCCGGTTGTTTATTTAATACAGCAAATATGCCATCGTGTCGACAACAATTAATGTCTCCATTTTCTGTATTTATTTTCATCCTTTAATTTGTTGATAGATTTGTTCTATCGGAACAGTTATATTGTTGTTATTTCTGTAAGAGTGACCGACGGAGATCGACGAGGGTCATAACTGGCATGTGCTCTGCTTGGTCAGACCAAGCGGCCGGTGCGTGGTTCAAACCCCGCCCGTGCAAATATATGTGTTTGTCCATATGTTTCTACACAAAGACATATTAAAGAAGTTATCGCGTCCTACTTAAACCAACCGACCGCTGAAGCCAGTGACAATTCTCCCCCCGTGGTTTCTGCCGTCAGTTGGATGCGCGGCGACCTGGCTGAGGAGTCGTCCATGGCGATGTTCACCCTGGATCTGCCGGACGGCTACGTGGTGGACAGGAACGAGGTGGAGCGGCTCTACACGGCAGGGATCCCGGGACTCAAGAGGGTCAAACTCAACTGGACCGGGGTCGCTTACTTCCTCTTCTTTATATTCGAATACGTGAGTCACCATCGGGATCAGGTGGCATGGTTGCGTTATGTATGCCTGGCCGTTATGACGCCGGGAATACGTGAGTTACCATCGGGATCAGGTGGCATGGTTGCGTTATGTATGCCTGGCCGTTATGACGCCCGGAATACGTGAGTTACCATCGGGATCAGGTGGCATGGTTGCGTTATGTGTGCCTGGCCGTTATGACGCCCGGAATACGTGAGTCACCATCGGGATCAGGTGGCATGGTTGCGTTATGTATGCCTGGCCGTTATGACGCCCGGAATACGTGAGTTACCATCGGGATCAGGTGGCATGGTTGCGTTATGTGTGCCTGGCCGTTATGACGCCCGGAATACGTGAGTCACCATCGGGATCAGGTGGCATGGTTGCGTTATGTATGCCTGGCCGTTATGACGCCGGGAATACGTGAGTTACCATCGGGATCAGGTGGCATGGTTGCGTTATGTATGCCTGGCCGTTATGACGCCCGGAATACGTGAGTTACCATCGGGATCAGGTGGCATGGTTGCGTTATGTGTGCCTGGCCGTTATGACGCCCGGAATACGTGAGTCACCATCGGGATCAGGTGGCATGGTTGCGTTATGTATGCCTGGCCGTTATGACGCCCGGAATACGTGAGTTACCATCGGGATCAGGTGGCATGGTTGCGTTATGTGTGCCTGGCCGTTATGACGCCCGGAATACGTGAGTCACCATCGGGATCAGGTGGCATGGTTGCGTTATGTATGCCTGGCCGTTATGACGCCCGGAATACGTGAGTCACCATCGGGATCAGGTGGCATGGTTGCGTTATGTATGCCTGGCCGTTATGACGCCCGGAATACGTGAGTCACCATCGGGATCAGGTGGCATGGTTGCGTTATGTATGCCTGGCCGTTATGACGCCCGGAATACGTGAGTCACCATCGGGATCAGGTGGCATGGTTGCGTTATGTGTGCCTGGCCGTTATGACGCCGGGAATACGTGAGTCACCATCGGGATCAGGTGGCATGGTTGCGTTATGTATGCCTGGCCGTTATGACGCCCGGAATACGTGAGTCACCATCGGGATCAGGTGGCATGGTTGCGTTATGTGTGCCTGGCCGTTATGACGCCCGGAATACGTGAGTCACCATCGGGATCAGGTGGCATGGTTGCGTTATGTATGCCTGGCCGTTATGACGCCCGGAATACGTGAGTCACCATCGGGATCAGGTGGCATGGTTGCGTTATGTGTGCCTGGCCGTTATGACGCCCGGAATACGTGAGTCACCATCGGGATCAGGTGGCATGGTTGCGTTATGTATGCCTGGCCGTTATGACGCCCGGAATACGTGAGTCACCATCGGGATCAGGTGGCATGGTTGCGTTATGTATGCCTGGCCGTTATGACGCCCGGAATTCGTGAGTCACCATCGGGATCAGGTGGCATGGTTGCGTTATGTGTGCCTGGCCGTTATGACGCCCGGAATACGTGAGTCACCATCGGGATCAGGTGGCATGGTTGCGTTATGTATGCCTGGCCGTTATGACGCCCGGAATACGTGAGTCACCATCGGGATCAGGTGGCATGGTGGCGTTATGTATGCCTGGCCGTTATGACGCCCGGAATACGTGAGTCACCATCGGGATCAGGTGGCATGGTTGCGTTATGTATGCCTGGCCGTTATGACGCCGGGAATACGTGAGTCACCATCGGGATCAGGTGGCATGGTTGTGTTATGTATGCCTGGCCGTTATGACGCCCGGAATACGTGAGTCACCATCGGGATCAGGTGGCATGGTTGCGTTATGTATGCCTGGCCGTTATGACGCCCGGAATACGTGAGTCACCATCGGGATCAGGTGGCATGGTTGCGTTATGTATGCCTGGCCGTTATGACGCCCGGAATACGTGAGTCACCATCGGGATCAGGTGGCATGGTTGCGTTATGTATGCCTGGCCGTTATGACGCCGGGAATACGTGAGTCACCATCGGGATCAGGTGGCATGGTTGCGTTATGTATGCCTGGCCGTTATGACGCCCGGAATACGTGAGTCACCATCGGGATCAGGTGGCATGGTTGCGTTATGTATGCCTGGCCGTTATGACGCCCGGAATACGTGAGTCACCATCGGGATCAGGTGGCATGGTTGCGTTATGTATGCCTGGCCGTTATGACGCCCGGAATACGTGAGTCACCATCGGGATCAGGTGGCATGGTTGCGTTATGTATGCCTGGCCGTTATGACGCCGGGAATACGTGAGTTACCATCGGGATCAGGTGGCATGGTTGTGTTATGTATGCCTGGCCGTTATGACGCCGGGAATACGTGAGTCACCATCGGGATCAGGTGGCATGGTTGCGTTATGTATGCCTGGCCGTTATGACGCCGGGAATACGTGAGTCACCATCGGGATCAGGTGGCATGGTTGCGTTATGTGTGCCTGGCCGTTATGACGCCCGGAATACGTGAGTCACCATCGGGATCAGGTGGCATGGTTGCGTTATGTATGCCTGGCCGTTATGACGCCGGGAATACGTGAGTCACCATCGGGATCAGGTGGCATGGTTGCGTTATGTGTGCCTGGCCGTTATGACGCCGGGAATACGTGAGTCACCATCGGGATCAGGTGGCATGGTTGCGTTATGTATGCCTGGCCGTTATGACGCCGGGAATACGTGAGTCACCATCGGGATCAGGTGGCATGGTTGCGTTATGTATGCCTGGCCGTTATGACGCCCGGAATACGTGAGTTACCATCGGGATCAGGTGGCATGGTTGCGTTATGTATGCCTGGCCGTTATGACGCCCGGAATACGTGAGTTACCATCGGGATCAGGTGGCATGGTTGCGTTATGTATGCCTGGCCGTTATGACGCCGGGAATACGTGAGTCACCATCGGGATCAGGTGGCATGGTTGCGTTATGTATGCCTGGCCGTTATGACGCCGGGATCTATTCTGGTCATAGTGTGACACCACAATGCGTCACAGCATATGTCAATATGTACCAGTGTGAGAGAATGTAAAGGCAACATCCGTTGGCATCCGTCCGTCTGCGAAAGACGATGGATTTGCAGCTTTGTTGGTTTAAGTTGTACGATTCGTAACGCGGCATTTACGCTTATGACTGAGTAAGCCTATCTGTGATCGACAGAGTTTTCCGCAGTCATCGCAACGGTGACCTGTCGATAGATCTTGGTTTGTGCTCGCTGGTGGACGCCTAGATTGGCGTTTCAAGTCCAGTTTCACAAACCATAGCGAGTCGTGGTGGGCCATTCCGTCACGCACGACACGTGCCCATCCCCTCTTTTGGGATCCCAGATCCGCCCAAGAATCTGGATCAATGCCGAAAGCCTTCATGTCCCGCTTACAAACATCCTTAAGCCTAAGCTTTGGCCGTCCAGTTGGCCTTTTGCCGTCAGCGAGTTCACTGTATAGCACATCCTTGGGAATGCGTTCATCTTGCATACGATGAACGTTCCCAAGCCAACGTAGACGACTTTGCTTCACAAGAGCAAGAATGCTTGGTAGGTTGGCCCGGGCTAACACTTCAGCATTCATGACCTTACCTTGGCAACATATGAGACAGATAATATATGACATTGTGTGACATTACTTGCTAGTTTCTTGCTGAAGCGACATGGGATAAGGAATTACGGTAAATAAAACGTCAGTCAGACTAGTTATTGACGTGTTTATACTGATTTCCTTTCAGATCACCCAGGAGGGTCTTTGCTTCACGTTCATAGCCAGGCGCTGGTATCCTGTCGCTAACATGTCAATACACCATTGGATTGCTATGAACGAGTACACCGAACCAGGTTAATACTTAGCTAAAGTTACCGCCTCAACAAGAAAGTTTACAGTAGACGATAGTGGGCAAACAAACCTTGCCGCACGTTCACCGAGAACCAACCTGGTCTATATCCTGAGTGATCGACCAGGAGCCAGGCAGAATAAACATAGCGACGGCAGTAACGCCTCGTTGTGGGAGAGTTGTTCCATTGTTTTTATATTAGCTGTCAATTGGTTCTCTTATATATTTAGCCCGGAAACAAACGTATTATTTAGGCACCCAGGCATTGAAGTCCTGCAAGGAAACCAAATGTGTTTACAAAGATATTGTTGATATAAGTTGGGGAAGAATATAAGTAACGGCCTCTACTTAAGGATATATCAATGCACATTAATGAATTATATCGCATGAGTACAACGTTATATTTTAAGCTCAATCATAGAAACCCGCGATAACATGCCAGGTGCTAAATACGAATAACTTTCTATGTATTTTTTAACTGTGTTTCAACTTCAATTGAAAATACAATAATTGAACAATTTTACCTTTTTCCAGCACTTCAAAACTTTAGTGGATACACGACATACACGTTATTCAACTTGGACATCTGCAAGGTGTGCGGCTCCTATCAGTGCACCTATTGCCCCTGGTACAACGCAGCGCCACCTAGCGTAGCGACGTCATCCACTCTCCTAGCTATCCCGATAAGCATCGCGCTGATGACGACCACAAGATGGCTTCTAGTCAAGCTGCGCGCCTCTCTCGACCGATGAAGGGGCCACTAGACAAACAACGCACTGGCTGTGTGTCTTATCTGCTGAAACTCATAATGGAATGGTGTTCACAAAGCGGCCTTTTTTTGTCTTTATAAAGCCCTACAAACCGCGTTCATATGTGTATTAGATAATCAACCCTGGGTAGCTCCGCGATTGGATTAATTGACCTAATTTACCGCCTCTGCTGTTAACTTATATTAAGTCCTACTAATAATTGTATAGCGTCTTGTAAACATGGCGGTTGCTTAATTTCAAAAGTGGTTTAAAGTGATTGTAGTAGTATTTTCTACGCAATGGATGTCTCAGTGCGCATATTTATATTTAACTTACTGATAATATTTTGGGCAACTTCTTTTATATACTGCTATTTATGTGGGATGATTTTATAAGCTAATGCACAAATCATGGATTATAGATTATAATTTTTAATATTAAACGCGGCTAGATGAGTGCTATATATATGTGTGCGGTTAATGATGTCAATATAAAAGGCCTTCCAGGTATGTTTGTTCGTTGCGAGGGGAAATTAATTGTGAAAGTAGAAACCTGGGAGATATCAAGAGATCATCCACTGTCATGAATCATAGAGAAGACGAAGGGTCTATAAGTGAATCTGGACCTTGCGAAAAGGTACATAGTTGCTTTAGGGCATAAAGACAAAACAACTCTACGTCGCCTTTGCCCATATAATTCATTTTCGCCTTTGGCAAACGAACGATTTAAAAATTAACAATTTAAAATTAACAATTTGAAATGGACGGCGTGAGACATTCGGGAGGACGTGGCTGCTCGTTAGAGAGTGTGGCCACATGCACCGCACGTGACCGGTGTGCACCTAATGAGCTGACGTCATAGCCCTCGGGGAGCCTTGGAACGGGTCGGGGGCACGACCAAAGCAATGCGCCGAGAAATCATGTCGGAGAACGGCGGGAAATTTCCATTGCGAAAACGAGGCTATACCTGCCAGTGCATATGACGTGTGGCCCTGGTATGTGGCCTTTCTCTCCTGCCGTCAATGGTCACTTTTATATCTGTCAGGTCATCATTGGAGTTACTAGTTTACAAATAATAACTGTTTCTGACAATTTGATTCCATTTCGAGCACAATGATCGAACGCGTTTCTTCGCGGCACGGGAGACCACCCCAGCCAGGCACAGGCGGATATCCCCGACTCGTGGGATGCTGCCCGCCAGTTCAACAGAGCCTATCTGCTTAGTTGATGATAATTAAAGTCCATATGCTGATTTGTCCATTGAAAAATCAACGACAAATTAATCAGTTAATTAATCAATTAACGGTAATAGTGTTTGTATTGAAAATGTTGTGGGGAATGGTTGCTCGAGTTACTGGCCCACATATTGAAACGCTAACCATAAGTAAACGTCGAAGGCCGCGTAGCTCAGTCGGTATAGCGTTTGCTTTTGATAGTAGGGTTGTGCGTTCAATTTCTGAGGGGTACAATTATTTTGCTCTATTTAGTGCAACAATCACATTCTCTGATAAAATGAGGAGTGGGGTGGGGGGGGGGGATGCTTTTTTCGATCTCCGCGATTGGCATCCAGGAATTTTTACAAATTCGCGTTCAGCTGTGTTGGCAATTTTTATGGATCTATATCCGTACAATTCCTGGTTCGACCCTTTGCCTATTTACCGCGATCCGTTATAGCAGTCTGTGAATTCCTCGATATTCGCGATATCCCTTTTTTCGCGCCCAGCTTTAAAATGTCCTTATCTTGGAAATTCGATATTGCTCTCCCTAATTCTTAGAGATTCGCGATTCAGAGGGGGTACCCCCCCCCCCTCCCCCTTGAACAGGTCACACAGTTTGTGTTTGCAGGCACAACCTCGTTTTGACATCAATATGGGGATTCCGCTAATAAGGCCAATGCCTAAGCTCAAATCTAAAATAAGCTGTGTCAATTACGCTAGGAAGTCATATCAAAGTTTCTTGACAACAGGTTCGTGGTCAATACAGCAAAAAAACAAAACAAAGCCCGGTAAAAAACAAAAAGCAGAACTTTATCTCCTAATGAGTTCTTAACACTTCTAACTCGTTTTTAAAAAATCCTTCAAGCGCTTTTGAAATAGCTGTTTCCATGTGTGGGGAGATCTCCGGGTCATCGTGGTCAAACAGGTAGGTGAAGAGACTGGGTTATGTTGTTACCGAGAGACGGCACTAGCTAGACCCCAAGGGTTAGTTGCCATGGCGACGATGTTGACGGCGTGGGTGGGGGGTTATAATCTCGCACTGCCTCGCTTCTCTTGACCAAAGTGCGCAGCGTGAAGTGCCCACTCCTGCTTCTGTTGAGAGAAGATGCGGCAATGGGCTTGCTGATACGATCAACCACAACTCGACATGCTTCTCATTGCAAGAGGACAGATAATGTCACTTTGGTCAACTCAACTCAAGCTCTCACTTTCCGTCATCAATTTAAGATATCGCTATATCAGACATTTGGAAACGCGAAGGATTTCGTACGGGATCGAATAATAACACACCATGTAGCGATAAAAACGCCTATGTCGATCAAAACAAATGCATGAAAAACACTACTGAAAACATTACATATTAGCGAAATTGCATTAATTCTTGGAGGCACTGGAATTATGAAGCCCCAGCAATTATTTGCCCTTGTATGAAATGGAGAAGCAAAAATGATCGATCATGATAAATCATGATCAAATATGAATTTGAAGTTTCCGTTATGCGCGGTTATCGCTTACATACAAACATACCGCTTATGGGCGTTACTCTTAGCCTTGAGTCTAGGTGGTACAAATGGAGATTATTATTTTGTACTAACTGGTGGGTGTTATCATGTTGGCCTACACAACAGTGCCGCCCCACACGCCTGTCAAAATGGGCCTTGTTTCGGATTTTGTTCCATTGAACGCTATCCCGAATATTTGAATGTGCTCATTTTGCGTAGCGATATCTGCCAGGCTAGCCTCCAGGAAAAGAGAGGCTGGCTGCAATGTCTATGTCTATATTTTTTGCAGTATGAGAATATCGAATTTCATCATCTGAAGTTTTCAGAATTTGGCGCTCATTTTGAAAATCTACATGTTTATGTTAAGTCATCGTTTTGTTCCTATGTTCCCGGCATTTATTCCCATTTCCTTCTCAATAGCATTGCATATATATACACTGAAGAAATATAGCTATTTCATATTTGCAATGAAATATATAGTTTAGCTTAGACCTTTAGACTTCAACAAAATCACCCACAGAAGCTGATTCTTGTTTTAATTTTAGACTAGCTTTTAATTGCCAAAACTATATATACTATATATTGACGGAAACTCGCTGAATAAATGTTTTTAAGCTGCTACACGCCTGAGAGTGATGCTGTCAAATGGAAGATCAAATTACACCGACACACCTCCAGAGTTTGGCGGCCATTTTGAAATTGGAGGCAGACAACATGATATTCAGCTGCACCTCAAAATCCATCACGCGACTACAAATCTCCTGACATGTCAGTCCGTCTAATACACATCGGCATCTTATCTGTTTAACCTAACGGCACCAAAGGTATTAAGCAACACTTACAGTGTTGTTGACATATATTTAACAGCGTTCGCACAAAGACGCGGGGGAATATGATGTTTGGCGGAAGTGACGTCATGTCCAGATCACACGCAGAATTTCTATTGGTAAGACATTCGTAGTAAACGAGAAATATATATCGCTTACATCTTACGTATTATGCCTAGAATAACAGCAGGCTGAGCGCATGAGACGAGTTAATGCCCGGAGTTCATGCCGAGATCGCCATCTAAGCTTGTGTCTAGACTGGTTTGATCTGGTTTTCCTAATGGCTATAGCGCCACTTATTGACATAAGAGATATATTAGGTTATATATAGGCTCATTCTATATTAAGCTAAGCTCTGTATAAGGAGTCTTCTGTATATTTGCAATGATGCACGAGGGGTTCCAACTCTATTCCTATCAATTGCTCCGACAACAAGAAATGTTTTTTCATTGAGCCTTATTCAGTAATATTGCTATCCAAATTAAAGCTTTAGTTCTGTTCTTTTTGGCGTAAACGTATATGACTCCCGAACAACAAAAAGTGATAATCTCAATTGAACATGACATGGGTTGACACGTACTTTCACTATCTGGTCCCAAGCTGGTACTCGCCATACATTAGGGATCTGGAAGGAATAAGTGGCGACACGCGACACAGGTATATTTGAAAAATCGACATTCGACATTGACTCCCAAGTTCCGACACTGAGGATCTGAAAAAGCGACATGGACACAGATAGTGGTAATTTAGAAAACACAACACTGAGCAACCAAAGTAGCGACACGGAGCGTCGTAAAAACTCGACTCTGGACTCTGGGCTCTGGATCCGCCCCTTCCAGACCCCTTACCTTCACCACGTGAGACTCGGGATACCACATGACCCGCGGACTGGTCTACACCTAGAGGTTCCATTATTGCAGAAGACGAGGAATATGGCGATCGATGCGCTTACTGGTGTCGCTATGGCACGTCCTTATTAAAACAGTCAGGACATTTTTGGAAAAAACCGTGATATCTGCTTCAGTGAGTACACGCAGCGTAATCTGTTTTGTTGGAGCGAGTTTTCTTGGCGGGCGCACTAGGGTATGTCACTCGGAGTTCAGAAAAATCCATAATGAACTGGACTACCATATATACACGAAGAACTGCTAGCTAGCTATAATGCTCATACTTTTCATACTGACAACCTCGCCTTTCTGCCATCTGCTTTATCATATGTAAACCACTCATTTCTCTATTTACATGGTTCCTATCTTTTTCTTTGTGTTCTTAGTGTAAATAAACGATATAACATGTACGTGCTACATCATCAAGACATTTGAAAACACTTATTTAAGATATTGATAACATTGAATACATCTGAGAAGTATGTTCTACAGGCTTCACAAAATCCTTGTGTCAAGTAATGCCTTCTCTTTGTACAGGTGTCTTGATGATATGTGTGTTCCGAGTGATTATGGCGAGATTATGGCCAGCGCTGTGTCTGTACCGTAATAATAATTCGATTGAATGTTAGTCTGTCTAAAACGTGGTACCAGTGTGATGGTAATCAATTGTATGCCGTCAAGCCGTATTTCATACACCATGACACCAGTCTGTAGATTTACGCATACATACACTATTACCCCGCTATTTCCTTATCTGACAAAGCGACTGTATGGCAAGCCGTGTTGTTCTGTTGTCGAAAAAACTGGATTATTTTTAAGTTTTTACACAGTTAGATGATAACTTTTTAATTTGTTTTTTAGCCATAAAGGCAAAGTTATACATTGATGTAAAATAGGATGTACAATGCAATGGACTCCTTATACCTGCTTGAAACTCACCATAAAGTAAATTGATATAATGTTGGGTGCATAAATTTAATGGACTATCCCGACTCTATACCGAGGAAGTTTCGCCGATAGAACCACGTGCTCAGTCGCGTAGCTGGTCTTAATAGCTTGTTTTTTTTCAAAACAAAGACTGCTTCCTTGGGACGGGATACAAAGCATTCGAGGGCATTGATGCGTACAAAGACAGTAACACACATCATCAGGGGCACGGCCTCGGGATCTGTCTTTTTGTTAGTGACATGTTATTTTTACAGATTAAAGCATGCGGATCAGCCCATTGTCCACTAATATACGGCATTGATTGGTCTGCATCTGTGAACATTGATGCGTACAAAGTGACACATATCGTTATTATATAGCGAAACGGCCGCGGGGTCTGTCTAAGTTTGTGACCCCCCCCCCACCCCCCCACCACCACCACTGCATCTCTATCTCTAGCCCTATCGTTGGCGTCAGTGATAGTCACCAGGGATAATAACTGTGGTTATTGAGGAAGTTTTGCTGATAGAACCACTTTTGCTCAGTCGCGTAGGTGGTCTCAATAGCGTGGTTCCACTGTATATGTCATCGCATGTCATTAACATGCAATGAAATGATATTAGATTGAATCGTTTATATCAGGAAAGTATGCAGATGTTTTCAAATTGCTAGGAGCTTGAGTAAGGGTCGACATATCAATCTGTTCATGCATCATCTGTACTTCACCCTTCGCCAATACAGAACCTCTGTGTTAATAACATATGCACCATTGCTCAAATATCATGCATGTTCATTTCTCGTTCCATTTCATCCATGGGTTCTGGACTTCAACAAATTAGTAATATATACAAATATATAGCAACAGTAATGTATACACTTATATATAAGAACAGTAATATATACACTTATATATAACAACAGTAATATATAACAAAATAAATATATACACATATATATAACATTAATATATTCATATATATAACAACATTAATATACACAAATATATAAATAAACGGCTTGCCATAGCCCCACCGTCTGCATTTCACGCGACCGATGTCGGGGACCTCTCGCATAGAGCTGAGATGGACAGGTACAGATAATCCGGGTCCTTGATTGATGACCCGTCAAGTCTTGCTTGTCATGATACATAGGTTTTTGGTAAGAACCGGCTCAAGGCAGCTTAACAGTGGCTGACAATGTCATATATCTCATTCTGTGGCAAGAATGTGAACCCGTAGTAATCGCGATATAATAACATATATTGCATTTCGTGATTTCGCTCATTAAAGCAAGGAGAGCGGATATAAGATGAGAGCAATTGCAGTAATTTGTGGATATGTGTATGCATTTCGTGCCCTTGGTCGATATCGAATGACCTTCTAAATGCATGACCTGCGAACCGGGGATTCATAGGGATAAGAATTAATCTGTTGTTGCAAACCAAATTGGATTTTATTGTGTTGGCTTCGATCGACGGGCTTCGGGAGGATCCCTGCAGCTATGGAGTACATGGCGTGGCTGCTGAGGACAAACATCGTGGTCATCCTGTCCCTGATACTGGGAGTCTATACGCCAGTCTACGAGTGTACACGTGCGGACGAAATGACAAATGACATGATTCTGGAAGGACTTCACGCTGGAATAAACCCGGCGGCCTCCGACACTGGATACAGACTACCGAGAGTAAAGTGCGTAAACTAAACAAACCATTGTCCATTCCCATGATTAGAAGTAAAGAGATTTCGTTTTGCTCTGTGCAGATATACAAATTAAAACGGATCGCTTGTACGTTGTTATGAAACCTCCTTACAATGCCGTGCGGCAGTACTAGTCGACTAATCAGGAAATGTCTCGATAAGAGAAGATGCTAATATCCTCCATCCGTTCGAATAATGACCTTAAAGTATTACATGATTTAAATATTTTCGGGTTCAGGTACTACATGATCTAAATATCTGCCGCAGGTATGACATGTTTAAAGCCCTTCTGGATCACGTGTTATGAGATTCAAATCCCTTCTGGATCACGTGTTATATGTTTTTATTCACTTCTAGATCTCGTGTTATATGGTTTAAATTGTCTAAATCGCGTGTAATATGGTTTAAATTGTCTAAATCGCGTGTAATATGGTTTACATTGCGTCTGGATCACGTGTTACATGGTTTAAATCCCTTCTCGATCAGGTACTACATGGTCCTGGCCCCGCGCCAGGTGCGCGCCGAGCAGACCTACGAGATCCACGTCACACTTCTGGATCTGATGTCGTCCAACGTAACGATCAGAGCCATCCTCAGTCGGGATGGAGTCGAGTACGCCAGAGGAATAACCGATTTTTACACATCTGGATCAAAGCCAATACAAGTCCAGGTAAGTCCTGCAAATCCTGGTTCTTCCGGATCGGAAGCGTGTCTATATGTGTTATGATATACTTTGATCAGTTTCAAACAGTATTAGAATGTGTGTACGATCTCTTACTATACAGTGACGACAGTTGAGTCATACCTTCGGGACCGGGCTCATGGCATTTAGCATCACATTATGCATACTTTGAATAAACATCCTGGTCCAATACTACAAATTCAACGCATCATGTTTGACTGTCAAGCTTAGTGGCGTATCATTCACATTCACATATACATTTATCTTTCGCGTCTCGATCTATACTATTGTCTTGATCGCTTCCATCTTCATGGTGTTTTCTTTGTCTGGATGTTTTGATGTCTTCCATTGTTTTGATCTCTTCCATTGTCTTGATCTCTTGCGTTGTCTGGATCTCTTCCAGTGTCCTGATCTCTTCCATTGTTTTGATCTCTTCCATTGTCTTGATCTCTTGCGTTGTCTGGATCTCTTCCAGTGTCCTGATCTCTTCCATCGCCTGACCTCTTCCATTGTCTTGATCTCTTCTTGTATCTTGATCTATACCAGTGTTATTTCCTTTGTCTCGATATCTTCCTGAGACTGATCCCTTCCGTCGTCTCGATATCTTCCTGAGACTGATCCCTTCCGTTGTCTCGATATCTTCCTGAGACTGATCCCTTCCTTTGTCCAGATATCTTCCTGAGACTGATCCCTTCCGTTGTCTCGATATCTTCCTGAGACTGATCCCTTCCGTCGTCTCGATATCTTCCTGAGACTGATCCCTTCCGTTGTCTCGATATCTTCCTGAGACTGATCCCTTCCTTTGTCCAGATATCTTCCTGAGAATGATCCCTTCCGTCGTCTCGATATCTTCCTGAGACTGATCCCTTCCTTTGTCCAGATATCTTCCTGAGACTGATCCCTTCCGTCGTCTCGATATCTTCCTGAGAATGATCCCTTCCGTCGTCTCGATATCTTCCTGAGACTGATCCCTTCCGTCGTCTCGATATCTTCCTGAGACTGATCCCTTCCTTTGTCCAGATATCTTCCTGAGACTGATCCCTTCCGTCGTCTCGATATCTTCCTGAGACTGATCCCTTCCTTTGTCCAGATATCTTCCTGAGACTGATCCCTTCCGTCGTCTCGATATCTTCCTGAGACTGATCCCTTCCGTCGTCTCGATATCTTCCTGAGAATGATCCCTTCCGTCGTCTCGATATCTTCCTGAGACTGATCCCTTCCGTCGTCTCGATATCTTCCTGAGACTGATCCCTTCCTTTGTCCAGATATCTTCCTGAGACTGATCCCTTCCGTCGTCTCGATATCTTCCTGAGACTGATCCCTTCCGTCGTCTCGATATCTTCCTGAGACTGATCCCTTCCGTCGTCTCGATATCTTCCTGAGACTGATCCCTTCCTTTGTCCAGATATCTTCCTGAGACTGATCCCTTCCGTCGTCTCGATATCTTCCTGAGACTGATCCCTTCCTTTGTCCAGATATCTTCCTGAGACTGATCCCTTCCGTCGTCTCGATATCTTCCTGAGACTGATCCCTTCCGTCGTCTCGATATCTTCCTGAGACTGATCCCTTCCGTCGTCTCGATATCTTCCTGAGACTGATCCCTTCCGTCGTCTCGATATCTTCCTGAGACTGATCCCTTCCGTCGTCTCGATATCTTCCTGAGACTGATCCCTTCCGTCGTCTCGATATCTTCCTGAGACTGATCCCTTCCGTCGTCTCGATATCTTCCTGAGACTGATCCCTTCCTTTGTCCAGATATCTTCCTGAGACTGATCCCTTCCGTCGTCTCGATATCTTCCTGAGACTGATCCCTTCCTTTGTCCAGATATCTTCCTGAGACTGATCCCTTCCGTCGTCTCGATATCTTCCTGAGACTGATCCCTTCCTTTGTCCAGATATCTTCCTGAGACTGATCCCTTCCGTCGTCTCGATATCTTCCTGAGACTGATACCTTCCGTCGTCTCGATATCTTCCTGAGACTGATCCCTTCCGTTGTCTCGATATCTTCCTTGGTCTGGATCCAGATTCCCCAGGGGACTCAGCCCGGGAATCACAAGCTTACAGTGGCCGGCCTCGTCGGAGGACAGCAAGGAAACACCGTCTTCGAAAACACGACCGATGTCGACTTCCAGCCTAAGTTCGTGTCGATCTTTGTCCAGACGGACCAACCGGTGTATTATCCTCCACAGACAAGTAGGTTAACATGTTATACACTGCATGCATCAACACGAAAAGCTAAAGTGTATAATCAAAGACGTGCAGATATGAGCTTCGGTCAAGCAGAAGCCATCTCAGTTACCGTCCTTTGTGAGGTCGTCTTTCTCTGTTTAACAATGACATAATGATATTAAAACGATAAGAACTACAATAATACAAACAAACGTAGTTCGATTTGAGTTTAATTTAATACCGGGACAACGGTGCAAATTGTTACGCACGGGTGATTTTTGCAGTAGGTGGCACCATTGCTTAATATACTTTCTACGGCAATCGGCACCGAAATGAAATCGTAATCATCTCCTATTTTCGGAAATTAAAAATGGCTTTCTGAAAATGAATTTTGCAAAGAATTAACTCGATTTGTCTTTTCTAGAAGAAATACATGAATATTTTGTCCTATAATCGAATAGCATAACGACGTTATGAATCACAGGCTGGTATGGTAAGAATGGCGTCCAACTTGTATATTGAATTATACAAAATGGGACCAACAATGGCCGAATTGAATTGCTTGTTTATTTTGATAAAACAATCTTGTGGCGCAACCATAGACTTATGTTAATGGCCTGTTATTTCCATGTCAATCCGACTAATTCACTGTCCAATATCTGTATAGCGTTACCGAAGGTTAAATAATTAATAATACATGTAAGACATATCAACAACTAGCATGTTTCATTGATATAGACGGTGCGTTACATTAAAATATCAAAATATCAGTTGATGTTATCGATATGTATGTACTTTTACTGAACGGATAGCGCAAGGAGACACAGTGCTATAAGTTCCGGGCCTCGCATAGTTACATGTAAACTGATATCAATGACAAATGGCTTTATTCTGGGAACCGACCGTATCTATGACTCGATGAGGTTTAATGATGATGATTTATTGATGCTAGACATATGAGACGTTTTTCCACCGCTATATATAGCTCTACATAATGACCTAAGCTAGGATAGTGAATGTGGACCCCAGAGGCAGGGTACTGCGTGTATATAGCTTCAGAGACAATATATCATCCATTCCTGTCAATGATTAATGTGCCGTTACACGTCTCCCGGGGCAGTGGTATGGTGGGTGGGCGGGGGGTGGAGTCATGGTGTGCTATCCACCCCTTCACACCCTCCCTCCCATTCCCTCCCCGCCATCCGCCATCACTGTACCACTGCATCTGGAGACTTGTATTGAATTATTGATGTCAATACGTATCGCTTCTTACGCAAATACTTTTAGGATTTATTCCAAAAAGCGTCCTCCGGCACCAGTTAATAGTGGCTAGATAATTTTCCGAAACTAAGACATTAATATCTATCGACTACCGAGTTAATTTGTCATTTTCTCTAGACCCTTAATTTATATACTTTATGCCTCAAATTTACAATTGCCGACTGCTTGAAATTGCGTGTTGTAATGTTGGTAGCGTGGTTGGTGTCTATCGTCGCAAATTAGTAACCACGTTTCTTTCCAATGTTAGGTATGGTCTTTGTAATGTTCCATTGGTTGCTATGCTTTTGCCCTTAGTTACTTATCGAGTGATCAGCATCAACCCCAAAGACCTGACACCAGTCGACGATGGGATGACCATATACCTCAGGGTGAGTGCTCCTTACAGAGATATTTGAACGATTACTACATATCTATGAAGAGGCCCGAGATGGTTACAATGCAAATCATCGCCATTCGACATCAGCCACGTGTCTCAACAAGACTTATTTGTACTGAGCAGTTTTCTCTTTGTTCTGTCTTACTACAGTTAGCTCAATTTCCACGGGTGCTATCGAAAGGTGGATCGATTATTCATGAAGAACACAAGGGGATTTGTTTGATGCTTGTTAGGTGTGCTTAACAGAGGACAAATACGGAAACACGGTTTTATAACACCGACAGATCTGTCGTAATTTATAAAACATAATTAGACCATTAACAGGAGACTACATTTACTGCCACGAATCCCTTTGATATTTAGCGAGCAACGACAATAATCGCTAAGACAAACAATCTTCATATCAGACCCTTCTTTGTAATGCCTGAAATAACTTAGCCACGGCAACTGAAGTGTGATTGCCACTTGGCGTGCTTTTATCGGACCGGAGGCTGGTCTGGCCGGGCACGGGGTCTGGTCGCCGCGTTCTGATTGATTACATTATAATGGCCAAGTACCCTGGCTGTTGTCTTAGGTGTTATTGTTGGGGTCCTAGCACACACATGTGAAAAAAAGATAAGATAAATCAACAGAGAAAGAGAGAAAATATAGGAGATGGTAAGGGAGATATAGAAATAGTAGATCGGGAGAAGCGAACCACAAGGAGCGAGATGACGACACGAGAGACGGAAGCAGAGAGAGACATACTGATATAGCGAAGAAGACCAAAGAGATTAATGAGAGAGATAATATTAAACATCGAGAAACGGAGACAGATAGCGAAAGAAGAGCGGTAAACTGAGAGAGAGAAACAGATTGAGAAAGAGAGGAAGAGAGATCCGACTGCGGTCATTCAACTGGCAATCTTCGTGGTCATTGTGATCCATAGTTTAGAACTAGTGCTATTAATGTAAGATAAGATACTATTTTATATAAGGTCGGTACGATTGAAATGGAAAGATTAGCACTCTGTCACCGACATTAAGTACTGCATAATTTTCTCACTTGTGACCTCGCGGTTCGTTGGTCCTATGACGTCGGTAAGAAGCGTTTAAATGCGCCCCCAATCAGGAATAAGTAACACTAACAGTAACACCACGCCCAATTGTGATTAGCATCCCCGAGATTCACGCCGCAGAGCTGACCAAATAGCGAGACCAAGCCCAAACAGCGCATGTTTACGGCTTATATCTACCGCACTACTTGACCACCCAGCATACATGGGCTTCTGATCGCTGCACTTGTAGTGTGATCCCTGGCCGTGGTTCAATGGGACTCGAACCCCCCACTTAGTCCTCCCGTTTGGCCAAGGGGGCCATGTGAAGCACCCCTCTCGGTATTTTCAGCCAATTCAGCGCCGTGTCTTTACGCAGGATGGTATATTGTCATGACCAACAAAGGCGGCATACCTGCCAAATAAATGATCATAAAAGATTGTCACTGATACGGTATGTTTTACTGATCAGATATCAATGCAAATATTTTCAATCGATTAAAACAATATGTGGAAAAGCTCAGATTTAGAGCAGATAACTGTAAGCGAATAATCAGTAATGAGACAATGCTCTACCAAGTTGATGTTATATCTCGCAGGTGGCAGTTATAGTTATTTCAGATATATATCTTTATTGTTTTCGAGGCCATCAGGCACACAGAACATATACATTAATGACATATACCACGGTAACAATGGTTCAAGTAAACACGTTTGAACTATTTTAGTGCTTTTAGTGCTAGATTGGACATGATCTATTCTCTTATGTAAAGCTTTTCAGATATATACTGATAAATTTTGGAGAGTCAATTGCTCTTCTGATACCATTAATTCCATAAACTGTTCATATGTTGGCTGATTCAATCGGGTCTAAATATACTCGTCGAAATTCTATATATAATGGGCAGACTAATAAAAAGTGGTACTCATCCTCTAAAACAGTGGTATCGCGCTTTTTCACAACCGTCGTGTCTTCCCTTTTCTATTGATAGGCCGTGTGCAGAACATCTAAACTTAGCAAGACCGGTGCAAAACTTTCTTATATTAATACAAATCATGTAATTCTCCTACTGTAAGTTATCATTGTATGTTGCATAGGCACTTAATTTCGGGGAGTCGTGTACACTGATATTGTTGTAATAGTTATTTGACCCCCTTGTCAACATTGCTCCATGGTATCGAGTATTTCATCAAAAGGAACAAAATTGACGACCATTCTGTGGAGTTAATGGGGCATCGCAAATGGGGCTATTCTAAATTCTATGTGCCTTCGTTTCCAAATTGACTTCACAACTATCCGGTTACCAATATTTCGCATAATACAGCTTGTTTAATAAGTATTTAAGCTGACCAACATGGAAAGTCGAGACCGTCAATCATAGCTTGAGAAGAAAGACGAAAATCGAGGGGTAAGTGGCACTAACTACTGCGACTATGTACATGCAATATCGATCGGTTTATAGGCCGAAACGTAATTTTCTAGCCAAAATGCTCTTGTAGGGTTCAATGTTAAAGTTGGGAATTTGTTTGCAGAAAAACTATTAGGGCGATTTGCAATTTCTAGAGGAGTATACAAGGTACATATGGGCCCAGTACGTGAAATTATTTTCAACGGGATTAAATCAAAATTGTAAACGTTATAGCCATTCCAAAATTCTTGTGAACCTTGACCTTTGATCTACATGACCCATCTACGAACTTAGTCTGACGAAGGCCGTAGACTTATGAAACAAAATCGTACATTTATATATAAAAATATGTCCTTCTGGTAATGAACTAATTTGGTTTCATAGTTTCAATAAAAAATCATTCAGCGTTGGTCTTTCGCTTCAAAGCCTGATTAGTCTGTGTGATCCGGGACACTGGAACCTTCATTCTGGCATACATTTCAAAACCACTAGTAATTTCCACCCGAGGTCGGAAACTATGTTTCACCTCAACTGCTTAAAGACTTGAAAATGTAAACCATTGATTTCTATTGATTTTAGCATCCATTGTGTTGATCGTCAATCTGTCTCCGTTAAGAAGGGCGTTCTCATGGCCGTACGACAAAGAGGGTGCATTTATATGTAGAATACGCAAATGGTCCAATGAAAATTGAAGTTTGATCTTAACATTTGACCTGCGCCATACTGGTTACGAATCTTGCACTTTAGCCAGCGTAAGGACGCCCGCCACGTCTCCTATGACAGCCAATGGCCACAAACACATACTGAAGCCCGCCACGTCTCCTATGACAGCCAATGGCCACAAACACGTACGGAAGCCCGCCACGTCTCCTATGACAGCCAATGGCCACAAACACTTACGGAAGCCCGCCGCGTCTCATATGACAGCCAATGGCCACAAACACGTACGGAAGCCCGCCACGTCTCCTATGACAGCCAATGGCCACAAACACGTACGGAAGCCCGCCACGTCTCATATGACAGCCAATGGCCACAAACACGTACGGAAGCCCGCCACGTCTCATATGACAGCCAATGGCCACAAACACGTACGGAAGCGCGCCACTTCTTTTACATATACTGACGTGCTTTCTATCATCAAAGTAAAATGTGACCTGACCTCTTCCGCTACATTGATGAATGACTTTGTAATGAGACTGGGTGCACGAAGCTATGACTAAAACACCACTATAGTATTGAGTCACATTATATGTCCTAGCATGGAAACAAGGTTCATTGACACTATGCGAGACTTAATCGCGGAACGGCATGCCTCTATATGATATAGGAGACATTGGCGTCCGGGGTGGGGGGGGGGGGGGCACTGCATCAATACATTCGCGTGGGTGCGCCATCCATGTCATATAAGGCATGTGGAGAATGAAAGAAAAGTGCGGACATTTTAGAGAATAAGGCGAAAACATTAGTCATTTGGGCGACACATAAGTATCTACATATGCAATACCCCCCCCCCCCCACCCCCTACCTCGCCCACACATCTCCCTGGTTGCGACATTGGCGTTGGCATAGTTAACTCTGTTACGGATGGTCTGTAATCTAGCCTATAGGGGACGACTGACGCGGACGGGCGTCTGCGTGACAACGGAAGGATGTCACCTCCAGTAGGACATGAACTTGGCCATTGAAAACCGATATACTGATTCCGCTTTAAACTGGATCCAAGCGGCAAAATGTACCGCCATTTTGTTATCTTTGTGGTGGGTGGCGTGGGCTCGCAACATTGCTACCGGCGGTGTCGGTACAAAGATTTTGGGTGGGGGTGGGGTGATGATGGGGATAGGAGGGGAGGGGTGTCACCACGCCTCTGCAATTATCGGGCCCAGAGCGGTCAGGACATGGGAAGCTCTACACATCGGCGAGTTACTGTATGCCTCATGTAAACATGTACGCCAAAGAGTTTCCTGCTGGGTGCAGGTAGATCAATGTTTAATTTTATTTAATATTAATGCATTAACATTATCTTATTAACATTATTAGCATGGTCGACACTCGGTGTGGGAAAAGAGGAAGAAGCATGCTTGGTGAAGGTTCCGAGTCTTTCGAGGCATTTTTTCTGTTATTTTGTTGATGTGATTAATGTGTTAGGCTTTTTTTTATCCTATTTTAGCTTATTTACTTTGGTTTTAGGATGGCAAAGGAATAGATGTTCGACGATTATGGATGCAGCAGCTACGATACGGTTTGTAAATTTTCCTCAGTCGTACAAAATATTACCGAAAACCAGTGATGCATGTAAGTAATATTCAACTATGGCCAAATTGATAAATTCTATTGAAGACTTTTGATACTAACCCTCTGCGGTAAATAATGAATTCAAATTGGATTATCAGACGAAATAAGTAAACTTCTAACGACCGTAATCGTAGCACGGTTTCGGTTCCTCGAGGTATATGTCAAATGCTTGCCAAAACGAAGCTAAAATAGAAAGATTTACCATTTTACTAGTAAGTTTATTTAGTAAAAGAGGCCATCAGGTCCATAGTAAATACAGGGTTATAACATAATTAATACGGTGTAACAGGATATACACAGGTTAAATATCAACGTTTGTTTGGTGCAATATCTCTGCCTTGTATAAATAAATAGATAAGTTCAGTGTGTTTTAGTGTTTTACTATGTAGTTAAGACACCCCTAACGATAAGTTCAGTGTGTTTTAGTGTTTTACTATGTAGTTAATATACCCCTTACGATAAGTTCAGTGTGTTTTAGTGTTTTACTATGTAGTTATGACACCCCTAACGATACCTTGGTTTGTGTCCACAGGGGTCTTCGAAGGGCAGTTCGAGCTCTCATACCCGGTCAATATTGGGACCTGGCACCTGGTGGTAGATGCCTTCGTAAGCTCATTAATCATTATTATACACGATTTAATTAAGATGATAGGATAATAGTTATCCATGCAAATGTAAGCATATTTGTAAATTAATATATATATACATATTTACATATATTTATATATGGATTACTGAATTAGACTCGAAATGGCACACAAATTGTTACCCTCCAAAGTCACAATAAATGATTACTTTGGTTACAAGTGTCTGTCATTATAGCTATAGTGGCTTGACTTCCATATAACGATGTATATACGTTTTTACCATCTTCCACCATGGTGAGCATTTACCGATTGAAGCTACTTCTAAGTGTCTTCACGTATTCAATCTTATAGATGTATACGTGTTATTAACTTATTGTGGGAGTTTGGGTACTCGAGCGGAGTCATCTGAGTGAATTACATCACAACTGTGACCGATGTCATTCAGATAGCTCATACGGTCCAAATAGTCTATCGGAACAACAATGAACAATGAAATTTAAACAAATCACGCAAAGATCTATTTTTGATATGTTGCTCTGCTTCGTCAAAATTGCGGTTTAACAATTCAATTCCGATCATATTAACCGCAAACGAGCGTGAGGTGCATGCTCGTAAATCACCGCGTGAACCCTTGAGCTCGCATACCCGAGAACGACCATGATATCTCTCCTTATACGGTTGTCACTAAAAGGAACATTTTATTTCTATAGGGCTACACCTACGAACGTCCATTTCAAGTACGTTTTTATTGTAAGTATTTGAGTGAGAAGTATAATAATATTATTTGTTATCGTCATATTTCCTGACGTGATCAATGAAATAAGAAATATTACACAACTCAAGTTAACCGAGCAAACTACCTGCGAGAGCCCACTGTACCACCATTTGCATCTAAAACGCGGTCAAAGTGAAGCCACTACCATGACAATTTCGTCATAAATTACTTCCCTTGATCGCCTCTACCAAATAATGATAAACATTTATAATCATTCTTGAACATCGTAAATGACGGGTCGAACTTTCTCACTCTGTAGATTACCGGCGTTTTGAAGTGAATTGCTCTGCACCCATAGAGATCTTTGACACCGCCAGCGTGTACGCCGGAAGTATATACGGACAGTAAGTACACCTCCGGGCGGAATGTTAAGAAAATAAGGAAAATCGCGTATGCACAAAGATTGATAGCCGTTTCACAAGACTTGTTGAATACATATTCCAATAGCAAAGTAGTTGTCTGGTGTGCTTAATACGTTGAGAATGTTGTTGTTAGTGGCCCATTGAGATGGAATTTGCTGTCTACCGAAGCTTATGCCAGTTTGCATCATGGATGGAAAGAGTCAATGAGCAGAATGAGTTTGTCCACATATCTGCATCTTCTGCATTTAATCATTGTGAAAAAATATCCCATCAAAGTTACCTTGCTACCAACATGAGTTTGTAGCGGGTTAAAATTGCCTCTGTCATAATTTATATCAATAAAGTCATGATGTTATTCCACAACACATATTCATGTTACTCGACATAATATTATATCCTCACTATCTCAACAGACATGGAACGCTTATGCCTGCATCCGGCAATGCAACAGTCACTTTACAGTGTTGGGATGAAAACGACGAAACACTTCCTGGTAGTCTGGAGATAGACATTCCTTACGTGAGTCATTGAAACTCGTGCTGGTAGATTAGACGAAGACATCGCTTACGTTAGTTATTGAGATTTCCCTTATGCTGGTGTTTCAGAAGTATCATTCTCTTTTACGCGCTCTCACTTATGCGCGTGTGACGTCATTGTGGCCGTTTCTGTGTTTTCTACTTACGCGCCTGTAACGTCATTGTTGCCGTCTCTGTGTTTTCTACTTACGCGCGTGTGACGTCATTGTTGCCGTCTCGGTTTTTTCTGTTAACACGCCTGTGACGTCATCGTTGCCGTGTCTGTGTTTTCAGCTCCACGGGTATTACGAGTTTGAGTTCTCGATGAACGACATTCTGGATCTGTGGCCGGACCTGGCGGGCAAGACGTTGTTTCTGGAGACCTGGATGTACGACTGGGAGTTTGGCGAGGCCATGAACGGGACCTTCGTCACCAAGGTCTTCCCCGACACCGTGGCCGTCAGGCGACTGGGCAACGACTTCATGTCCTTCCATCCCAACAAACCCTTCATGACCTACGTGAGTCTATGTACATGAGGCGAGACGTTATCCATCCCAACAAACCCTTCATGACCTACGTGAGTCTATGTACATGAGGCGAGACGTTATCCACCCCAATAAACCCTTCATGACCTACGTGAGTCTATGCACATGAGGCGAGACGTTATCCATCCCAACAAACCCTTCATGACCTACGTGAGTCTATGTACATGAGGCGAGACGTTATCCATCCCAATAAACCCTTCATGACCTACGTGAGTCTATGTACATGAGGCGAGACGTTATCCATCCCAACAAACCCTTCATGACCTACGTGAGTCTGTGTACATGAGGCGAGACGTTATCCATCCCAATAGGCCCTTCATGACCTACGTGAGTCTATGTACATGAGGCGAGACGTTATCCACCCCAATAAACCCTTCATGACCTACGTAAGTCTATGTATATGAGGCGAGACGTTATCCATCCCAATAAACCGTTCATGACCTACGTGCGTCTATGTACATGAGGCGAGACGTTATCCATCCAAATAAACCCTTCATGACCTACGTGAGTCTGTGTACATGAGGCGAGACGTTATCCATCCCAATAAACCCTTCATGACCTACGTGAGTCTATGTACATGAGGCGAGACGTTATCCATCCCAATAAACCTTTCATGACCTACGTAAGTCTATGTACATGAGGCGAGATATTATCCACCCCAATAAACCCTTCATGACCTACGTGAGTCTATGTACATGAGGCGAGACGTTATCCACCCCAATAAACCCTTCATGACCTACGTGAGTCTATGTACATGAGGCGAGACGTTATCTATCCCAATAAACCCTTCATGACCTACGTGCGTCTATGTACATGAGGCGAGACGTTATCCATCCCAATAAACCCTTCATGACCTACGTGAGTCTATGTACATGAGGCGAGACGTTATCCATCCCAATAAACCCTTCATGACCTACGTGAGTCTATGTACATGAGGCGAGACGTTATCCATCCCAATAAACCCTTCATGACCTACGTAAGTCTATGTATATGAGGCGAGACGTTATCCACCCCAATAAACCCTTCATGACCTACGTGAGTCTATGTACATGAGGCGAGACGTTATCCATCCCAATAAACCCTTCATGACCTACGTAAGTTTATGTACATGAGGCGAGACGTTATCCATCCCAATAAACCCTTCATGACCTACGTGAGTCTATGTTCATGAGGCGAGACATTATTCATCCAAATAAACCCTTCATGACCTACGTGAGTCTATGTACATGAGGCGAGACGTTATCCACCCCAATAAACCCTTCATGACCTACGTGAGTCTATGTACCTGAGGCGAGACATTATTCATCCCAATAAACCCTTCATGACCTACGTGAGTCTATGTAAATGAGGCGAGACGTTATTTATCCCAATAAACCCTTCATGACCTACGTGAGTCTATGTACATGAGGCGAGACGTTATCCATCCCAATAAACCCTTCATGACCTACGTGAGTCTATGAACATGAGGCGAGACGTTATCCATCCCAATAAACCCTTCATGACTTACGTAAGTCTATGTACATGAGGCAAGACGTTATCCACCCCAATAAACCCTTCATGACCTACGTGAGTCTATGTACATGAGGCGAGACGTTATCCACCCCAATAAACCCTTCATGACCTACGTAAGTCTATGTATATGAGGCGAGACGTTATCTAGCTCGGTGTTTAGGCAAGTGTTATAGTTGCTGTGCCGTTGCGTGGAGCGACATGCCTTAAATGTGAGCATTTTGGTAGTTAAGGAAAGTAACCTCATATGGGCAGTGTACTTCATCGCAATGTGATACTTTCACAAAATGTAACATTTTAATTGAATGTGTCATTTTCTTTTCACTGTGCATTCTTGACTGCATGTTAAACTTTCATCGAACGTGTATTTTTTCAATGAATGTGGAGTGTTTATTGAACGTGAAACATTTATTGAATGTGGAAAGTTAATTGGATCTGAAACTTTTATTGATTATGAAAGTTTTATTGAATGTGAAAGTTTTATTGAATGTGAAAGTTTTATTGAATGTGAAGGTTTTATTGAATGTGAAAGTTTTATTGAATGTGAAAGTTTTATTGAATATGAAAGTGTTATTGAATGTAATTATATTTTATATAATAAAATAGACCCATTGTAGTATTATTAATTATTTATATTTCCTCTCTTTATAGTTTGCCATGCAGCGGTCTAACGGCGAGCCATATGACTCACCCGAGAATAGAACCCTCACCCTTGAGGTGGAGCACGTGGGGCCCGATGCCATGACAACTAGTGTCGACGTTCTCCTGCCAGACGATTCCATTATCAAGTTCAAGGTCACACCGCAGCAATCGGATGAAAAGCTAATAATCAAGGTACATCACTGGTTGATGGTTAATTGTATTACTGTTTTAGTTAGTAATGAGGCGTTATTTCAGACAATACGCCAACATATGATTTATACTTTCATTCATTTTGCGTTCCATCGTCTAAACTGACGCGTCCATGCGCGCGTCCATGTTAGGATGCTTGTAGTGATGTTGTTAGCATATAAATATTGAAATATATATGAACAGGTCTCTCGTGAGTAAGAATGCATGCATGTCTTCCCTATCCAAATCTTTAGACGATGATATGATAGATGTGTGCTGAGATAAACCGATCTTGCAATATTCTATGAATTTTTTTCGCATAAACTGTAGTCAAATTTTACCGTCAGAGGTTACAAATCGAATCTTTCCCAGACCTGGTGCCGTATTCATAATCCTCTCTTAAAATAGACACGAAAAGTGCATTTCGTCTTGGCCTCACCAGGTCTGTTCTTTGTGCTCATGCTCATGATTAATAAATCCTCAATATAATTTTAGCACTATCTTAATTCAGAAAATCTACTTCTTGGGTGACTACTTAAATATTTTGAACCCGATAATCGCTCGAAAAATCTTCCACTTAGCGCTAAGTCTAGTGGCGCAGCGTAAGTGGCGATTATGAATACGGCCCCTGGTGCCACAATGGGCCGCAGTAAGTACCTAGTGAGTGGCGGGAATATGGCTGTACATGTCCATGTATGGTGTACCTCTATGTTAATCTGTGTCCCTCAGGCGTACCACCCGCAGTCTGGCAGCGAGGCCCAATACACAGCTTACCGCTACTACAGCCAGAATGGCCACTACCTGTCCCTGACCACCCCCTCCACGACCATGTCCCAGGTGAATATGGGAGGGTTCCCAGTGATTCTGCTTCATGTTACACTCTGCAGAATTAATCCGCAGAATTAATTAATTAAAACAGGCGACAGTTATGCTTTAAGGCTGTCGTGTGTGAAGCCATGTAAAAAGTGCCCTTTCAAAAGGTGCATTCTACATCTTGTTGTTGTTCAATGACACAGATTGATATGTGACACAAACAAGTATGGATGACGATAAGCATAGATTATGCACATTATTTAAAGGACATAATCTGTATTGAATTAATACACGTTAACTATTAATAATGTCCAAGCCTTTCACTTCAGTTGTTTCACATTCACTGATCATGAACGAGATTATCTTTCTTTTGGCTAATCGGTTGTCGTTATTTCGTTATGCTTTCCAGACGAATACATACATCGTTTTCACTGTGAGAACCAATTTCTTCACCACGGAGGCGTTTTACATTGTAAGATAATACCTACAATTCATCTTGATGTCTCATTATACAGAAACCAAAATAACATGTGTTTTCCTGATTGGGTGACTTGTTCATTATTTCTATTGCCTAAATGGTTGCATAGATGAGGAATCAAAGAAATATGGGGACGTACTTGAAGTAACATAGTACTATATCATGAATGGCGTTTTCTACCCAATTCTATAACTTATGAGTCATGAGAGCGACAACAAACTGTCTGGGTGTACTGCTGTTTATCGTTCATATATAACAAAGACAAGGCCTGATTTTAATTGTAGGGGCATCTCAGCGTAGCGGCCTCCACCTTAATAGTAGCAGGGTACACATGCGGAGTGTCGATCTGTGACACGTGAATAATTGCTTTTGAATAACGCCCATACATAAACACACATTCTTCAATCCCTGACGTACGTCTGAGTACGCCCTGATGTTCAGTAACGAGAACAAGACAGTAGAGCCTCTCACACATCGCATAGCCCCGAGGAGTATTGCTACACACGCATTATAATCTAGGTAACTGCGAACAATGAAGTGCAGATAGCCAACCAGCTGACGATGAACTCGCAGCAGAAGACGTTCTCCGTGGCTCTGTCCCGCAGCATGGTGCCCAGAGCCCACGTGGTCGTGTACGCCATGGTGGAGGGCGAGGTCATCATGGACGGCATGACCTTCTTCGTCAGGGACTCCAAGATAACCAATGTACGTCCAGGCTGCAGTACATTACACTGCAACTTTTATTCCATCTCAGTAATAATAGTCTCTGTGACATCAATGAATAAGACGAAAGTTGCACGAAATAGAGTTATATTTGATGTTTTACAATGTTCGATATGTGCAGGTAGCTAAGGAGCATGCAGTACTTACTTGCCTGCCGACATCTTGACAAATGATCCACTGTTGAAAGTCTTCATTGCACATATAATACACTCCATCGTCATGCACTCATAATGAATCAAACGTTCTCTGGTTAGACAACTAGATTTAATTTTTTGATAAACGGATTGCCAATATTTTGACTAATCTACAGTGTTTTTGACCGTTCCATTTGTTTCTTGACGACAGGCGTCCCTCGTTGCGAACTTCGGCAAGGACCTTATCGGGGATACAGTTGAATTCCTGGGGTATGACAGAAAGGGGGCATTCATGTTCCTGGGGTGCGAGCAATGGGAGTGGTATAGAAGAGGGGCGAACACACACATCACAGAGAAAAAGGTAAGTCTTCATCAAGCAAATCAGTTTAATTCTTGTTAATTTATGCAAAATGGTCGCATCGCATTATCTTTACAAGTATTCTTCGCAAGTATTCTTGTCATGTCACTCTTATTTGATCATTTTTTTAAGTAAATTATTTTTATTTTGTTTATTTAATGTTAGTGATACAAACGATTGTATCTGTAAGTGGGGGGCAAGGTTTGATGAGCTAAGTTACTCATCCTAATATATTATTTCAATTATTTCTTTGTTAAAGCTTGATTATAATAAAACATATCCTTACGGAACCTACATTCAGTTCTTTCACAAAAAGTCATCAACACCATATATTATTTTTACAGGTTCTAGAAGATTTGTGGGGTTATGACGAGCCAAACCAGGCTCCCTACCAACAGATGTGGTACCACAACAACCCGAGCTGGGATAGCAGCGTCTTCTTCCTGGCAGAAACCAATGGGCTGGACCCTTACTCCACGCTTTGGGTGCGTCAGCTATCATAACAAAGGAGGCGTTCACAGTGAAATGCGTTTTAGCGTCTTTTTTGTTAATTTCTTGGCATTTTATGTTGTGATAAGAGGAACCGATGGCAATGATTTCAACCCTGGGCGGCATCGGCAGCTTTGGGAATAACCTGATTTATTGAGGATTAATATTTCATGATTTCACATAGCCGTGTTATTGTTGATCGATTATAGTAAGCGCTTTAACGGTTAGCAATCGTCAATAACGACATTATGTCTACTTGTAGAGTTCTGGATTGCTGGTAATGACGGATATGCGCGTGTCTTTTGCACAAGGTAAAGCGCCCGGAGTCTCTTCATTAATATACTGGCATCTATATGATATCGTGATCGTTGTGCTTATTGAGTAAACCCTAATTTATTCACAGTAATTCATAGTAATTCATAGTAAATAGAAATTAAGCCACCCTGTTTCGCATATTCCTTAATTGCTTCGAGTTGATATATATATCATTTGATTACATCTAAATTTAGAGCAATGTATCCTCGGAAATTGAGTTGGAACTGACGGCATGTATGCTGGTAAAAACATGCAAAAAACCAACAGACACAAACTGAACAATATCACGTCGTTTGTTACCATATAAATGACCAATAATATATGTTTGTTTGCGTGCATCTCGCATTGTAACTCGTTTGTATTGATCTTTGTTTGGCTAGGGGAGGAGATCGTGTGTAACGCCACCCAAGGTCTGGGGATGTGTATGGACGGCTCGTGTTACGAGCTCGCCAAGCGCTGTGATGGCTTCCCTGACTGTCCGGACGGCTATGACGAAGCGGCCTGTGAGTACACAGACACCCATGGCATGTATGTCATGGCAATCACCCCACAGACACCCATGGCATGTATGTCACGGCAATCACCCCACAGACACCCATGGCATGTATGTCCCCGTAATCATCCCACAGACACCCATGGCATGTGTGTCACGGCAATCACCCCACAGACACCCATAGCATGTATGTCCCCGTAATCACTCCACAGACACCCATGGCATGTATGTCACGGCAATTACCCCACAGACACCCATGGCATGTATGTCACGGCAATCACTCCACAGACATCCATGGCATGTATGTCACGGTAATCACTCCACAGACACCCATGGCATGTATGTCACGGCCATCACTCCACAGACACCCATGGCATGTATGTCACGGCAATCACCCCACAGACACCCATGGCATGTATGTCACGGCAATCACTCCACAGACACCCATGGCATGTATGTCACGGCAATCACTCCACAGACACCCATGGCATGTATGTAACGGCAATCACCCCACAGACACCCATGGCATGTATGTCACGGCAATCACTCCACAGACACCCATGGCATGTATGTCACGGCAATCACTCCACAGACACCCATGGCATGTATGTCACGGCAATCACCCCACAGACACCCATGGCATGTATGTCCCGGTAATCACCCCACAGACATCCATGGCATGTATGTCACGGCAATCACCCCACAGACACCCATGGCATGTATGTCACGGCAATCACCCTACAGACACCCATGGCATGTATGTCACGGCAATCACTCCACAGACATCCATGGCATGTATGTCACGGTAATCACTCCACAGACACCCACGGCATGTATGTCACGGCAATCACCCCACAGACACCCATGGCATGTATGTCACGGCAATCACCCCACAGACACCCATGGCATGTATGTCACGGCAATCACCCTACAGACACCCATGGCATGTATGTCACGGCAATCACCCCACAGACACCCATGGCATGTATGTCACGGCAATCACTCCACAGACATCCATGGCATGTATGTCAGGCAATCACCCCACAGACACCCATGGCATGTATGTCACGGCAATCGCCCCACAGACACCCATGGCATGTATGTCACGGCAATCACTCCACAGACACCCATGTCATGTATGTTACGGCAATCACCCTACAAACACCCATGGCATGTATGTCACGGCAATCACTCCACAGACACCAATGGCATGTATGTTACGGCAATCACCCCACAAACACCCATGGCATGTATGTCACGTCAATCACCCCACAGACACCCATGGCATGTATGTCACGGCAATCACCCCACAGACACCCATGGCATGTATGTCACGGCAATCACCCCGCAGAAACCCATGGCATGTATGTCACGGTAATCACTCCACAGACACCCATGGCATGTATGTCCCGGTAATCACCCCACAGACACCCATGGCATGTATGTCACGGCAATCACCCCACAGACACCCATGGCATGTATGTCACGGCAATCACTCCACAAACACCAATGGCATGTATGTTACGGCAATCACCCCACAAAAACCCATGGCATGTATGTCACGGCAATCACTTCACAGACACCCATGGCATGTATGTTACGGCAATCACCCCACAAACACCCATGGCATGTATGTCACGGCAATCACTCCACAGACACCAATGGCATGTATGTCACGTCCATCACCCCACAGACACCCATGGCATGTATGTCACGGCGATCACCCCACAGACACCCATGGCATGTATGTCACGGCAATCACCCCACAGACACCCATGGCATGTATGTCACGGCGATCACCCCACAGACACCCATGGCATGTATGTCACGGCAATCACCCCACAGACACCCATGGCATGTATGTCACGGCAATCACCCCACAAACACCCATGGCATGTATGTCACGGCAATCACCCCACAAACATCCATGGCATGTATGTCCCGGTAATCACCCCACAGGCACCCATGGCATGTATGTCACGGCAATCACTCCACAGACACCCATGGCATGTATGTCACGGCAATCACTCCACAGACACCCATGGCATGTATGTCACGGCAATCACTCCACAGACACCCATGGCATCTTTGTAACGGTAATCACTCCACAGACACCCATGGCATGTATGTCACGACAATCACCCCACAGACACCCATGGCATGTATGTCCCGGTAATCACCCCACAGGCACCCATGGCATGTATGTCACGGTAATCACCCCACAGACACCCATGGCATGTATGTCACGGCAATCACCCCACAAACACCCATGGCATGTATGTCACGGCAATCACCCCACAAACATCCATGGCATGTATGTCACGGTAATCACCCCACAGACACCCATGGCATGTATGTCACGTCCATCACCCCACAGACACCCATGGCATGTATGTCACGGCAATCACCCCACAAACACCCATGGCATGTATGTCACGGCAATCACCCCACAGACACCCATGGCATGTATGTCACGGCAATCACCCCACAAACACCCATGGCATGTATGTCACGGCAATCACCCCACAAACATCCATGGCATGTATGTCCCGGTAATCACCCCACAGCCACCCATGGCATGTATGTCACGGCAATCACTCCACAGACACCCATGGCATGTATGTCACGGCAATCACTCCACAGACACCCATGGCATGTATGTCACGGCAATCACTCCACAGACACCCATGGCATCTTTGTACGGTAATCACTCCACAGACACCCATGGCATGTATGTCACGGCAATCACCCCACAGACACCCATGGCATGTATGTCCCGGTAATCACCCCACAGGCACCCATGGCATGTATGTCCCGGCAATCACCCCACAGACACCCATGGCATGTATGTCACGGCAATCACCCCACAAACACCCATGGCATGTATGTCACGGCAATCACCCCACAAACATCCATGGCATGTATGTCACGGTAATCACCCCACAGACACCCATGGCATGTATGTCGCGTCCATCACCCCACAGACACCCATGGCATGTATGTCACGGCAATCACCCCACAAACACCCATGGCATGTATGTCACGGCAATCACCCCACAGACATCCATGGCATGTATGTCACGGCAATCACCCCACAGACATCCATGGCATGTATGTCACGGTAATCACCCCAAAGACACCCATGGCATGTATGCCACGGTAATCACTCAACAGACACCCATGGCATGTATGTCACGGCAATCACTCCACAGACACCCATGGCATGTATGTCACGGCAATCACTCCACATGCACCCATGGCATGTATTTCACGGTAATCACTCCACAGACACCCATGGCATGTATGTCACGGTAATCACTCCACAGACACCCATGGCATGTATGTCACGGCCATCACTCCACAGACACTCATGGCATGTATGTCACGGCAATCACTCCACAGACACCCATGGCATGTATGTCACGGCAATCACGCCACAGACAACCATGGCATTTATGTCACGGTAATCACTCAACAGACACCCATGGCATGTATGTCACGGCAATCACTCCACATGCACCCATGGCATGTATGTCACGGCAATCACTCCACAGACACCCATGGCATGTATGTCACGGCAATCACTCCACAAGTAGCCTGATATAATATGAAGACAATTACAGGCGCTTATGTCTGATTAAATCCCCGCGTACGGCATCGAAACTATGAGGAATCATGCAGTTATCAAGACACTTTTCCAATATTTTCTTTCTATTGTCTTTGGCACTGGCTTGGGAAATAGTCGGATTATGGTTAACCCCATCATTAACCAGAGAAAACGGCCCACATCTGTGGGGTGTGTGATGGCTGGACACATGAACAGTCCCAGAGTGATTTGCTAAGCCGTAACAGCTGCATACATACGATTTACCCGCGCCGTACAACTCTCGCCATGATGCCGTCATAACGTGACCTACGATAACGGGCCCAAGTTTTAAACCATGGAAGTGATCAGCCTCCGCTCAGACGTGGAACAAGGTGGTAGATGCGTTAGTGCTTCAGTCATGACCTGACCATTTATCAACAAAAAGACTGTTTGTTTATAATGGCAACATGAATATCTTGGAAAGATTAGGATTAGCCCCTGAAAGTAATACGGGATACAATACAACGATCCTGGTTTGTGGCATTAAGAGTATACATGTTGCTGGCGTGGTTTAAGGTGTATATCACGGCGATATAAACACCAGGACCCGGTTTTTGGAGAAGTACGCTTATATAAACTCGACACAATCCCATTTTCTGCCGCGTGTTATTTGTTTTATTACTTTAATTATTTAATTATCATGATCATTATTATATTTTACTCCCCACTGTACTCCTTATTGGCACATTTTCGACGGAATTACCACATTGTGTGTCCATATACTTACTGGATTGGTATATTCTCATACCACCAAACCTGTCCAACCAATATTCTCGCAGGTCCAGTGTTAGATCCCCCGAGGAACAAACCCAGCGCTGAGAATTCCGTGGCCGGCTTCTACCAGTTGTTTGAGGATGCCACGTGGGCATTCGGTACAAGATACGTTAAGTATGTATGTTAGCCTTCCCGGCTTCCTGCCTTTTGCTTTACTTCTAACTATTTCTCAAGCAAAGGTATAGCATCGACAGAGGTATTTAAAGGGCTGATTTCGTCCAGTTACTTTACTACTTTGATTAACAAATGAAGTCATTTCATTGATAAGCTTGTATTTGCTTGTGATTAGATTGTGCCCTTAATATTGGTTTACCTGTGACGTAAGTTGCTCATTTCGTGCTCCGCATAATATAACTGTCATATTATAATATATATTGTTTTAAACTTTGATTATAATATATACTTTTTAATGTGATGACTATAATATATATTGTTATATTATCATATATATTGTCATAGTATAATATATATTGACATATTATAATATATACTTTTAATACTATGACTATAATATATAATATAATATTTTCATATATATTGTCATATTATAATAGATTCTATATATTGTCATATTATAATATATATTGTCATATTATAATATATAGTCATATTATAATATACATTGTCATATTATAATACACATTTTCATAATATAGTATATGTTGTCATATTATAATTTATGTTTCTTCATATTATAACATAATGCTTTCAAATTGTCATATTACTTACTGGTATATTGTTTGAAGCCGATAGGTGACCGTTTCCTCTATGTTTGGTGTGTGTGTCGTACTTGCAGTCCCCGCAGTTACAAGGCTAACAATGACGGGGTGGATGGAATGACAGAGCTGACGTTGGGCATGCCCACCTCCAACAACTTCTATGTCGTCCACGCCTTCTTCATGCATCCCACAGACGGCATGAGCATCTCACAAAACACGATCGAGGTGAGACCATTATTAGACCATTGATTATCTGGGCTGGTATGAGCTTGAATCGTTTTTGTTGTATCAGAACCATCAGACCTGGAGTACCGTAGAACCGCCGTTGCGTGTTTATGGGGTGTGCAGTCGGTCAGACCTGGAGTACCGTAGAACCGCCGTTGCGTGTTTATGGGGTGTGCAGTCGGTCAGACCTGAAGTACCGTAGAACCGCCGTTGCGTGTTTATGCGGTGTGCAGTCGGTCAGACCTGACGTACCGTAGAACCGCCGTTGCGTGTTTATGGGGTGTGCAGTCGGTCAGACCTGAAGTACCGTAGAACCGCCGTTGCATGTTTATGCGGTGTGCAGTCGGTCAGACCTGAAGTACCGTAGAACCGCCGTTGCGTGTTTATGTGGTGTGCAGTCGGTCAGACCTGGAGTACCGTAGAACCGCCGTTGCGTGTTTATGCGATGTGCAGTCGGTCAGACCTGGAGTACCGTAGAACCGCCGTTGCGTGTTTATGCGGTGTGCAGTCGGTCAGACCTGGAGTACCGTAGAGCCGCCGTTGCGTGTTTATGCGGTGTGCAGTCGGTCAGACCTGGAGTACCGTAGAACCGCCGTTGCGTGTTTATGCGATGTGCAGTCGGTCAGACCTGGAGTACCGTAGAACCGCCGTTGCGTGTTTATGCGGTGTGCAGTCGGTCAGACCTGGAGTACCGTAGAACCGCCGTTGCGTGTTTATGCGGTGTGCAGTCGGTCAGACCTGGAGTACCGTAGAACCGCCGTTGCGTGTTTATGCGGTGTGCAGTCGGTCAGACCTGCAGTACCGTAGAACCGCCGTTGCGTGTTTATGCGATGTGCAGTCGGTCAGACCTGCAGTACCGTAGAACTGCCGTTGCGTGTTTATGGGGTGTGCGGTCGGTCAGACCTGGAGTACCGTAGAACCGCCGTTGCGTGTTTATGTGGATCTAGGGTGCCTTGGCGGTCGGTCTCCCGGGGCTTACATTAGAACGCATTACAACGCAACGACGGCTTATAGGATATCCTAATAGGATCTATATATACATAGATATGACCGTCGAGGTGAGCATCTGCCAACGAGTGTGGGAGACATATAGCCAAATCGTTCATTTACGTTCCCTATTGCCATCAGATGGGCACGGGGGGGGGGGGTGGTCCCTAGATCAGTTGGTAAGCTGGTTGGGCTGCAGGGCATGAGCACCCATAGTTGCACGTGCATCTGGTGCACGTGCACGTGCAAGTTTTATTCAACCCCATTTAACTTCTCACGTTCCCGAAAGATTGTGGGGTCCAGTTTTGCCTTCATAGGCACAAAATCGGCCTAAAAGACAACATTACTTTCTCAGACTGGCACGACGTCGACGATGTTTGCCAACTGCGAGGCCCCAGCGACCATCCGGCGGGGAGAGCAGGTCGGAATCCGCTGTGCCATCTTCAGCTACTGGGATCAGCACATGGAGGTGGGTGGGTCCTGGAGCTGGCGGCCTCGGCTTGATGGCATGATGGATGTGGGGGCCACTCCCCTGCAGTTACCACGTGGCTCGCTATATGCACATGCATACTACTAGACAAAAACATGAACCCGATTTCGTATCGAATGGTCAATTAACGGTCTATGAGTCACAGGCTGGTGGAAAACGTTGCCACATTGTACAATAATGCACACTTCTATACATTTTCAAAAGAACTTCTATAGAGTTCTATAAAATGCTTTGCTAAGGGACCTGGGATCAACAATGGCAAAATTTAATATATTATGGATTAGCCAAGGACATATATACTAATTGCCCGTCATTTTTACTCAGTGTTTTAGTCAAGATTATTTATATATAAAGGCCGACGGCGCTCAGATAACGCTTTCATGACCTCCGCAGCCAACTGTTAGATACCATCTTTTATTTCGTATGTGCCATGCGGTCACTATTTGCTATGTCATCTTTATAAGTGAGATATATCAATAATGTATATGAAAAACTGGAATAGATAATACGGGCAAAAATTTGTTTCATTAAGATTGATTGATATAAAGTGGAATGATACCTATAATATGATGGGTATTAACATATAACGGACACATATTTCCATCACGAAATTTTTCATAGGAGCTTTGCTTCATTACTTGATCTTACGTATCATATCGGGCATGCCATCTTCAACAGTTGTGTTTGTACCGGGGAGTTTACTAAATCTAGCATGGTCCATCCTCCTTTTGTCCAGGCGATGATCACTCTGCATGGGTCTGATGACTATGAGTTTGTGATCGTGGAGGAGTATGGCATAGTGAGCTCCTACACACCGCGCACCTCACACGGAGACGTCCAAGTCATGCTGTCCGTAAGTATTGCTATCATTATAGGACAGCACGCTCCCAACAGAGGGTGCTCCGTTATGCCACTAGATGGCGCCCATGTCTACCCCGGGTAACAACACTACGAATTTCTCCGACTTTTTTGGCATCGAATATATCATTGTCCTACCTAACGATATCGTTATAGACATGCACATGTATCTATTTGCTTTTGAGTGTTTTGGGGTCTTCGAATGAAAGGTCAGAATGAGTCACGCCCCGCTATATTTTCACATAATTTAAAACAAGATAACGTCAACACACCGCTTGGATCAGCTTAGGTGCATACACCCAGGACATAGTATCGGTAGAGGGAACATTGACTGTTAGAGTAACTGGGCTGTAAGACTAGCTTTGTGGAGACGCCATGCAGGTTATGCTAGGATTCAGCCCCTGACGGCCTGCCAACGTTCATGCGAATAGGAACGTATAGGCTCGTGCAGAACGTGTGTGGCTCTTGAAGCGTAATAATGAGCATCACTACCGCCACCGCCATCTACCGAACATACCATTCGAGCAAGATTACTGACGTCATGCATACAACCAACACATACATTCATAACGTCATGCATACAAGCCACACATACATTTATAACGTCATGCATACAAGCCACACATACATTTATAACGTCATGCACACAACCAACACATACATTCATAACGTCATGCATACAAGCCACACATACATTTATAACGTCATGCATACAAGCCACACATGCATTCATAACGTCATGCATACAACCAACACATACATTTATAACGTCATGCATACAACCAACACATACATTTATAACGTCATGCATACAACCAACACATACATTCATAACGTCATGCATACAAGCCACACATACATTTATAACGTCATGCAAACAACCAACACATACATTTATAACGTCATGCATACAACCAACACATACATTTATAACGTCATGCAAACAACCAACACATACATTTATAACGTCATGCATAAAACCAACACATACATTTATAACGTCATGCATACAAGCCACACATACATTCATAACGTCATGCATACAAGCCACACATACATTTATAACGTCATGCATACAAGCCACACATACATTCATAACGCCATGCATACAAGCCACACATACATTCATAACGTCATGCATACAACCAACACATACATTTATAACGTCATGCATACAACCAACACATACATTTATAACGTCATGCATACAAGCCACACATACATTCATAACGCCATGCATACAAGCCACACATACATTCATAACGTCATGCATACAAGCCACACATACATTCATAACGTCATGCATACAAGCCACACATACATTCATAACGTCATGCATACAAGCCACACATACATTCATAGCGTCATGCATACAAGCCACACATACATTCATAACGTCATGCATACAAGCCACACATACATTCATAACGTCATGCATACAAGCCACACATATATTCATAACTGTCCTAACGAAAAATAATATCAACGTGAACACCTCACACGCTGATTGGCTAAAATGCTCGACTCTGATTTGTTGATTCCCAAGTCGTGAAGTTGATCGAAACTTTAGAACATGCGCAAAGCTTACAATGCGTGGAACACCGGCCCCCCAATTGCACAGTTCGTCGAAAAGTTGATTTGTTGCAATGAACGTTAACGTATTGCATGGTGTAAAGTGTCATTTGCAGACAGATATGAAGTTGTCTTTTCGTCGCCTTCATTGATTGTGAATTTTGTTAAAACATGAAATAATATTTGACATTTTTATTTGATCTCTTCGTCCAGTTATTTGCGGGAGACATCTTTTACATCTATTTCCCTATCCTGGCCTCAACGTCCATTCTCGACGCCGGAGGCTCCGAGTTTACGGTCGGAATCAGCAGCTTCGCCAACGTCCTCCGAGACCATGACGAGATTACATTTCAACTCCTGGTGTGCAATATTCATTGTGTTATCCTCTTTTTTTCTAAAAGAGCAGAGCTTCTCATTTTGTCAAAGTCTGCCAATAATAATTAGTATTTTGTTGAATTCTTATAATAGTAATTATTATGTTTCATCAAATAGTAATTATTATTTTTCATCAAATAGTAATTATTATTTTTCATCAAAAAATAATTAATGTCTTCATGTAATAATACTCCATTTGCATATATGTTGCTTCCAGTACGACGGCGTGGCCAATGGGGACTACACCCCCTACCTGGTGGACCTGTTCTACAACCCATCCCTGTACACCCCATACCTACAGATCTCCGTCCCCGAGCAATGGTGGCAGCCAGAGGACAGGGAACTCCTCTACATCCCCGGCTCTAACTCCGCCTCGGTCAATGTTTACGGTGGGTACTGAGCGTTCATGCAAAGATGATCCTTAAATAGCTGGTGCCATTTAACGTGAAACAGACACTGGGCAGTGAAATAATTCCATTTAAAAACTGAGTGGAAATACGCATGCTCTCCCCGCAGTAAAGTAAGTCATACCAGTGCTTGTCCGGTTTATAATGCAGTACCCACATACAACGTGAGATCCCAGCTTGTGATTCTTAAGGGCATTAATTGACGATTATAATTGACCATTATGATGTTTTAAGACAGAAATATCTGTGGATTTTTCTCTCAGCAAAAAATTCGCCCGACCTCTATGTACAGTACGAATATTAAAATCCAATGTGTAACTCGTTGGCATGCCGCTATGGGCGCTCTCTGTCACAGCGCGCTGCACAGGATGGGCCGAAGGCGCTCCCCTTCAGGCCGCTGCATGGGTGACTTCACCCCAGGCAGATGTGATTATAACAAAGACTGTCTAGACAATCTTTGATTATAACCTGCCACTGTGTGATAACGGGAATGGTAACACGAACACAGATAACCAATTTGAGATGAACGGCCTCAATGCATTGTCCGTGGCACATCCGTTATCACGACGCTACAGTGGCGCCACCGGGTGATGGTAGCTAACTGCACCCTCCTGGCCGCCATTTACGTCGTCATCATGTTAAAGTTAATCCTTTATTTTGCAAGGTGACGTGGTGGCCCCTGGCTTCTTCCAGGACTACTTCACTTTGGATGACATCACGGGCATGCCACATGACACAGCGAACGGATACATATTTGACTTCGCGTACAACCTGGCCCTCATGCGCTACCTGTTCGCGGTCAACGAGCTGGACGCCGACGCTCAGGAAAAAGCTCTGGACTATATGCAGAATAGTAAGTAGAATTTGCGCACGTTATCCACTATGATCTCGTAAATTTGATTCAGGTGCCAGGTTAGGTCTCAGCGCAAGTGACCCCCAAACTGTCCCAGACAAATCCCAGGAGTGATATGCATACACCCCACGAAGCTTGCGCGAGGAAGGTACACTTGTGTCGAAGCCTCACTAGGTAGTCGATGTCGCTCGGGGTCATGAAATCGTATTCAATATCATTTTAGCACTCTCCTAATTCAGAATATCCACCTCTTGAGTGAATACTTTTATATCTTGAGCCCGATAATCGCTTGGCAAATGTTCCCCTTAGCGCGAAGTAGAATTGCGTATCCTAAGTGGGGTTCATGAACAACGGCCCTTTGAATGCAACCCCCCAAAATACTACTGTGATTTACTGCAGGTCATTGATTTGTGTACAAGTAGCCAAGTAGCCACACGGCTCGGGGTGAGTTGATCTCGGACCAGATGTCGCAATGGGTCTCAGCTAAGTTAGAGCGAGAAAATATGCCAAATTTAGTGTCAGTTAGGAGACTTTCGCACCACGTGTTACTTGAGTATATGAATACGTTTCCATCTTTTCAGTTCTGATGCGTCAGTACACGTACCTTAACGAGGATGGCTCGTTTAAGATTGTCAGGCGGTCCAACGTATCGTGTGTGTGGTGAGTGCAAGTAGCTCTAACGGGGTTACCTACCTCTAGCTATGGATTGAGCGCCCCCCAGTGGCAAATCCAGGGTTCGAAGCAATTCCCCTTTTGGAGCGAGGATGCCTTTTTGCAATGCAAAATGTACGCCATTTTAGATGGGAAACCCCGGCTCCCTTTTTTGGGGGACCCCGTTTTTCGGGTTCCCACTCCCTGTTCCCACTCATGTCGTACGATTTTCAAACCTATCCAAATGACGTCTTTTTAGTTTTACAAAATCATAGTGCCGTTTGCAGAATATATCGGTAGGCTTACAATCCCAAGAAATCTATCTTTAAGTATACCTAAATGAAATCAGCACCTTGTATAATCAGTCAATGAAAACAGCGTCCCCTTATTTCGTTAATAGTAATATAATACAATTGGTGGTTATAATCGTGGAGAGATCAAACTAAACAATATACGATAATAACTGTTGAGAATCGCAGCAAGGAAAAATCATCGCATATGATGTAAAACTGTTACCAGGCTGACGTCCTATGTGCTAGACACTCTTCACGACATGTTCATCACGGAGTGGGCAGAGAAGGTCTACGTCCCGCTGGACATTCTCAACAAGATGGCCTTGTGGTTGACCAAACAGCAACAGCCAGACGGCACTTTCGTGGAGACCGCAGACCACGTCTACAACCGATGGTTCGCGGTGAGTCGGCCAGGCTGGTGCTTGGCTGGTGCCCGGCTGGTGTCTGGCTGGTATCTGGCTGGTGTCTGGCTGGTGCCTGGCTGGTGTCTGGCTGGTGCTTGGCTGGTGCCCGGGCTGGTGTCTGGCTGGTGCCTGGCTGGTGTCTGGCTGGTGCCCGGCTGGTGCCCGGCTGGTGCCTGGCTGGTGTCTGGCTGGGGCCTGGCTGGTGCCCGGCTGGTGCCTGGTTGATGCCCGGCTCTTGCACTTCTAGTGCATACAATGTATCAAACGATTGTAAAACGTTAATTAGTTTGACCTTTTTTCACGTTTATTTATGGGATTTCTATGTCGTTTAATAACGTTTCACCAGAACTTGATAACTGTTGACAGTTAATGTTCACATTTATTTCTGGAACTGGATGTAAGGGAGATCAACACAACGCTAATTATACAGTGTAGACAGGTGTCCGATATCTGACCTGATAGGCCGTAAGTTTGACTTTCCGGTGCTTCACCAGAAGCTGGCAAACACCCCAAACAATGTGTCAGTTGTGTCGGGTTGTGACCAATGAGAACCAGCAAATAGATATCCTATGCATGACCTTGACACATGTTTCAGCCGGAATCTATCGACAGAGAGGGTAACAACCACACGTGGCACGTGCCAACCACGGCCCACGTGACCATAACTCTGGCCAAGGCCACGCGGATTACGGGGGTAAGTGACCTTTGACCCTCACGACGTGTCATTTCTATCAATTCTGCAATCCGTTAATCGGGCCAACATTAGAAAACTTCCGCGCATCACCATGCCGCTTTAGTGTGAAGGAAGTGCGAACCTTTAGCAAACACAAGCTGAAGAGGATATGGGGATTTGGCAAGTCCATTATACAGTACCTGACGGCGTGACTGCGGGGTTGTATCTGTGGTGTCTAATGATACTGCTGTCATATCTATTTGGAATGGCACGTAGAACACTCCGCCAGTCCGTGCGTCAGTAGCTGTGGCATGGGAATGGCACGTAGAACACTCCGCCAGTCCGTGCGTCAGTAGCTGTGGCATGGGAATGGCACGTAGAACACTCCTCCAGTCCGTGCGTCAGTAGCTGTGGCATGGGAATGGCACGTAGAACACTCCTCCAGTCCGTGCGTCAGTAGCTGTGGCATGGGAATGCCATGTAGAACACTACTCCAGTCCGTGCGTCAGTAGCTGTGGCATGGGAATGCCATGTAGAACACTACTCCAGTCCGTGCGTCAGTAGCTGTGGCATGGGAATGGCACGTAGAACACTTCTCCAGTCCGTGCGTCAGTAGCTGTGGCATGGGAATGGCACGTAGAACACTCCTCCAGTCCGTGCGTCAGTAGCTGTGGCATGGGAATGGCATGTAGAACACTCCTCCAGTCTGTGCGTCAGTAGCTGTGGCATGGGAATGGCACGTAGAACACTCCTCCAGTCCGTGCGTCAGTAGCTGTGGCATGGGAATTGCACGTAGAACACTCCTCCAGTCCGTGCGTCAGTAGCTGTGGCATGGGAATGGCACGTAGAACACTCCTCCAGTCCGTGCGTCAGTAGTTGTGGCATGGGAATGGCACGTAGAACACTCCTCCAGTCCGTGCGTCAGTAGCTGTGGCATGGGAATGGCACATAGAACACTCGTCCAGTCCGTGCGTCAGTAGCTGTGGCATGGGAATGGCATGTAGAACACTCGTCCAGTCCGTGCGTCAGTAGCTGTGGCATGGGAATGGCAAGTAGAACACTCCTCCAGTCCGTGCGTCAGTGGCTGTGGCATGGGAATGGCACGTAGAACACTCCTCCAGTCCGTGCGTCAGTAGCTGTGGCATGGGAATGGCACGTAGAACACTCCTCCAGTCCGTGCGTCAGTAGCTGTGGCATGGGAATGGCACGTAGAACACTCCTCCAGTCCGTGCGTCAGTAGCTGTGGCATGGGAATGGCACGTAGAACACTCCTCCAGTCCGTGCGTCAGTGGCTGTGGCATGGGAATGGCATGTAGAACACTTCTCTAGTCCGTGCGTCAGTAGCTGTGGCATGAGAATGGCATGTAGAACACTCCTCCAGTCCGTGCGTCAGTAGCTGTGGCATGGGAATGGCATGTAGAACACTCCTCCAGTCCGTGCGTCAGTAGCTGTGGCATGGGAATGGCACGTAGAACACTCCTCCAGTCCGTGCGTCAGTAGCTGTGGCATGGGAATGGCACGTAGAACACTCCTCCAGTCCGTGCGTCAGTAGCTGTGGCATGGGAATGGCACGTAGAACACTCCTCCAGTCCGTGCGTCAGTAGCTGTGGCATGGGAATGGCATGTAGAACACTCCTCCAGTCCGTGCGTCAATAGCTGTGGCATGGGAATGGCATGTAGAACACTCCTCCAGTCCGTGCGTCAGTAGCTGTGGCATGGGAATGGCACGTAGAACACTCCTCCAGTCCCTGCGTCAGTAGCTGTGGCATGGGAATGGCACGTAGAACACTCCTCCAGTCCGTGCGTCAGTAGCTGTGGCATGGGAATGGCACGTAGAACACTCCTCCAGTCCGTGCGTCAGTAGCTGTGGCATGGGAATGGCACGTAGAACACTCCTCCAGTCCGTGCGTCAGTAGCTGTGGCATGGGAATGGCACGTAGAACACTCCTCCAGTCCGTGCGTCAGTAGCTGTGGCATGGGAATGGCATGTAGAACACTCCTCCAGTCCGTGCGTCAATAGCTGTGGCATGGGAATGGCATGTAGAACACTCCTCCAGTCTGTGCGTCAGTAGCTGTGGCATGGGAATGGCACGTAGAACACTCCTCCAGTCCCTGCGTCAGTAGCTGTGGCATGGGAATGGCACGTAGAACACTCCTCCAGTCCGTGCGTCAGTAGCTGTGGCATGGGAATGGCACGTAGAACACTCCTCCAGTCCGTGCGTCAGTAGCTGTGGCATGGGAATGGCACGTAGAACACTCCTCCAGTCCGTGCGTCAGTAGCTGTGGCATGGGAATGGCACGTAGAACACTCCTCCAGTCCGTGCGTCAGTAGCTGTGGCATGGGAATGGCACGTAGAACACTCCTCCAGTCCGTGCGTCAGTAGCTGTGGCATGGGAATGGCACGTAGAACACTCCTCCAGTCCGTGCGTCAGTAGCTGTGGCATGGGAATGGCATGTAGAACACTCCTCCAGTCCGTGCGTCAATAGCTGTGGCATGGGAATGGCATGTAGAACACTCCTCCAGTCCGTGCGTCAGTAGCTGTGGCATGGGAATGGCACGTAGAACACTCCTCCAGTCCGTGCGTCAGTAGCTGTGGCATGGGAATGGCACGTAGAACACTCCTCCAGTCCCTGCGTCAGTAGCTGTGGCATGGGAATGGCACGTAGAACACTCCTCCAGTCCGTGCGTCAGTAGCTGTGGCATGGGAATGGCACGTAGAACACTCCTCCAGTCCGTGCGTCAGTAGCTGTGGCATGGGAATGGCACGTAGAACACTCCTCCAGTCCGTGCGTCAGTAGCTGTGGCATGGGAATGGCACGTAGAACACTCCTCCAGTCCGTGCGTCAGTAGCTGTGGCATGGGAATGGCATGTAGAACACTCCTCCAGTCCGTGCGTCAATAGCTGTGGCATGGGAATGGCATGTAGAACACTCCTCCAGTCTGTGCGTCAGTAGCTGTGGCACGGGAATGGCACGTAGAACACTCCTCCAGTCCGTGCGTCAGTAGCTGTGGCATGGGAATGGCACGTAGAACACTCCTCCAGTCCGTGCGTCAGTAGCTGTGGCATGGGAATGGCACGTAGAACACTCCTCCAGTCCGTGCGTCAGTAGCTGTGGCATGGGAATGGCACGTAGAACACTCCTCCAGTCCGTGCGTCAGTAGCTGTGGCATGGGAATGGCACGTAGAACACTCCTCCAGTCCGTGCGTCAGTAGCTGTGGCATGGGAATGGCACGTAGAACACTCCTCCAGTCCGTGCGTCAGTAGCTGTGGCATGGGAATGGCACGTAGAACACTCCTCCAGTCCGTGCGTCAGTAGCTGTGGCATGGGAATGGCACGTAGAACACTCCTCCAGTCCGTGCGTCAGTAGCTGTGGCATAAGAATGGCACGTAGAACACTCCTCCAGTCCATGCGTCAGTAGCTGTGGCATGGGAATGGCACGTAGAACACTCCTCCAGTCTGTGCGTCAGTAGCTGTGGCATGGGAATGGCACGTAGAACACTCCTCCAGTCTGTGCGTCAGTAGCTGTGGCATGGGAATGGCACGTAGAACACTCCTCCAGTCTGTGCGTCAGTAGCTGTGGCATGGGAATGGCACGTAGAACACTCCTCCAGTCTGTGCGTCAGTAGCTGTGGCATGGGAATGGCACGTAGAACACTCCTCCAGTCTGTGCGTCAGTAGCTGCGGCATAGGAATGGCACGGAGAACACTCCTCCAGTCTGTGCGTCAGTAGCTGTGGCATGGGAATGGCATGTAGAACACTCCTCCAGTCCGTGCGTCAGTAGCTGTGGCATGGGAATGGCACGTAGAACACTTCTCCAGTCCGTGCGTCAGTAGCTGTGGCATGGGAATGGCACGTAGAACATCCCTCCAGTCCGTGTGTCAGTAGCTGTGGCATGGGAATGGCATGTAGAACACTCCTCCAGTCCGTGCGTCAGTAGCTGTGGCATGGGAATGGCAAGTAGAACACTCCGCCAGTCCGTGCGTCAGTAGCTGTGGCATGGGAATGGCACGTAGAACACTCCTCCAGTCTGTACGTCAGTAGCTGTGGCATGGGAATGGCATGTAGAACACTCCTCCAGTCCGTGCGTCAGTAGCTGTGGCATGGGAATGGCATGTAGAACACTCCTCCAGTCCGTGCGTCAGTAGCGGTGGCATGGGAATGACACGTAGAACACTCCTCCAGTCTGTGCGTCAGTAGCTGTGGCATGGGAATGGCACGTAGAACACTCCTCCAGCCCGTGCGTCAGTAGCTGTGGCATGGGAATGGCACGTAGAACACCCCTCCAGTCCGTGTGTCAGTAGCTGTGGCATGGGAATGGCATGTAGAACACTCCTCCAGTCCGTGCGTCAGTAGCTGTGGCATGGGAATGGCACGTAGAACACTCCTCCAGTCTGTACGTCAGTAGCTGTGGCATGGGAATGGCACGTAGAACACCCCTCCAGTCCGTGTGTCAGTAGCTGTGGCATGGGAATGGCATGTAGAACACTCCTCCAGTCCGTGCGTCAGTAGCTGTGGCATGGGAATGGCACGTAGAACACTCCTCCAGTCCGTGCGTCAGTAGCTGTGGCATGGGAATGGCACGTAGAACACTCCTCCAGTCCGTGCGTCAGTAGCTGTGGCATGGGAATGGCACGTAGAACACTCCTCCAGTCCGTGCGTCAGTAGCTGTGGCATGGGAATGGCATGTAGAACACTCCTCCAGTCCGTGCGTCAGTAGCTGTGGCATGGGAATGGCATGTAGAACACTCCGCCAGTCCGTGCGTCAGTAGCTGTGGCATGGGAATGGCACGTAGAACACTCCTCCAGTCCGTGCGTCAGTAGTTGTGGCATGGGAATGGCACGTAGAACACTCCTCCAGTCCGTGCGTCAGTAGCTGCGGCATGGGAATGGTACGTAGAACACTCCTCCAGTCCGTGCGTCAGTCGCTGTGGCATGGGAATGGCACGTAGAACACTCCTCCAGTCCGTGCGTCAGTAGCTGTGGCATGGGAATGGCACGTAGAACACTCCTCCAGTCCGTGCGTCAGTAGCTGTGGCATGGGAATGGCACGTAGAACACTCCTCCAGTCCGTGCGTCAGTAGCTGTGGCATGGGAATGGCATGTAGAACACTCCTCCAGTCCGTGCGTCAGTAGCTGTGGCATGGGAATGGCACGTAGAACACTCCTCCAGTCTGTGCGTCAGTAGCTGCGGCATGGGAATGGCACGTAGAACACTCCTCCAGTCTGTGCGTCAGTAGCTGTGGCATGGGAATGGCATGTAGAACACTCCTCCAGTCCGTGCGTCAGTAGCTGTGGCATGGGAATGGCACGTAGAACACTTCTCCAGTCCGTGCGTCAGTAGCTGTGGCATGGGAATGGCACGTAGAACACCCCTCCAGTCCGTGTGTCAGTAGCTGTGGCATGGGAATGGCATGTAGAACACTCCTCCAGTCCGTGCGTCAGTAGCTGTGGCATGGGAATGGCAAGTAGAACACTCCTCCAGTCCGTGCGTCAGTAGCTGTGGCATGGGAATGGCACGTAGAACACTCCTCCAGTCCGTGCGTCAGTAGCTGTGGCATGGGAATGGCACGTAGAACACTCCTCCAGTCCGTGCGTCAGTAGCTGTGGCATGGGAATGGCACGTAGAACACCCCTCCAGTCCGTGCGTCAGTAGCTGTGGCATGGGAATGGCACGTAGAACACCCCTCCAGTCCGTGTGTCAGTAGCTGTGGCATGGGAATGGCATGTAGAACACTCCTCCAGTCCGTGCGTCAGTAGCTGTGGCATGGGAATGGCACGTAGAACACCCCTCCAGTCCGTGTGTCAGTAGCTGTGGCATGGGAATGGCATGTAGAACACTCCTCCAGTCCGTGCGTCAGTAGCTGTGGCATGGGAATGGCAAGTAGAACACTCCTCCAGTCCGTGCGTCAGTAGCTGTGGCATGGGAATGGCACGTAGAACACTCCTCCAGTCCGTGCGTCAGTAGCTGTGGCATGGGAATGGCACGTAGAACACTCCTCCAGTCCGTGCGTCAGTAGCTGTGGCATGGGAATGGCACGTAGAACACTCCTCCAGTCCGTGCGTCAGTAGCTGTGGCATGGGAATGGCAAGTAGAACACTACTCCAGCCCGTGCGTCAGTAGCTGTGGCATGGGAATGGCACGTAGAACACTCCTCCAGTCTGTACGTCAGTAGCTGTGACATGGGAATGGCACGTAGAACACTCCTCCAGTCCGTGCGTCAGTAGCTGTGGCATGGGAATGGCACGTAGAACACTCCTCCAGTCCGTGCGTCAGTAGATGTGGCATAGGAATGGCACGTAGAACACTCCTCCAGTCCGTGCGTCAGTAGCTGTGGCATGGGAATGGCACGTAGAACACTCCTCCAGTCCGTGCGTCAGTAGCTGTGGCATGGGAATGGCACGTAGAACACTCCTCCAGTCCGTGCGTCAGTAGCTGTGGCATGGGAATGGCACGTAGAACACTCCTCCAGTCCGTGCGTCAGTAGCTGTGACATGGGAATGGCACGTAGAACACTCCTCCAGTCCGTGCGTCAGTAGATGTGGCATAGGAATGGCACGTAGAACACTCCTCCAGTCTGTACGTCAGTAGCTGTGACATGGGAATGGCACGTAGAACACTCCTCCAGTCCGTGCGTCAGTAGCTGTGGCATGGGAATGGCACGTAGAACACTCCTCCAGTCCGTGCGTCAGTAGCTGTGGCATGGGAATGGCACGTAGAACACTCCTCCAGTCCGTGCGTCAGTAGCTGTGACATAGGAATGGCACGTAGAACACTCCTCCAGTCCGTGCGTCAGTAGCTGTGGCATGGGAATGGCACGTAGAACACTCCTCCAGTCCGTGCGTCAGTAGATGTGGCATAGAAATGGCACGTAGAACACTCTTCCAGCCCGTGCGTCAGTAGCTGTGGCATGGGAATGGCACGTAGAACACTCCTCCAGTCTGTGCGTCAGTAGCTGTGGCATGGGAATGGCATGTAGAACACTCCTCCAGTCCGTGCGTCAGTAGCTGTGGCATGGGAATGGCACGTAGAACACTTCTCCAGTCCGTGCGTCAGTAGCTGTGGCATGGGAATGGCACGTAGAACACCCCTCCAGTCCGTGTGTCAGTAGCTGTGGCATGGGAATGGCATGTAGAACACTCCTCCAGTCCGTGCGTCAGTAGCTGTGGCATGGGAATGGCAAGTAGAACACTCCTCCAGTCCGTGCGTCAGTAGCTGTGGCATGGGAATGGCACGTAGAACACTCCTCCAGTCCGTGCGTCAGTAGCTGTGGCATGGGAATGGCACGTAGAACACTCCTCCAGTCCGTGCGTCAGTAGCTGTGGCATGGGAATGGCACGTAGAACACCCCTCCAGTCCGTGCGTCAGTAGCTGTGGCATGGGAATGGCACGTAGAACACCCCTCCAGTCCGTGTGTCAGTAGCTGTGGCATGGGAATGGCATGTAGAACACTCCTCCAGTCCGTGCGTCAGTAGCTGTGGCATGGGAATGGCACGTAGAACACCCCTCCAGTCCGTGTGTCAGTAGCTGTGGCATGGGAATGGCATGTAGAACACTCCTCCAGTCCGTGCGTCAGTAGCTGTGGCATGGGAATGGCAAGTAGAACACTCCTCCAGTCCGTGCGTCAGTAGCTGTGGCATGGGAATGGCACGTAGAACACTCCTCCAGTCCGTGCGTCAGTAGCTGTGGCATGGGAATGGCACGTAGAACACTCCTCCAGTCCGTGCGTCAGTAGCTGTGGCATGGGAATGGCACGTAGAACACTCCTCCAGTCCGTGCGTCAGTAGCTGTGGCATGGGAATGGCAAGTAGAACACTACTCCAGCCCGTGCGTCAGTAGCTGTGGCATGGGAATGGCACGTAGAACACTCCTCCAGTCTGTACGTCAGTAGCTGTGACATGGGAATGGCACGTAGAACACTCCTCCAGTCCGTGCGTCAGTAGCTGTGGCATGGGAATGGCACGTAGAACACTCCTCCAGTCCGTGCGTCAGTAGATGTGGCATAGGAATGGCACGTAGAACACTCCTCCAGTCCGTGCGTCAGTAGCTGTGGCATGGGAATGGCACGTAGAACACTCCTCCAGTCCGTGCGTCAGTAGCTGTGGCATGGGAATGGCACGTAGAACACTCCTCCAGTCCGTGCGTCAGTAGCTGTGGCATGGGAATGGCACGTAGAACACTCCTCCAGTCCGTGCGTCAGTAGCTGTGACATGGGAATGGCACGTAGAACACTCCTCCAGTCCGTGCGTCAGTAGATGTGGCATAGGAATGGCACGTAGAACACTCCTCCAGTCTGTACGTCAGTAGCTGTGACATGGGAATGGCACGTAGAACACTCCTCCAGTCCGTGCGTCAGTAGCTGTGGCATGGGAATGGCACGTAGAACACTCCTCCAGTCCGTGCGTCAGTAGCTGTGGCATGGGAATGGCACGTAGAACACTCCTCCAGTCCGTGCGTCAGTAGCTGTGACATGGGAATGGCACGTAGAACACTCCTCCAGTCCGTGCGTCAGTAGCTGTGGCATGGGAATGGCACGTAGAACACTCCTCCAGTCCGTGCGTCAGTAGATGTGGCATAGAAATGGCACGTAGAACACTCTTCCAGCCCGTGCGTCAGTAGCTGTGGCATGGGAATGGCACGTAGAACACTCCTCCAGTCCGTGCGTCAGTAGCTGTGGCATGGGAATGGCATGTAGAACACTCCTCCAGTCCGTGGGTCAGTAGCTGTGGCACGGGAATGGCATGTAGAACCCTCCTCCAGTCCGTGCGTCAGTAGCTGTGGCATGGGAATGGCACGTAGAACACTCCTCCAGTCCGTGCGTCAGTAGCTGTGGCATGGGAATGGCATGTAGAACACTCCTCCAGTCCGTGCGTCAGTAGCTGTGGCATGGGAATGGCACGTAGAACACTCCTCCAGTCCGTGCGTCAGTAGCTGTGGCATGGGAATGGCATGTAGAACACTCATCCAGTCCGTGCGTCAGTAGCTGTGGCATGGGAATGGCATGTAGAACACTCATCCAGTCCGTGCGTCAGTAGCTGTGGCATGGGAATGGCATGTAGAACACTCCTCCAGTCCCTGCGTCAGTAGCTGTGGCATGGGAATGGCATGTAGAACACTCCTCCAGTCCGTGCGTCAGTAGCTGTGGCATGGGAATGGCATGTAGAACACTCCTCCAGTCCGTGGGTCAGTAGCTGTGGCATGGGAATGGCACGTAGAACACTCCTCCAGTCCGTGTGTCAGTAGCTGTGGCATGGGAATGGCATGTAGAACACTCCTCCAGTCCCTGCGTCAGTAGCTGTGGCATGGGAATGGCATGTAGAACACTCCTCCAGTCCGTGCGTCAGTAGCTGTGGCATGGGAATGGCATGTAGAACACTCCCCCAGTCCGTGCGTCAGTAGCTGTGGCATGGGAATGGCAAGTAGAACACTCCTCCAGTCCGTGCGTCAGTAGCTGTGGCATGGGAATGGCATGTAGAACCCTCCTACAGTCCGTGTGTCAGTAGCTGTGGCATGGGAATGGCACGTAGAACACTCCTCCAGTCCGTGCGTCAGTAGCTGTGGCATGGGAATGGCATGTAGAACACTCCTCCAGTCCCTGCGTCAGTAGCTGTGGCATGGGAATGGCATGTAGAACACTCCTCCAGTCCGTGCGTCAGTAGCTGTGGCATGGGAATGGCATATAGAACACTCCTCCAGTCCGTGCGTCAGTAGCTGTGGCATGGGAATGGCAAGTAGAACACTCCCCCAGTCCGTGCGTCAGTAGCTGTGGCATGGGAATGGCAAGTAGAACACTCCTCCAGTCCGTGCGTCAGTAGCTGTGGCATGGGAATGGCATGTAGAACCCTCCTACAGTCCGTGTGTCAGTAGCTGTGGCATGGGAATGGCATGTAGAACACTCCTCCAGTCCGTGCGTCAGTAGCTGTGGCATGGGAATGGCATGTAGAACACTCCTCCAGCCCGTGCGTCAGTAGCTGTGGCATGAGAATGGCATGTAGAACACTCCTCCAGTCCGTGCGTCAGTGGCTGTGGCATGGGAATGGCATGTAGAACACTCCTCCAGTCTGTGCGTCAGTAGCTGTGGCATTGGACTGGCATGTAGAACACTCCTCCAGTCCGTGCGTCAGTGGCTGTGGCATGGGAATGGCATGTAGAACACTCCTCCAGTCCGTGCGTCAGTAGCTGTGGCATGGGAATGGCATGTAGAACACTCCTCCAGTCCGTGCGTCAGTAGCTGTGGCATGGGAATGGCACGTAGAACACTCCTCCAGTCCGTGCGTCAGTAGCTGTGGCATTGGACTGGCACGTAGAACACTCCTCCAGTCCGTGCGTCAGTAGCTGTGGCATGGGAATGGCACGTAGAACACTCCTCCAGTCCATGCGTCAGTAGCTGTGGCATGGGAATGGCATGTAGAACACTCCTCCAGTCCGTGCGTCAGTAGCTGTGGCATGGGAATGGCACGTAGAACACTCCTCCAGTCCGTGCGTCAGTAGCTGTGGCATTGGACTGGCACGTAGAACACTCCTCCAGTCCGTGCGTCAGTAGCTGTGGCATGGGAATGGCACGTAGAACACTCCTCCAGTCCATGCGTCAGTAGCTGTGGCATGGGAATGGCACGTAGAACACTCCTCCAGTCCGTGCGTCAGTAGCTGTGGCATTGGACTGGCACGTAGAACACTCCCCCAGTCCGTGCGTCAGTAGCTGTGGCATGGGAATGGCACGTAGAACACTCCTCCAGTCCATGCGTCAGTAGCTGTGGCATGGGAATGGCATGTAGAACACTCCTCCAGTCCGTGCGTCAGTAGCTGTGGCATGGGAATGGCATGTAGAACACTCCTCCAGTCCGTGCGTCAGTAGCTGTGGCATGGGAATGCCATGTAGAACACTCCTCCAGTCCGTGCGTCAGTAGCTGTGGCATGGGAATGGCATGTAGAACACTCCTCCAGTCCGTGCGTCAGTAGCTGTGGCATGGGAATGGCACGTAGAACACTCTACCAGCCCGTGCGGCAGTAGCTGTGAAATGATTCCTGGAAATGTGATGCATATCCTAAAAATGGTTTATGAATACGGGCCCTGGCACCAACAATTTCATCGTCCTGGGAGTTTAGTCAGCATTACATTAGCATATATATTTTTTATATTTACGCAAAAAGTTACCTAATACAAAAACATTTTGCCGGATCCTATTTCCGTAGGAGGCCAAGTCGGCGGCGTCGACGGCTGTGACGTTAGCCAGTGAATACCTGGCGACGAAGGCAGCGCACCTGGCGGACTCCTTCCAGATGGCGATCACCTCTTACGCTTTGCAAAAGAGCGGCAACAGCTACAAGGATGAAGCCTTCCTAATCCTGCAGACCATGTCGCGGCAAGATACTGTGGGTGAGAACGTCTGATTCAGAAGGGGAATATCCATCAATACATGTGCGTGTATAATGCGTGAGTAAACGTCCTTGAACCGTACGTGCAGTCCCCAGAGGTCGACGGGACGAGGTTGGTCATACTGCAGCCGGTGTCGGGGTAAATATACTCACCTTATAGATAAATACCTTCTTTTTTTCTATACAAAAATGGGTACCTGTTTCCGTGGAAATTCTATGTAATAATACTGTTATTGACTTTTGTATTCGTGACTTCAGTAGCATGAAATGTAGTGATCTTGTCATCATTTATCTTATCTGTGTGTTTACATCAATATAATATAAATCATAGAACAGGATATAGAAATATAGTACAGAAAAATTACAATTCCAGTTGACGCAACAGGCTGGTTTGAATCTATCCCACGTAACCTTTTTTGGAAGCCTTGGCTTAAATCTAAATGTTCGTATATTCCCTACATTGTGAATAGAGATGTAATATAGCGTGTAGTGTTTTGAGGCGGACGGGTACCCTCCCCCCCCCCAACCCACCTCCCGCCCCAGCCTCATGTGCCAAGATGAGTCTTATTGTGAAAATGGACGCTTCCTTGCAGACAGCCACCCGTACTGGTGTACCTGGGAGTTAGAATCCAACCCCTACGACATCGTCGACAATAAATACATGTTACTGTCGCGGCCAGACTTCCCGAACCTGTCCAACGCTGTCATGGCAACGTCCTACGCCATGCTGCTGTATCTAGATCACGGGATGTTCGAGGAATCCAGACCCATCATGAAATGGATTGTCAATAGTCACCAGTCCGACCTTTGTTTCGCATCCGACCTGGTAAAGATTACCGCATTATTGAAGATGACAAGGAGTCGATTTTTTTAGTAGCCCCATATGAGGTGTATATAATGGTATTATTATTATGCAAGATCTGTAACTTCTAACCATTTAAACAGGCTTTTCCCGTAAAAGTTGTTACTATATAGAGTTTGAGCTTTTCATTGCCGCAATACACATAGCCACCAACTTACGATGAGCTCTCAAACCAAATTAATGTAGCCATGGATTATAACTGATGACTGACCTGCCCCGCCCACTCTCGGTGCAGGACACACTGTTAGGCGTGCGGGCGCTGACGGAGTACGCCAAGCGGGAGACCAACCACCAGTTCTACAACATGGCCATCGACATTAAGGCCACGTCGTCCCCAGACTGGCACGAAACAGCCCGAATCAACGCCTCGTCCTTCCCCCTCTACTACAGCTATAGCGTGAGTTAACATGTCGAGTCAACGCCTCGTCCTTCCCACTCTACCACACCTATAACGTGAGTTAACATGTCGAGTCAACGCCTCGTCCTTCCCCCTCTACTACACCTATAACGTGAGTTAACATGTCGAGTCAACGCCTCGTCCTTCCCCCTCTACTACAGCTATAACGTGCGTTAACATGTCGAATCAACGCCTCGTCCTTCCCACTCTACCACACCTATAACGTGAGTTAACATGTCGAATCAACGCCTCGTCCTTCCCACTCTACTACACCTATAACGTGAGTTAACATGTCGAATCAACGCCTCGTCCTTCCCACTCTACCACACCTATAACGTGAGTTAACATGTCGAATCAACGCCTCGTCCTTCCCACTCTACCACACTTATAACGTGAGTTAACATGTCGAATCAACGCCTCGTCCTTCCCCCTCTACTACAGCTATAGCGTGAATTAACATGTCGAGTCAACGCCTCGTCCTTCCCCCTCTACTACAGCTATAACGTGAATTAACATGTCGAATCAACGCCTCGTCCTTCGCCCTCTACTACAGCTATAGCGTGAGTTAACATGTCGAGTCAACGCCTCGTCCTTCCCACTCTACCACACCTATAACGTGAGTTAACATGTCGAGTCAACGCCTCGTCCTTCCCACTCTACCAGACCTATAACGTGAGTTAACATGTCGAATCAACGCCTCGTCCTTCCCACTCTACCACACCTATAACGTGAGTTAACATGTCGAATCAACGCCTCGTCCTTCCCCCTCTACTACAGCTATAACGTGAATTAACATGTCGAGTCAACGCCTCGTCCTTCCCCCTCTACTACAGCTATAACGTGAATTAACATGTCGAATCAACGCCTCGTCCTTCCCCCTCTACTACAGCTATAGCCTGAGGTAACATGTTGAGTCAACGCCTCGTCCTTCCCCCTCTACTACAGTTATTAACGTGAGTTAACATGTCGAGTCAACGCCTCGTCCTTCCCCCTCTACCACACCTATAACGTGAATTAACATGTCGAGTCAAAGCCTCGTCCTTCCCCCTCTACTACAGCTATAACGTGAGTTAACATGTCGAGTCAACGCCTCGTTCTTCCCCCTCTACTACAGCTATAACGTGAATTAACATGTCGAGTCAACGCCTCGTCCTTCCCCCTCTACTACAGCTATAAGGTGAATTAACATGTCGAATCAACGCCTCGTCCTTCCCCCTCTACTACAGCTATAGCGTGAGTTAACATGTCGAGTCAACGCCTCGTCCTTCCCCCTCTACTACAGCTATAACGTGAGTTAACATGTCGAGTCAACGCCTCGTCCTTCCCCCTCTACTACAGCTATAGCGTGAGTTAACATGTCGAGTCAACGCCTCGTCCTTCCCCCTCTACTACAGCTATAACGTGAGTTAACATGTCGAGTCAACGCCTCGTCCTTCCCCCTCTACCACACCTAGAGCGTGAATTAACATGTCGAATCAACGCCTCGTCCTTCCCCCTCTACTACAGCTATAACGTGAGTTAACATGTCGAGTCAACGCCTCGTCCTTCCCCTTCTATTACAGCTATAGCGTGAGTTAACATGTCGAGTCAACGCCTCGTCCTTCCCCTCTACTACACCTATTACGTGAGTTAACATGTCGAGTCAACGCCTCGTCCTTCCCCCTCTACTACACCTATAACGTGAGTTAACATGTCGAATCAACGCCTCGTCCTTCCCCCTCTACTACAGCTATAACGTGAGGTAACATGTCGAATCAACGCCTCGTCCTTCCCCTCTACTACACCTAGAGCGTGAGTTAACATGTCGAATCAACGCCTCGTCCTTCCCCCTCTACTACAGCTATAACGTGAGTTAACATGTCGAATCAACGCCTCGTCCTCCCCCTCCACTACAACTATAACGTGAGTTAACATGTCGACTCAACGCCTCGTCCTTCCCACTCTACCACACCTATAACGTGAGTTAACATGTCGAATCAACGCCTCGTCCTTCCCACTCTACCAGACCTATAACGTGAGTTAACATGTCGAATCAACGCCTCGTCCTTCGCACTCTACCAGACCTATAACGTGAGTTAACATGTCGAATCAACGCCTCGCCCTTCCCCCTCTACTACACCTATAACGTGAGTTAACATGTCGAGTCGACGCCTCGTCCTTCCCCCTCTACTACAGCTATAACGTGCGTTAACATGTCGAATCAACGCCTCGTCCTTCCCACTCTACCACACCTATAACGTGAGTTAACATGTCGAATCAACGCCTCGTCCTTCCCACTCTACCAGACCTATAACGTGAGTTAACATGTCGAATCAACGCCTCGTCCTTCCCACTATACCACTCTTATAACGTGAGTTAACATGTCGAATCAACGCCTCGTCCTTCCCCCTCTACTACAGCTATAGCGTGAATTAACATGTCGAGTCAACGCCTCGTCCTTCCCCCTCTACTACAGCTATAACGTGAATTAACATGTCGAATCAACGCCTCGTCCTTCGCCCTCTACTACAGCTATAGCGTGAGTTAACATGTCGAGTCAACGCCTCGTCCTTCCCACTCTACCACACCTATAACGTGAGTTAACATGTCGAATCAACGCCTCGTCCTTCCCACTCTACCAGACCTATAACGTGAGTTAACATGTCGAATCAACGCCTCGTCCTTCCCACTCTACCACACCTATAACGTGAGTTAACATGTCGAATCAACGCCTCGTCCTTCCCCCTCTACTACAGCTATAACGTGAATTAACATGTCGAGTCAACGCCTCGTCCTTCCCCCTCTACTACAGCTATAACGTGAATTAACATGGCGAATCAACGCCTCGTCCTTCCCCCTCTACTACAGCTACAGCGTGAGTTAACATGTCGAGTCAACGCCTCGTCCTTCCCCCTCTACTACAGTTATTAACGTGAGTTAACATGTCGAGTCAACGCCTCGTCCTTCCCCCTCTACCACACCTATAACGTGAATTAACATGTCGAGTCAACGCCTCGTCCTTCCCCCTCTACTACAGCTATAACGTGAGTTAACATGTCGAGTCAACGCCTCGTTCTTCCCCCTCTACTACAGCTATAACGTGAATTAACATGTCGAGTCAACGCCTCGTCCTTCCCCCTCTACTACAGCTATAACGTGAATTAACATGTCGAATCAACGCCTCGTCCTTCCCCCTCTACTACAGCTATAGCGTGAGTTAACATGTCGAGTCAACGCCTCGTCCTTCCCCCTCTACTACAGCTATAACGTGAGTTAACATGTCGAGTCAACGCCTCGTCCTTCCCCCTCTACTACAGCTATAACGTGAGTTAACATGTCGAGTCAACGCCTCGTCCTTCCCCCTCTACTACAGCTATAACGTGAGTTAACATGTCGAGTCAACGCCTCGTCCTTCCCCCTCTACCACACCTAGAGCGTGAGTTAACATGTCGAATCAACGCCTCGTCCTTCCCCTTCTATTACAGCTATAGCGTGAGTTAACATGTCGAGTCAACGCCTCGTCCTTCCCCTCTACTACACCTATTACGTGAGTTAACATGTCGAGTCAACGCCTCGTCCTTCCCCCTCTACTACACCTATAACGTGAGTTAACATGTCGAATCAACGCCTCGTCCTTCCCCCTCTACTACAGCTATAACGTGAGGTAACATGTCGAATCAACGCCTCGTCCTTCCCCTCTACTACACCTAGAGCGTGAGTTCACATGTCGAATCAACGCCTCGTCCTTCCCCCTCTACTACAGCTATAGCGTGAGTTAACATGTCGAATCAACGCCTCGTCCTTCCCCCTCTACTACAACTATAACGTGAGTTAACATGTCGAATCAACGCCTCGTCCTTCCCACTCTACCACACCTATAACGTGAGTTAACATGTCGAATCAACGCCTCGTCCTTCCCCCTCTACTACAGCTATAGCGTGAGTTAACATGTCGAGTCAACGCCTCGTCCTTCCCCCTCTACTACAGCTATAACGTGAGTTAACATGTCGAGTCAACGCCTCGTCCTTCCCCCTCTACTACAGCTATAGCGTGAGTTAACATGTCGAGTCAACGCCTCGTCCTTCCCCCTCTACTACAGCTATAACGTGAGTTAACATGTCGAGTCAACGCCTCGTCCTTGCCCTTCTACCACACCTAGAGCGTGAGTTAACATGTCGAATCAACGCCTCGTCCTTCCCCCTCTATTACAGCTATAGCGTGAGTTAACATGTCGAGTCAACGCCTCGTCCTTCCCCTCTACTACACCTATTACGTGAGTTAACATGTCGAGTCAACGCCTCGTCCTTCCCCTCTACTACACCTATAACGTGAGTTAACATGTCGAATCAACGCCTCGTCCTTCCCCCTCTACTACAGCTATAACGTGAGGTAACATGTCGAATGAACGCCTCGTCCTTCCCCTCTACTACACCTAGAGCGTGAGTTAACATGTCGAATCAACGCCTCGTCCTTCCCCCTCTACTACAGCTATAACGTGAGTTAACATGTCGAATCAACGCCTCGTCCTTCCCCCTCCACTACAACTATAACGTGAGTTAACATGTCGACTCAACGCCTCGTCCTTCCCACTCTACCACACCTATAACGTGAGTTAACATGTCGAATCAACGCCTCGTCCTTCCCACTCTACCAGACCTATAACGTGAGTTAACATGTCGAATCAACGCCTCGTCCTTCCCACTCTACCACACCTATAACGTGAGTTAACATGTCGAATCAACACCTCGCCCTTCCCCCTCTACTACACCTATAACGTGAGTTAACATGTCGAGTCGACGCCTCGTCCTTCCCCCTCTACTACAGCTATAACGTGCGTTAACATGTCGAATCAACGCCTCGTCCTTCCCACTCTACCACACCTATAACGTGAGTTAACATGTCGAATCAACGCCTCGTCCTTCCCACTCTACCAGACCTATAACGTGAGTTAACATGTCGAATCAACGCCTCGTCCTTCCCACTCTACCACACTTATAACGTGAGTTAACATGTCGAATCAACGCCTCGTCCTTCCCCCTCTACTACAGCTATAGCGTGAATTAACATGTCGAGTCAACGCCTCGTCCTTCCCCCTCTACTACAGCTATAACGTGAATTAACATGTCGAATCAACGCCTCGTCCTTCGCCCTCTACTACAGCTATAGCGTGAGTTAACATGTCGAGTCAACGCCTCGTCCTTCCCACTCTACCACACCTATAGCGTGAGTTAACATGTCGAGTCAACGCCTCGTCCTTCCCCTCTACTACACCTATTACGTGAGTTAACATGTCGAGTCAACGCCTCGTCCTTCCCCCTCTACTACACCTATAACGTGAGTTAACATGTCGAATCAACGCCTCGTCCTTCCCCCTCTACTACAGCTATAACGTGAGGTAACATGTCGAATCAACGCCTCGTCCTTCCCCTCTACTACACATAGAGCGTGAGTTCACATGTCGAATCAACGCCTCGTCCTTCCCCCTCTACTACAGCTATAGCGTGAGTTAACATGTCGAATCAACGCCTCGTCCTTCCCCCTCTACTACAACTATAACGTGAGTTAACATGTCGAATCAACGCCTCGTCCTTCCCACTCTACCACACCTATAACGTGAGTTAACATGTCGAATCAACGCCTCGTCCTTCCCCCTCTACTACAGCTATAGCGTGAGTTAACATGTCGAGTCAACGCCTCGTCCTTCCCCCTCTACTACAGCTATAGCGTGAGTTAACATGTCGAGTCAACGCCTCGTCCTTCCCCCTCTACTACAGCTATAGCGTGAGTTAACATGTCGAGTCAACGCCTCGTCCTTCCCCCTCTACTACAGCTATAACGTGAGTTAACATGTCGAGTCAACGCCTCGTCCTTGCCCTTCTACCACACCTAGAGCGTGAGTTGACATGTCGAATCAACGCCTCGTCCTTCCCCCTCTACTACAGCTATAACGTGAGGTAACATGTCGAATCAACGCCTCGTCCTTCCCCTTTACTACACCTAGAGCGTGAGTTCACATGTCGAATCAACGCCTCGTCCTTCCCCCTCTACTACAGCTATAGCGTGAGTTAACATGTCGAATCAACGCCTCGTCCTTCCCCCTCTACTACAACTATAACGTGAGTTAACATGTCGAATCAACGCCTCGTCCTTCCCACTCTACCACACCTATAACGTGAGTTAACATGTCGAATCAACGCCTCGTCCTTCCCCCTCTACTACAGCTATAGCGTGAGTTAACATGTCGAGTCAACGCCTCGTCCTTCCCCCTCTACTACAGCTATAACGTGAGTTAACATGTCGAGTCAACGCCTCGTCCTTCCCCCTCTACTACAGCTATAGCGTGAGTTAACATGTCGAGTCAACGCCTCGTCCTTCCCCCTCTACTACAGCTATAACGTGAGTTAACATGTCGAGTCAACGCCTCGTCCTTGCCCTTCTACCACACCTAGAGCGTGAGTTAACATGTCGAATCAACGCCTCGTCCTTCCCCCTCTATTACAGCTATAGCGTGAGTTAACATGTCGAGTCAACGCCTCGTCCTTCCCCTCTACTACACCTATTACGTGAGTTAACATGTCGAGTCAACGCCTCGTCCTTCCCCCTCTACTACACCTATAACGTGAGTTAACATGTCGAATCAACGCCTCGTCCTTCCCCCTCTACTACAGCTATAACGTGAGGTAACATGTCGAATCAACGCCTCGTCCTTCCCCTCTACTACACCTAGAGCGTGAGTTAACATGTCGAATCAACGCCTCGTCCTTCCCCCTCTACTACAGCTATAACGTGAGTTAACATGTCGAATCAACGCCTCGTCCTTCCCCCTCCACTACAACTATAACGTGAGTTAACATGTCGACTCAACGCCTCGTCCTTCCCACTCTACCACACCTATAACGTGAGTTAACATGTCGAATCAACGCCTCGTCCTTCCCACTCTACCAGACCTATAACGTGAGTTAACATGTCGAATCAACGCCTCGTCCTTCCCACTCTACCAGACCTATAACGTGAGTTAACATGTCGAATCAACGCCTCGCCCTTCCCCCTCTACTACACCTATAACATGAGTTAACATGTCGAGTCGACGCCTCGTCCTTCCCCCTCTACTACAGCTATAACGTGCGTTAACATGTCGAATCAACGCCTCGTCCTTCCCACTCTACCACACCTATAACGTGAGTTAACATGTCGAATCAACGCCTCGTCCTTCCCACTCTACCAGACCTATAACGTGAGTTAACATGTCGAATCAACGCCTCGTCCTTCCCACTCTACCACACTTATAACGTGAGTTAACATGTCGAATCAACGCCTCGTCCTTCCCCCTCTACTACTGCTATAGCGTGAATTAACATGTCGAGTCAACGCCTCGTCCTTCTCCCTCTACTACAGCTATAACGTGAATTAACATGTCGAATCAACGCCTCGTCCTTCGCCCTCTACTACAGCTATAGCGTGAGTTAACATGTCGAGTCAACGCCTCGTCCTTCCCACTCTACCACACCTATAACGTGAGTTAACATGTCGAATCAACGTCTCGTCCTTCCCACTCTACCAGACCTATAACGTGAGTTAACATGTCGAATCAACGCCTCGTCCTTCCCACTCTACCACACCTATAACGTGAGTTAACATGTCGAATCAACGCCTCGTCCTTCCCCCTCTACTACAGCTATAACGTGAATTAACATGTCGAGTCAACGCCTCGTCCTTCCCCCTCTACTACAGCTATAACGTGAATTAACATGTCGAATCAACGCCTCGTCCTTCCCCCTCTACTACAGCTATAGCGTGAGTTAACATGTCGAGTCAACGCCTCGTCCTTCCCCCTCTACTACAGTTATTAACGTGAGTTAACATGTCGAGTCAACGCCTCGTCCTTCCCCCTCTACCACACCTGTAACGTGAATTAACATGTCGAGTCAACGCCTCGTCCTTCCCCCTCTACTACAGCTATAACGTGAGTTAACATGTCGAGTCAACGCCTCGTCCTTCCCCCTCTACTACAGCTATAGCGTGAGTTAACATGTCGAATCAACGCCTCGTCCTTCCCCCTCTACTACAGCTATAACGTGAGTTAACATGTCGAGTCAACGCCTCGTCCTTGCCCTTCTACCACACCTAGAGCGTGAGTTAACATGTCGAATCAACGCCTCGTCCTTCCCCCTCTATTACAGCTATAGCGTGAGTTAACATGTCGAGTCAACGCCTCGTCCTTCCCCTCTACTACACCTATTACGTGAGTTAACATGTCGAGTCAACGCCTCGTCCTTCCCCCTCTACTACACCTATAACGTGAGTTAACATGTCGAATCAACGCCTCGTCCTTCCCCCTCTACTACAGCTATAACGTGAGGTAACATGTCGAATCAACGCCTCGTCCTTCCCCTCTACTACACCTATAACGTGAGTTAACATGTCGAATCAACGCCTCGCCCTTCCCCCTCTACTACACCTATAACGTGAGTTAACATGTCGAGTCGACGCCTCGTCCTTCCCCCTCTACTACAGCTATAACGTGCGTTAACATGTCGAATCAACGCCTCGTCCTTCCCACTCTACCACACCTATAACGTGAGTTAACATGTCGAATCAACGCCTCGTCCTTCCCACTCTACCAGACCTATAACGTGAGTTAACATGTCGAATCAACGCCTCGTCCTTCCCACTCTACCACACTTATAACGTGAGTTAACATGTCGAATCAACGCCTCGTCCTTCGCCCTCTACTACAGCTATAGCGTGAGTTAACATGTCGAGTCAACGCCTCGTCCTTCCCACTCTACTACACCTATAACGTGAGTTAACATGTCGAATCAACGCCTCGTCCTTCCCACTCTACCAGACCTATAACGTGAGTTAACATGTCGAATCAATGCCTCGTCCTTCCCACTCTACCACACCTATAACGTGAGTTAACATGTCGAATCAACGCCTCGTCCTTCCCCCTCTACTACAGCTATAACGTGAATTAACATGTCGAGTCAACGCCTCGTCCTTCCCCCTCTACTACAGCTATAACGTGAATTAACATGTCGAATCAACGCCTCGTCCTTCCCCCTCTACTACAGCTATAGCGTGAGTTAACATGTCGAGTCAACGCCTCGTCCTTCCCCCTCTACTACAGTTATTAACGTGAGTTAACATGTCGAGTCAACGCCTCGTCCTTCCCCCTCTACCACACCTATAACGTGAATTAACATGTCGAGTCAACGCCTCGTCCTTCCCCCTCTACTACAGCTATAACGTGAGTTGACATGTCGAGTCAACGCCTCGTTCTTCCCCCTCTACTACAGCTTTAACGTGAATTAACATGTCGAGTCAACGCCTCGTCCTTCCCCCTCTACTACAGCTATAACGTGAATTAACATGTCGAATCAACGCCTCGTCCTTCCCCCTCTACTACAGCTATAGCGTGAGTTAACATGTCGAGTCAACGCCTCGTCCTTCCCCCTCTACTACAGCTATAACGTGAGTTAACATGTCGAGTCAACGCCTCGTCCTTCCCCCTCTACTACAGCTATAGCGTGAGTTAACATGTCGAGTCAACGCCTCGTCCTTCCCCCTCTACTACAGCTATAACGTGAGTTAACATGTCGAGTCAACGCCTCGTCCTTCCCCCTCTACCACACCTAGAGCGTGAGTTAACATGTCGAATCAACGCCTCGTCCTTCCCCTTCTATTACAGCTATAGCGTGAGTTAACATGTCGAGTCAACGCCTCGTCCTTCCCCTCTACTACACCTATTACGTGAGTTAACATGTCGAGTCAACGCCTCGTCCTTCCCCCTCTACTACACCTATAACGTGAGTTAACATGTCGAATCAACGCCTCGTCCTTCCCCCTCTACTACAGCTATAACGTGAGGTAACATGTCGAATCAACGCCTCGTCCTTCCCCTCTACTACACCTAGAGCGTGAGTTAACATGTCGAATCAACGCCTCGTCCTTCCCCCTCTACTACAGCTATAGCGTGAGTTAACATGTCGAATCAACGCCTCGTCCTTCCCCCTCTACTACAACTATAACGTGAGTTAACATGTCGAATGAACGCCTCGTCCTTCCCACTCTACCACACCTATAACGTGAGTTAACATGTCGAATCAACGCCTCGTCCTTCCCCCTCTACTACAGCTATAGCGTGAGTTAACATGTCGAGTCAACGCCTCGTCCTTCCCCCTCTACTACAGCTATAACGTGAGTTAACATGTCGAGTCAACGCCTCGTCCTTCCCCCTCTACTACAGCTATAACGTGAATTAACATGTCGAGTCAACGCCTCGTCCTTCCCCCTCTACTACAGCTATAACGTGAATTAACATGTCGAATCAACGCCTCGTCCTTCCCACTCTACCAGACCTATAACGTGAGTTAACTTGTCGAATCAACGCCTCGTCCTTCCCACTCTACCAGACCTATAAGGTGAGTTAACATGTCGAATCAACGCCTCGCCCTTCCCCCTCTACTACACCTATAACGTGAGTTAACATGTCGAATCAACGCCTCGTCCTTCACCCTCTACTACAGCTGCAACGTGAGTTAACACGTCGAATCAACGCCTCGTCCTTCCCCCTCTACTACAGCTATAGCGTGAGTTAACATGTCGAATCAACGCCTCGTCCTTCCCTCTCTACTACACATATAACGTGAGTTAACATGCCGAGTCAACGCCTCGTCCTTCCCCCTCTACTACACCTATAACGTGAGTTAACATGACGAGTCAACGCCTCGTCCTTCCCCCTCTACTACAGCTATAGCGTGAGTTAACATGTCGAATCAACACCTCGTCCTTCCCCCTCTACTACACCTATAAGGTGAGTTAATATGTCGCATCAACGCCTCGTCCTTCCCTCTCTACTACACATATAACGTGAGTTAACATGTCGAGTCAACGCCACGTCCTTCCCCCTCTACTACACATATAACGTGAGTTAACATGTCGAGTCAACGCCACGTCCTTCCCCCTCTACTACAGCTATAGCGTGAGTTAACATGTCGAGTCAACGCCTCGTCCTTCCCCCTCTACTACACCTATAACGTGAGGTAACATGTCGAATCAACGCCTCGTCCTTCCCCCTCTACTACAGCTATAGCGTGAGTTAACATGTCGAATCAACACCTCGTCCTTCCCCCTCTACTACACCTATAACGTGAGTTGGCATGTCGAATCAACGCCTCGTCCTTCCCCCTTCTACTACACCTATAGCGTGAGTTAACATGTCGAGTCAACGCCTCGTCCTTTTCTCTCTACTACACCTATAACGTGAGTTAACATGTTGAATCAACGCCTCGTCCTTCCCCGTCTACTACACCTATAACGTGAGTTAACATGTCGAATCAACGCCTCGTCCTTCCCCCTCTACTACAGCTATAGCGTGAGTTAACATGTCGAATCAACACCTCGTCCTTCCCCCTCTACTACACCTATAACGTGAGTTAACATGTCGAGTCAACGCCTCGTCCTTCCCCCTCTACTACACCTATAACGTGAGTTAACATGTCGAATCAACGCCTCGTCCTTCCCCCTCTACTACACCTATAGCTTGAGTTAACATGTCGAGTCAATGCCTCGTCCTTTTCTCTCTACTACACCTATAACGTGAGTTAACATGTCAAGTCAACGCCTCGTCCTTCCCCCTCTACTACAGCTATAGCGTGAGTTAACATGTCGAGTCAACGCCTCGTTCTTCACCCTCTACTACAGCTGCAACGTGAGTTAACATGTCGAATCAACGCCTCGTCCTTCCCCCTCTACTACAACTATAGCCTGAGTTAACATGTCGAATCAACGCCACGTCCTTCCCCCTCTACTACAGCTATAACGTGAGTTAACATGTCGAGTCAACGCCTCGTCTTTCCCCCTCTACTACAGCTATAACGTGGGTTAACATGTCGAATCAACGCCTCGTCCTTCCCCCTCTACTACACCTATAACGTGAGTTAACATGTCGAGTCAACGCCTGGTCCTTCCCTCCCTACTACACCTATAACGTGAGTTAACATGTCGAATCAACACCTCGTCCTTCCCCCTCTACTACACCTATAAGGTGAGTTAATATGTCGAATCAACGCCTCGTCCTTCCCTCTCTACTACACATATAACGTGATTTAACATGTCGAGTCAACGCCACGTCCTTCCCCCTCTACTACACATATAACGTGAGTTAACATGTCGAGTCAACGCCACGTCCTTCCCCCTCTACTACAGCTATAGCGTGAGTTAACATGTCGAGTCAACGCCTCGTCCTTCACCCTCTACTACACCTATAACGTGAGGTAACATGTCGAATCAAAGCCTCGTCCTTCCCCCTCTACTACAGCTATAGCGTGAGTTAACATGTCGAATCAACGCCTCGTCCTTCCCCCTCTACTACACCTATAACGTGAGTTGGCATGTCGAATCAACGCCTCGTCCTTCCCCCCTCTACTACACCTATAGCGTGAGTTAACATGTCGAGTCAACGCCTCGTCCTTTTCTCTCTACTACACCTATAACGTGAGTTAACATGTCGAATCAACGCCTCGTCCTTCCCCCTCTACTACACCTATAACGTGAGTTAACATGTCGAATCAACGCCTCGTCCTTCCCCCTCTACTACAGCTATAGCGTGAGTTAACATGTCGAATCAACATCTCGTCCTTCCCCCTCTACTACACCTATAACGTGAGTTGGCATGTCGAATCAACGCCTCGTCCTTCCCCCCTCTACTACACTTATAGCGTGAGTTAACATGTCGAGTCAACGCCTCGTCCTTTTCTCTCTACTACACCTATAACGTGAGTTAACATGTCGAATCAACGCCTCGTCCTTCCCCCTCTACTACACCTATAACGTGAGTTAACATGTCGAATCAACACCTCGTCCTTCCCCCTCTACTACACCTATAACGTGAGTTAACATGTCAAGTCAACGCCTCGTCCTTCCCCCTCTACTACAGCTATAACGTGAGTTAACATGTCGAGTCAACGCCTCGTCCTTCCCCCTCTACTACACCTATAACGTGAGTTAACATGTCGAGTCAACGCCTCGTCCTTCCCCCTCTACTACACCTATAACGTGAGTTAACATGTCGAATCAACGCCTCGTCCTTCCCCCTCTACTACACCTATAGCTTGAGTTAACATGTCGAGTCAATGCCTCGTCCTTTTCTCTCTACTACACCTATAACGTGAGTTAACATGTCAAGTCAACGCCTCGTCCTTCCCCCTCTACTACAGCTATAGCGTGAGTTAACATGTCGAGTCAACGCCTCGTCCTTCACCCTCCTACTACAGCTGCAACGTGAGTTAACATGTCGAATCAACGCCTCGTCCTTCCCCCTCTACTACAACTATAGCCTGAGTTAACATGTCGAATCAACGCCTCGTCCTTCCCCCTCTACCACACCTATAACGTGAGTTAACATGTCGAATCAACGCCTCGTCCTTCCCCCTCTACTACACCTATTACGTGAGTTAAGATGTCGAGTCAACGCCTCGTCCTTCCTCCTCTACTACACCTATAACGTGAGTTAACATGTCGAATCAACGCCTCCTCTTTCCCCCTCTACTACACCTATAACGTGAGGTAACATGTCGAATCAACGCCTCATCCTTCCCCCTCTACTACAGCTATAACGTGAGTTAACATGTCGAGTCAACGCCTCGTCCTTCCCCCTCTACTACACCTATAACGTGAGTTAACATGTCGAATTAACGCCTCGTCCTCCCCATTCTACTACACCTATAACGTGAGTTAACATGTCGCGTCAACCCCTCGTCCTTCCCCCGTCTACTACAGCTATAACGTGAATTAACATGTCGAATCAACGCCTCGTCCTTCCCCCTCTACTACAGCTATAACGTGAGTTAACATGTCGAGTCAACGCCTCGTCCTTCCCCCCTCTACTACACCTATAGCGTGAGTGAACATGTCGAATCAACGCCTCCTCTTTCCCCCTCTACTACACCTATAACGTGAGGTAACATGTCGAATCAACGCCTCGTCCTTCCCCCTCTACTACACCTATAGCTTGAGTTAACATGTCGAATTAACGCCTCGTCCTTCTCCCTCTACTACACCTATAGCTTGCGTTAACATGTCGAATCAACGCCTCGTCCTTCCCCCGTCTACTACAGCTATAACGTGAATTAACATGTCGAATCAACGCCTCGTCCTTCCCCCTCTACTACAGCTATAACGTGAGTTAACATGTCGAATCAACGCCTCGTCCTTCCCCCTCTACTACAGCTATAGCGTGAGTTAACATGTCGAATTAACGCCTCGTCCTTCCCCCTCTACTAAAGCTATAACGTGAGTTAACATGTCGAATCAACGCCTCGTCCTTCCCCCTCTACTACACCTATAACGTGAGTTAACATGTCGCGTCAACGCCTCGTCCTTCCCCCTCTACTACAGCTATAACGTGAGTTAACATGTCGAGTCAACGTCTCGTCCTTCCCCCTCTACTACACCTATAACGTGAGTTAACATGTCAAATTAACGCCTCGTCCTTCCACCTCTACTACATCTATAACGTGAGTTAACATGTCGAATCCACGCCTCGTCCTTCCCCCTCTACTACAGCTATAACGTGAGTTAACATGTCGAATTAACGCCTCGTCCTTCCCCCTCTACTAAAGCTATAACGTGAGTTAACATGTCGAATCAACGCCTCGTCCTTCCCCCTCTACTACACCTATAACGTGAGTTAACATGTCGCGTCAACGCCTCGTCCTTCCCCCTCTACTACAGCTATAACGTGAGTTAACATGTCGAGTCAACGCCTCGTCCTTCCCCCTCTACTACAGCTATAACGTGAGTTAACATGTCGAGTCAACGCCTCGTTCTCGCCCCCCCCCCCCCTTTACTACAGCTATAGCGTGAGTTCATAATGTCCGTTATTTTGTCCGCTGTTGACTTTGTTGTTTGTCATCTTCACCAGGTTCCCCAGGCCTGGGGTGAGGTTGTCACGTACGGTCAAGGCACGGGTTTCGCCTTCCTCAGCGTAAGGAAAATCTAATTTTTAGCGATGCTCTGATCTGTGGCTTTATATAATGTGTTCACAAAATTGTAGAAGTCTTGGTTCGTAACGCTGTGTACAATATTTAGGCTACGCGAAAGAGAAACTCATGTCGAATCTTTTCCATGCGCTTTGTCATGATGACACCAATTACGAGCACTCTAAGAGACTTGATCCGACCCATTTGTGATCAAAAGTTGTGAAAGTTGGTAATAATAATCCAAATTCCATCTTGCAAATAGGCAGATTTCTCTTGATGAGCATTACGTAATGGACAATGCAACGTGATAGAATCACCGCGATATATAAATTACATGATAGAATCACCGCGATATATAAATTACATGATAGAATCACCGCGATATATAGATTACATGATAGAATCACCGCGAGATATAGATTACATGATAAAATCACCGCGAGATATAGATTACATGATAGAATCACCGCGAGATATAGATCACATGATAAAATCACCGCGAGGTATAGATTACATGATAGAATCACCGCAAGATATAGATTACATGATAAAATCACCGCGAGATATAGATTACATGATGGAATCACCGCGAGATATAGATTACATGATAGAATCACCGCGAGATATAGATTACATGATAAAATCACCGCGAGATATAGATTACATGATAGAATCACCGCAAGATATAGATTACGTGATAACATCACCGCGAGATATAGATTACATTCCGGAAGACCAGTGCAACGTCCGGTGAACCCATAATTTTGGGCGCATTTCTTTATGCCAGGGCAGGGATATCCCGCCCGGTACACCCGACACGTGACAAGAATCTTCCGTGCGTACCTAAAGGCGTATCTCTAATGATGTGCGGCCACCGGTCACGTCTATATTTATATGTAAAGACATTTACCCCCTTGACTGCATGGCCCGCCGTATGACTTCCACTTTTCCCGCTAGATGGGGTCCACGTACTATGTTGAGAAGCCCTGGCAAGTCTACCAACCCACGCACGGGATCGACTCTTTTGTCATGACCATTGACGACGTCCGGTTTTACGGCCGCAACGCCAGTATGCTCGACATCAAGTCATGTGCCACGTGAGTTTCGTATAATCACGCGGCACTTACAATCACATATATATACAAGCTATATTTATTATTATCACTATATTATTATTTTATTTTTCATTTTATCATAAGTGCCCATTTCTACTGAAAAGATACACATCACGCATATTTTAATTGAATAAAACGGCAATTTATGTGATTAAATCCAGATGGAGCCAGCCTAACTACGGGAACACTTCCGGAATGGTTCGCTACATGGTGGAGATGCCGACGGGCTTCATCGTGGATCGGAATGAGATTGAGCGGATCTACCAGGCGCAGGTCCCGGGCCTGCTCAGGGTCCGCTTCCGGGACAAGGGCATGGGCAACGCCGTGATCTTCATCTTCGATCACGTCAGTACCCCGGACCCGCGCCAGGATTAGTGGGAATAGTCGTCAAGGGTACTAGAAAATAGTCTCTATGGGAACTGGGAAATAGTCGTTTGGGGTATTGGGAAATAATTGCCAGGGGTATTGGGAAATAATTGCCAGGGGTATTGGGAAATAGTCGCCAGGGGTACTGGGAAATAGTCGCTAAGAGTTATTGGAAAATAGTCGCCAGGGGTATTGGGAAATAGTCGTCAGGATTATTAGGAAATAGTCGCCAGGGGTACTGGGAAATAATCGCCAGGGGTATTGGGAAATAATTGCCAGGGGTATTGGGAAATAGTCGCCAGGGGTACTGGGAAATAGTCGCTAAGAGTTATTGGAAAATAGTCGCCAGGGGTATTGGGAAATAGTCGTCAGGATTATTAGGAAATAGTCGCCAGGGGTACTGGGAAATAATCGCCAGGGGTATTGGGAAATAGTCGCCAGGGGTATTGGGAAATAGTCGCCAGGGGTACTGGGAATAGTCGCTAGAGGTATTGGAAAATAGTCGTAAGGGGTATTGGGAAATAGTCGCTAGAGGTATTGGGCAATAGTCGCCAGGTTTTGGGAAATAGTCGTCAGGATTATTGGGAAATAGTCGCCAGGGGTATTGGGAACTAGTCGCCAGGGGTTTTGGGAAATAGTTGCTAGAGGTATTGAGAAATAGTCGCCAGGGTTATTGGGAAATAGTCGCCAGGGGTACTCGGAAATAGTCGCCAGGGGTACTGGGAAATAGTCGCCATGGATATTGGGAAATAGTCGCCAGAGGTATTGGGAAATAGTTGCCAGGGACTGGGAATTAGTCGTCAGGATTATTGGAAAATAGTCGCCAGGGGTACTGGGAAATCTTCGCCACGGGTATTGGGAAATAGTCGCCGGGGGTATTGGGAATAGTCGCTAGAGCTATTGGAAAATAGTCGTAAGGGGTATTGGGATATAGTCGCTAGAGGTATTGGGCAATAGTCGCCAGGTTTTGGGAAATAGTCGTCAGGATTATTGGGAAATAGTCGCCAGGGGTATTGGGAAATAGTCGCCAGGGGTATTGGGAAATAGTCGCCAGGGGTACTGGGAATAGTCGCTAGAGGTATTGGAAAATAGTCGTAAGGGGTATTGGGATATAGTCGCTAGAGGTATTGGGCAATAGTCGCCAGGTTTTGGGAAATAGCCGTCAGGATTATTGGGAAATAGTCGCCAGGGTTATTGGGAAATAGTCGCCAGGGGTACTGGGAATAGTCGCTAGAGGTATTGGAAAATAGTCGCAAGGGGTATTGGTATATAGTCGCTAGAGGTATTGGGCAATAGTCGCCAGGTTTTGGGAAATAGTCGTCAGGATTATTGGGAAATAGTCGCCACGGGTATTGGGAAATTGTCGCCAGGGGTACTGGGAATAGTCGCTAGAGGTATTGGAAAATAGTCGTAAGGGGTATTGGGATATAGTCGCTAGAGGTATTGGGCAATAGTCGCCAGGTTTTGGGAAATAGTCGTCAGGATTATTGGGAAATAGTCGCCGGGGGTATTGGGAAATAGTCGCCGGGGGTATTGGGAAATAGTCGCCGGGGGTATTGGGAAATAGTCGCCAGGGGTACTGGGAAATCATCGCCAGGGGTATTGGGAAATAGTCGCCGGGGGTATTGGGAAATAGTCGCCGGGGGTATTGGGAAATAGTCGCCAGGGGTATTGGGAAATAGTCGCCAGAGGTATTGGGAAATAGTCGCCAGGGGTATTGGGAAATATTCGCCAGGGGTATTGGGAAATAGTCGTAACGGGTTTTGGTTGAAATAGTCGCTAGGGTATAGATTCAATAGCACGTAAGTCATTTTGATGTTTTAAGTTTCGATCATAACATATTTCTAACAAGATTAAATCTACGACACACCGAAGTGTATGATATCTACTCAATCAAGGCGAATGGCCAAAGAGTGTAATACTACTTGGATTGGCTCCATTGAGCTATTGTCTTGAAAGAGGGTCGCGTTATGACCGTTGCGATACCAGGTCTAGCACCGCAATACCGGACTTCTTTTTATTTTCTAGAAGCATAATATTTCGCAAGCAGACATTTATATCGAAAAATGATTTGTGGGAAGAGTACGTCATTGATTAATAGAGAGCGCACGGCTCATATTCAGTAAACGCAGACAAAATGTATACCGCAATTTGTGGACACGTTTTGTGGCTACTTTTCGACACGAAGAAATGATTGTTGATTTGTGTCTTTTGTCTTACTATTAGAAGTGTGGGTATTTATACTATTTAAACTGATTGACGAATAATCACGTCATAAGAAGCGATCTCCAACGTACGCATACAGCTACTGTATACTGGTAAGCCAAAGTAAGACTATCAGAGTGAGAACGAACCTTCTGTTGAGGCGCAATTATTTGATATTGACTTATATTGTCGTCCGATAATGTCGCGATTCCTGCAGCGCTTGGCTGCAGCGGATCGCGGGCCGCTTGGTGACGCCTCGGTCGAGATAACCGTTTCCTGTTCACGTGACCCCCGCAGGTGGACGTGAAAGTGAAAACCTGCGTCTCCTTTACCGCTCGGCGCTGGTTCCCTGTCGCCAACACATCGATCAACCACTTCATCGGCGTCAGGGAGTATGGGGAACCAGGTATGTTGGCTGAGAGTAGGCAGGGGGTGTAACGAAGGAGGAAGAGGAGGAGGGGGAGGAGGGCGAGTGGGAGGGGGGGGGACGAGGGGGATGAGGAGAAGGGGCGTTGGTGCGGTCAATGATGAGGGGAGGGGAGGCGGTTTGGCAATGGTTGCGGATAGGGAATAGGGTGGTGATGGGGTGAACGCTGTTGCTACGCATAAAGCGCAGGGTTAGTACAGGGGTTAAAGGTCAAGTCCTGGTGTCTCGTTCTCCTGGTGTATCCTGAGCCTGTGTTGGGAGGGATTGTAGTGCATATCGATCTATAGAAAACCCATGTGCAAGCAAGCCCGTGTGTGCATGATATTATGTGTGTGTGTGCGAGGTGGGCGGCCGGGGGGTGGGGGGGGGGTGGAGAGGGGGTTGGTCCGACTAGCATGATAGGTAACTTATCAGCATGATGTTGAGAATAACAATCGAATGAATCACTTGTATTCAGGAAAAGAAAGTGTCTTTATTAAAAGGGTTTATAACATTTATCAGTAGCCAAATGTTGCCTGAGTAACTATTAAAATACAGCATAAATTAAACATAGGCCTCAACGAATAAATATATATAGCCTAAATCCATTTGGGTTCCAGTAAGAAAGGATTCAGTTTGAACTAATCTAATATCTGAAACGCTCAGAGAAATAATATCAGACCAAATCGCGGCATGGGTGCAGCATTGCTTTTTTGTTATCATTGCCTCAATGTAGGCCTAGATGTAACATGAGTTTTAACTACTGAACTGTGTCCTTTTCTTCAGGGTGGTTCAACGAGACTGGGTACACGACATACACCCTCTTCAACCTGGACATCTGCAAGTCGTGTGGCAGCTTCCAGTGTTCGTACTGTCCCTGGTACAACGCAGCGCCACCTATAATCATGATGTCATACCTGGGGATCATCCTATGTACATCCGCGTCCGTTCTATTGTCTCTATTATCGCCCAGTCTGAGCCGACTTACTCAGCAACCCGGATGAGGAACCGGAAGTGACCATAGATAACAGTGACCATAACATTGTACATAATGTACCCTACGATATACATACATGTATATATCATACGCGCGGATGTGTGGTGATGACTTGGCGTATATATACTAGGTACACAAAAAACAATCTAATGTGTCTCGTTGTCCAGCACTTTCACAAGAGGAACACCGTGGCAATGCAACCCGATGCTACAGTTACGCCCAGAAGGCATTTCCACTTTACATTGGCAACCCGCGGGTCATGGCGTTGAACATCCATATGATAACGCTAAAATTAACTTTTTATAATGTCACACGACTTCGTCATCCTGTTTGGAGCTCCTTACATACAAATGACCTCAGATTAACGACATTGTCTCATTGCTTGGGCCTTGCATTGTCGTCATCTATGTATCTTGGCAATCATCCTATGTCGCTATCCAGCTTGACCACGCTTCCATTATTAGCGACAGAATCACTACAGAGCCGATATTTTCATCTTCTGCACTTCTCCCGGGAGTGCCATATCGACCATGGACCGGAAATGACGATGAGGCTATGGGAATCCGACCGTTGACAACCAGGAATTTTCCATTAGCAGCCATTTTAGTCATGTGCCGATCGAGTAAACGTTTTGTTCACAATGTTCCGTATCTCATAGGACGAGCTCCGCTAACTATTGTGTATGAGACAATACCACGGCTTGGGATGTGATAAGGAAGAACATATATATTTTAGGATTACCTTACGACGAAAAGCAGAGGATTCTCTTGCGATATATTGGTGCAGAACCGGAATACTGTAGTAGTATACTGTAGCTGCCTATCTATTTCATGGTAAATTCGTGGTACGATGTTGCTGACTAATTAAATCAGCTTGTTTATCTGAAACACGTGGTTCATAAGAAACTGTTCATTTGATGTGAGAAAATAAAATGTTCTATGTTACCCGCTTATTGGTCGAAAGTTGCACATATTTGAAAACGTCGATAAATGTATATCTATTAGGGCATAGGCATTAAATAAAAACATGGGCGTCGTCTCAAAATGATGTGAAGTAACTGCTTCAAGTCACCAAATTCAGAGAGTACGATATTGTAGATACTAGAGCGACGTGGATGGCAGGTAAGTGTTGAGGTCTATCGGTATACCGTTCAGCTAGTTAACTGAAATGTCATTATGAAATGAAATGTTTCCAAATATAATTGATATGCCTCATCTTCAGATCAAGACACTGTGACCATTTCAACTAATACCATTGCCTGCACCACATCGCACTTGATGATTATGCCGAGAATGCATCAGACATTCTCTCTTTAACGTACGGAACCAATAGCTTGGATCAATACTAACCGCCTAGCTGCATTCTTCAACTGAATGCGATCTGATATGTAACTATATTGAAAGTCCTGAACTGTGTCAATAATGACAATAAAGTAGGCTCCAGTTCATGTTACCTAAAATAAATTTGACCGAAGCAAGAATATGGTGTTAGCTGCAAGGTCCCATTTCCGAATTCCATTTCCGGTTCAGATGATTCAGGGACCAACACAAATCAAATATTAAAGGGAAATGCCGGGCCCATATTATTTATATTACCAGTTAAACTATACGGAATTAACATTACACAAAAAAAAAATCTTAATCGCGCTGATGATGAAGTCACCGGCGATGAATCGACCAGTAGGTTTAGATGACTATTACAAGAGCTGGCCTAAAGGCCAGAGCGGACAGCTTGCTGAAAGCCAGCGATCGTGAGAGGCATACAATTTACAAGTGACGGTGACTCTTGTAAAATACTCAGCGCTCTTTTTTGTCAGAGCACTCTGTCGCTAGAACTGTTTTCTGCCGCCATTGCCGTTGTGCTCTAAAGTCCAAAGTGGCCAATGTTAGTGGCCCCACTCCGTGTATCCCATGCGGTCTTCAATTGCCTGCTTTCAGGCCCACGAAAAAAATCACTGTGACCAACCTTTAAAAACAGTCATGGCGCCTAAGCGGTCAGCGTAGACGTTGGGCTCTCGTTATGAAGACCAGCGATTCGCACATCAGACATTTATTTGCAGAAAAGCAAGCCACAAATGAAAAGTCGAATGATTTGTGGTTATGTTGGTTTTAAAGAAATGCGAAAACAGCAAAGACGTTATTCAGGCTGTCCAGCACACCCTCATGTAGCAACATTATTCCGGATAAACAAATAACAAAAAGTTATATTACTAAGCAAATGCGTTATAGAACATTTCTTATATGCTGCTCAGCTGTACCTATATTTTCATTATTACAACTTGACAGACACTAAAATCAAAGTCATAAGTGCCGTAGCGTGTCGTTTCGGCCCATATTTTCCACGAATTTGTCGCGATCGCTCTAAAAAGCACTGACGTGAGAAAGCAACACCGTGCAATTTTAATTATACCAAACTTACAAGTGTACTGTGATGTTATCCTTTTTTAAGACACAAAGAATATTTCTCACACGGGAAATCTTGTGTAGCCATTGCCGCAAAAGCTGCTGGTCGCCTAGTGGACGGCGATAGAAAGATATCCCATGTTTGCTGTCCTTTGTGCGCCTGAATGGTTACAGCTAACCGATGAACAGTAGCCTACATCATTTTTTTCTAAATGCTTCGATGGTTCAAATTTATAAGTCAAATTCGCTTGTCATTATTCATGAGATTTGTTAAGCTGACACATTTTTCCGAAGACGCATGCTTCTCTCATGTAAGAACATTTTTGGTTCAGCGGAGGGTCGTCGTCGGTGACGTCAACGCCTTGTGTGTGATTGGCTAACTATGGTCACTTGTTCACAACATGTCGACACACGCCTGATTGTCGAAAATCAGTATCTTATACTGTTGATGTGCGATTTTCTCGATGATGGTTTTTTTTAAAACAAAACGATTAACAGCAAATCGATTTTATACCAACATTTTAACTTTTATATGACATTGCAGCCGCCCGTTATTTTCTTTTAAGCTGGTTTTTTGCTTCGGCTGCGCGACGCGCGCTCATTGTAGTAAACGATTGAGGGGTGGGAACCAGTTGACTCCGCGATGTGTGCGTAGTGAATCTAGCGGGGGTGAAAATAATTTATTACTGCGGATATGGCACGAGAATAATGTCATAAGGTAATAGGGGCGATCGCGAGTTTCAATTCGGTTACGAGTACCGAAGAAACTACTTGGAACAGTGGTGCTATATTTTGAAATAGCCGACATGAAATACTAAAATCATGCTTATATAATTCAAACTGGCTAATGCACAACCGGAGGTCAGCGTGGCACTCTACAGCTTGACGCTTCCTATGTTAGGCTAAATGTGTACAATCTGCCTGACAATTCCACGGTAACAGAGGCTGACCATAGACGTTTACAGCGCGACAGACACTGACATTCGATCAGAAGGCAACCGTCATCAGTTTTGTCTAAAGCTGATACATTAGATTAGCCACTCCGGATATGTAATAATTCTATTGTATAACCAACATTATGCAAATTACATAACCCGTTTATGCATTTATGAATAATCCAGGTATGTGACCCGGATGACATCAGAGGAAGAACAATACGTTGTAGAACGTGCGCTGGAGAGTGGAGAGTTGAGGCAATAAAGCGACATATGAAAACAAAGCGTTAAGGCCTTCCATTAATGAGGACACATTTAATCGGTTACCATGAAATTACAAAACGCCCCCCCCCCCACCCCCGCTTGTTTGCGTAAGAATGCCAGTTTTCAATGCAAGGCCATTAAGTTCAAGGCCATCTGAGGCGTGGACCTCCCTTTTTGAAGAAGACCGCCACCTAAGACGGTTTGGAACCTTTTTCTCTTGCACTTCTGTCACGCCAGGAAATTAAGCATGAGGAGGCGAAAAAGAATATGCATGTAGTTGGGAGGTAAGTGGGCGTCAGAAACAGGAGGGGTTCAAACAAAACTAACAACCTGAGGGTGGCGTGGTAGGTGGGCTCAGAAACATGATACCGGATAACTGACGAGGGAAGGGAAAGAAGATGCCCCCCCCCCCCCCCACCACCACACCTGATGCATAGCGGTGGCGTTCTAAGCAGTGCCGCAACAAAGATATGTTTCTTAGGGTAAAGGATATGTCATCGTGGATCGTCCTGACACTGCTATATCCATCCGGTCGTCAATCAAGGTGTTTCGATACAGACAGGGGGTGGGGGGTGGGGCGTACGGGGGAGGGGGGAGGGGTATGGAAAGCTACAACTGGCCTTAGATCAATACAGTTGAGGGGTATATGTGGAAAACTTTCCTCCATCTGAGTTTTGCCAATTTCTCAGAATTTCACTCGGTTGACGTGTGTAAGCGAGTTATTACTAGTTTTGTTTAAGTTGGCGAACACGTTTACTGTGAAGGAAATGGATCCAGAAATCCTGACCACAGGACTAAGGATTTTTTTTTTTTTGTACATGTACATGAACAACGATTTTTTATAAGCATAAAACGTTAAAATCTCGTTGCAGAACCTTTCAACTATCAAATATATTTATTGAACGAAATCCATACAAAAAATTGATTCACATTAAACTTAGTATGTTTAGGACCATGGCTATGACATATAAAAGCCCTTTTGTAGCATGTTTTTTAACCATCAGAAACCTTCCATCGACCATCCAACAGTTACTACTTTAAAGCGTGCAAACGGGATAATATTAATATATGTACATAGGACTAAATTCCTAAACTTAATATGTTATTCATAGAAAAGTAAATGTTGAAGCAATCCGTGAAATTGTGCAAGATATATGGCGCATGATTTTTTACGTGTGGTACCTTTTAGCATAAGCGATTTGAACGATCCACGTTGTATTTTGCATGTTAATTATAGGCCGGTTCAATCTATTTAAATAATCAGATGGCTCGATGTTTTTTGAGAAAGGTGTTACGCGTGCGATATCTTGACTTTATAATATCTGCACTGCAGTTCATTCGGGGATGTTTAACTTTTCTAGAATGAACAGTATAACTGTTCGCCTTATGCACACAGCTGTTCAAAGGGGAACCTACATTTACGTCACGAAACGTCGAATGATCGCCTCTGACTATTTCTTGATGCTCTAACGCGTCAAACGGGATAGTGACAACTATTTCTAATTGAGCACCCGAATGAAATTTGGGTATTCTACTTTCTGGCACAATTTATTTGAATTTAAGTCTCATTGAAAGCAGCAGTTGAACTTTCAAGCGGGTCGCTTGTTATATCGGTCCATGTCAGAATGGATATCGGCCAACGCCTATAGGATACACACATTATTCTCTGGGAGTATAATTTGGAGGGTGCGTTGGGTGAGAGACAATCTGAAAGGTATGACGTCGATATCGGGAACGGCACCCAGGAACGCCGTCTACATCTGCCGTCTACATCCGTCTACATCAGCCGGTTTGGCGCCCCGTCTACACCTGCCAACTTAGGCGTGCCAGACAACCCCTCCTTTTGGATACGTTTTTTTGTCCCTTATGGATGCGGAGAACCCTCCCCAACCCCAGCCGCCCATCGTCCCCGGTCGTCAGCTAGCCCTCTCCACCCCCAGCCGCCCATCGTCCCCGGTCGTCACCTAGCCCTCTCCACCCCCAGCCGCCCATCGTCCCCGGTCGTCAGCTAGCCCTCTCCACCCCCAGCCGCCCATCGTCCCCGGTCGTCAGCTAGCCCTCCCCACCCCCAGCCGCCCATCGTCCCCGGTCGTCAGTTAGCCCTCCCCACCCCTAGCCGCCCATCTTCCCCGGTCGTCAGCTAGCCCTCCCCACCCCCAGTCGCCCATCTTCCCCGGTCGTCAGCTAGCCTTCCCCACCCCCAGCCGCCCATCTTCCCCGGTCATCAGCTAGCCCTCCCCACCCCCAGCCGCCCATCTTCCCCAGTCGTCAGCTAGCCTTCCTCACCCCCTGCCGCCCATCTTCCCCGGTCGTCAGCTAGCCTTCCTCACCCCCAGCCGCCCATCTTCCCCGGTCGTCAGCTAGCCCTCCCCACCCCCAGCCGCCCATCTTCCCCAGTCATCAGCTAGCCTTCCCCACCCCCAGCCGCCCATCTTCCCCGGTCATCAGCTAGCCCTCCCCACCCCCAGCCGCCCATCTTCCCCGGTCGTCAGCTAGCCCTCCCCACCCCCAGCCGCCCATCTTCCCCAGTCGTCAGCTAGCCTTCCTCACCCCCAGCCGCCCATCTTCCCCGGTCATCAGCTAGCCCTCCCAACCCCCAGCCGCCCATCTTCCCCAGTCGTCAGCTAGCCTTCTTCACCCCCAGCCGCCCATCTTCCCCGGTCGTCAGCTAGCCCTCCCCACCCCCAGCCGCCCATCTTCCCCAGTCGTCAGCTAGCCTTCCTCACCCCCAGCCGCCCATCTTCCCCGGTCGTCAGCTAGCCCTCCCCACCCCCAGCCGCCCATCTTCCCCAGTCGTCAGCTAGCCTTCCCCACCCCCAGCCGCCCATCTTCCCCGGTCGTCAGCTAGCCCTCCCAACCCCCAGCCGCCCATCTTCCCCAGTCGTCAGCTAGCCTTCTTCACCCCCAGCCGCCCATCTTCCCCGGTCGTCAGCTAGCCCTCCCCACCCCCAGTCGCCCATCTTCCCCGGTCGTCAGCTAGCCTTCCCCACCCCCAGCCGCCCATCTTCCCCGGTCATCAGCTAGCCCTCCCCACCCCCAGCCGCCCATCTTCCCCAGTCGTCAGCTAGCCTTCCTCACCCCCAGCCGCCCATCTTCCCCGGTCGTCAGCTAGCCCTCCCCACTCCCAGCCGCCCATCTTCCCCAGTGGTCAGCTAGCCTTCCTCACCCCCAGCCGCCCATCTTCCCCGGTCGTCAGCCAGCCCTCCCCACCCCCAGCCGCCCATCTTCCCCGGTCGTCAGCTAGCCTTCCCCACCCCCAGTCGCCCATCTTCCCCGGTCGTCAGCTAGCCTTCCCCACCCCCAGCCGCCCATCTTCCCCGGTCATCAGCTAGCCCTCCCCACCCCCAGCCGCCCATCTTCCCCAGTCGTCAGCTAGCCTTCCTCACCCCCAGCCGCCCATCTTCCCCGGTCGTCAGCTAGCCCTCCCCACTCCCAGCCGCCCATCTTCCCCAGTCGTCAGCTAGCCTTCCTCACCCCCAGCCGCCCATCTTCCCCGGTCGTCAGCTAGCCCTCCCCACCCCCAGCCGCCCATCTTCCCCGGTCGTCAGCTAGCCTTCCCCACCCCCAGCCGCCCATCTTCCCCGGTCATCAGCTAGCCCTCCCCACCCCCAGCCGCCCATCTTCCCCAGTCGTCAGCTAGCCTTCCTCACCCCCATCCGCCCATCTTCCCCGGTCGTCAGCTAGCCTTCCTCACCCCCATCCGCCCATCTTCCCCGGTCGTCAGCTAGCCCTCCCCACCCCCAGCCGCCCATCTTCCCCAGTCGTCAGCTAGCCCTCCCCACCCCCAGCCGCCCATCTTCCCCGGTCGTCAGCTAGCCCTCCTCACCCCCAGCCGCCCATCTTCCCCGGTCGTCAGCTAGCCTTCCTCACCCCCAGCCTCCATCTTCCCCAGTCGTCAGCTAGCCCTCCCCACCCCCAGCCGCCCATCGTCCCCGGTCGTCAGTTAGCCTTCCCCACCCCTAGCCGCCCATCTTCCCCGGTCGTCAGCTAGCCCTCCCCACCCCCAGTCGCCCATCTTCCCCGGTCGTCAGCTAGCCTTCCCCACCCCCAGCCGCCCATCTTCCCCGGTCATCAGCTAGCCCTCCCCACCCCCAGCCGCCCATCTTCCCCGGTCGTCAGCTAGCCCTCCCCACCCCCAGCCGCCCATCTTCCCCAGTCGTCAGCTAGCCTTCCTCACCCCCTGCCGCCCATCTTCCCCGGTCGTCAGCTAGCCTTCCTCACCCCCAGCCGCCCATCTTCCCCGGTCGTCAGCTAGCCCTCCCCACCCCCAGCCGCCCATCTTCCCCAGTCGTCAGCTAGCCTTCCCCACCCCCAGCCGCCCATCTTCCCCGGTCATCAGCTAGCCCTCCCCACCCCCAGCCGCCCATCTTCCCCGGTCGTCAGCTAGCCCTCCCCACCCCCAGCCGCCCATCTTCCCCAGTCGTCAGCTAGCCTTCCTCACCCCCAGCCGCCCATCTTCCCCGGTCATCAGCTAGCCCTCCCAACCCCCAGCCGCCCATCTTCCCCAGTCGTCAGCTAGCGTTCTTCACCCCCAGCCGCCCATCTTCCCCGGTCGTCAGCTAGCCCTCCCCACCCCCAGCCGCCCATCTTCCCCAGTCGTCAGCTAGCCTTCCCCACCCCCAGCCGCCCATCTTCCCCGGTCGTCAGCTAGCCCTCCCAACCCCCAGCCGCCCATCTTCCCCAGTCGTCAGCTAGCCTTCTTCACCCCCAGCCGCCCATCTTCCCCGGTCGTCAGCTAGCCCTCCCCACCCCCAGTCGCCCATCTTCCCCGGTCGTCAGCTAGCCTTCCCCACCCCCAGCCGCCCATCTTCCCCGGTCATCAGCTAGCCCTCCCCACCCCCAGCCGCCCATCTTCCCCAGTCGTCAGCTAGCCTTCCTCACCCCCAGCCGCCCATCTTCCCCGGTCGTCAGCTAGCCCTCCCCACTCCCAGCCGCCCATCTTCCCCAGTGGTCAGCTAGCCTTCCTCACCCCCAGCCGCCCATCTTCCCCGGTCGTCAGCCAGCCCTCCCCACCCCCAGCCGCCCATCTTCCCCGGTCGTCAGCTAGCCTTCCCCACCCCCAGTCGCCCATCTTCCCCGGTCGTCAGCTAGCCTTCCCCACCCCCAGCCGCCCATCTTCCCCGGTCATCAGCTAGCCCTCCCCACCCCCAGCCGCCCATCTTCCCCAGTCGTCAGCTAGCCTTCCTCACCCCCAGCCGCCCATCTTCCCCGGTCGTCAGCTAGCCCTCCCCACTCCCAGCCGCCCATCTTCCCCAGTGGTCAGCTAGCCTTCCTCACCCCCAGCCGCCCATCTTCCCCGGTCGTCAGCCAGCCCTCCCCACCCCCAGCCGCCCATCTTCCCCGGTCATCAGCTAGCCCTCCCCACCCCCAGCCGCCCATCTTCCCCAGTCGTCAGCTAGCCTTCCTCACCCCCAGCCGCCCATCTTCCCCGGTCGTCAGCTAGCCCTCCCCACTCCCAGCCGCCCATCTTCCCCAGTGGTCAGCTAGCCTTCCTCACCCCCAGCCGCCCATCTTCCCCGGTCGTCAGCTAGCTCTCCCCACCCCCAGCCGCCCATCTTCCCCGGTCGTCAGCTAGCCTTCCCCACCCCCAGCCGCCCATCTTCCCCGGTCATCAGCTAGCCCTCCCCACCCCCAGCCGCCCATCTTCCCCAGTCGTCAGCTAGCCTTCCTCACCCCCATCCGGCCATCTTCCCCAGTCGTCAGCTAGCCTTCCTCACCCCCATCCGCCCATCTTCCCCGGTCGTCAGCTAGCCCTCCCCACCCCCAGCCGCCCATCTTCCCCAGTCGTCAGCTAGCCCTCCCCACCCCCAGCCGCCCATCTTCCCCGGTCGTCAGCTAGCCCTCCTCACCCCCAGCCGCCCATCTTCCCCGGTCGTCAGCTAGCCTTCCTCACCCCCAGCCTCCATCTTCCCCAGTCGTCAGCTAGCCCTCCCCACCCCCAGCCGCCCGTCTTCCCCGGTCGTCAGCTAGCCCTCCCCCAATATTCTGGGAGCTCACCCCCACCCACTCAATATGGACCCAAGTCACGTAGTGGGTTGGTTAGATTGTATATTAATTAGATTGTATATTAATTATTAACCCATTCTGGTCATATCGGGTCAATGGGGGCCTCGTAGTAGAAGCTGATGGGGAACAATGCACATACCACAGCAATTGTACCCCATCAGCCAAATCTCTTTGTCCCTCCAAAGATTAGGTAAAGTTACAAATTGGAAGTCACGAAACCGTTGAATTAGCGATAACGGGGTAACTGGGGAGCGAGGCAGTGAATGCCTTTACGGCTACATACGGAACAAGGAGGTCGACGCAGGCGTCATTGTCACAAGTCAGACTGCCAGACGGGGAGGGATGGGGTCGGGGTGTCCAGTGTTCATTTTATTAACAACAAAAACTATTTCGAGCGAAGAGCTCTCAAAATGTTTTGTGTGTCATGGCTACAAGCGCGGCCAGCGAGCGAAACTTCAGTCTGGCTGGCCATGTGGTATCAGCGAGGCGGTCGAGGCTGTCGAGCTCGTCTGTCAATGACGTTTTGTTCATCAACAATGCGCTCAAGTAGAGGTTGGCAATGGAAATGGACCGCGAATGTATGTATATAAATGTATAATGTATGTAAATGTATATACTGGTGTGTGAACATTTAGAATAAATCAGTGGAGTGTTCAACATATCTTTGCCCCCTTTTATTTACCACGTGCGGGCGGGCTGCGGGCTGCTCTGTGAGGGCGCGGGCGCCCGCGGCCAAGTCGTTGCGGGCGCGGGGCGGGCGCGGGCAGCTCTGTGCGGGCGCGGGCGCCCGCGGGCAAGTCGTTGCGGGCGCGGGGCGGGCGCGGGCAGGTTACTGTGGGCGCGGGGCGGGCGCGGGCAGCAAAGGGGCTTGAGACGCGGGCGCGGGGCGGGCGCGGGCAAGTTGGTGCGGGCGCGGGGCGGGCGCGGGCAGATAAGTCGTGCCCGCGCAGATCTCTAATGTGCATGCCAGGTATCTTGATCCGATTATGATATTAACCAATGTGGTGCCGAATATAATTAAGCTAGAAGCTAGCATGCAATAAAGTTGGTCTTCCTTGTTGTCTTTTAATGATCAAATGTTGAAACTTCCTAAAAAACAAAAAAACATTCCAATCCAGCCAATCCTTCATATATATGCGTGATCCAATTCATCAAAGGCTTGTCTGCTGGGCCTGGGTGCGAGGTCGGGTGCCGAAGCGGTGGCTGGGTGGCGGGGCAATCCGTATCAATACAGGGGACTTTAACAGGTGAAACAGAGATTTTCGCTCGTGAACACTTTATCCCGCTTCATGAAAAGCAGACCCAGTCGAATTTCCGAGCAAAGGAAATACTTCTCGCTGGAGACACAGTCACCGACTGCGTCGGTGAGTCAGTGGTCATGTTGGGGGTAGGGCTGACGGTAGTCGGGGTGGTGGTCGGGCTGGCTAGAGTAGTAATGGTGGTGGTGGTGGTGGTTGTGGTTATGTTTGTGGTGAAGGTGGGTGGTCGACGACGGGGGGCGGGGGGAGGGGGGGGGGGGGAGGTGGCGTTAGGAAATTAGGTCGTTTTGACCGCATTGTGCTATTGCTGATGCAGCTGCCGTATAAACGGTATACTTTATGGGTTGCTGCTATCAGAGGATGAGATGTAGTGCAATGTAAAATAAACGGAAGCTTCGCGATTTCAAAGAGGAGAACTCAATAAAATCCCTTTTAATTGTGAGACATTAAGTACGTAACACAGAAAACGGGTCATGAGAAGGATCAAGGTAGACAGGAGGTAGAGTAACCCGACCCTACTCTTTGCGAAGAAAGACATGTGATCTTTATCCTGCAAAAACATTAGCGCAGGAGGGGCTCGAACCACGCACCGGCCGCTTGGGCTGACCTAGCAGAGCGCACTGGACAATCGGTACCTACTAGGCCTCGCAGTGACACCCCCCCACCCAAGACAACTTTCCCCAAACACACACACTTTAAGTTGCCAGAACAGAAAAGTGCCAGGTAAATTGGTCGATTTTTTGTGTGATTTTTTACAATTTAGGCCAAGAGCATGTCGTTGAACCGTTCAGCGAAGATCGTGGGTATCTCGCCGCGTGAGGGAGCCACCAGCATATCGCGAGGACGTGGACGCCGTACAACGCTCACTGGGAGGGGGGGGGGGTGGTCTTGGCGGAACCAAGCAAGCATCCCGATCTCGCGATGTTGATCAGTACATAATCCGAGCCCAGTCACACAAGGTTAGGTAAACATGGCCTATCTGACTCACTGCTGACCCCGATGTCTGAGGAAGCTGCTTGGGCTACTTCTCGGCCACTGTTAACGTAACCGTCTTGGGGAATACGGCGTTGCACAGAAGTTGCAGTTAATAACATCCAATGTCTGTGAAACTTGTTCGTGTTCCACACGAGTAGTTTTCTCATCAAAGTATGATATTCTTACCATGATATATCAATGTATATGATCTGTAACCTTGTAGCATCAATCGTATCAGTGCCGCAGCGCTATGCATATTCGCGCCTTTAGTAAACCGAAATTAATCTTCAGTTTAATTCTCAACAACGCTTTGGTATAAGGAATCAAATAATTAATATACCGTCCTACCACCGGACAAAGACGAATGTCAATCATACCTGGAACAAAGCTTGTCTTTGCTTTTGGGGTCTATTTATGTTCCTTTATTTATTATTATATAAAATTGTCCTAACCCACAACGGAACGCCAATACGCCTCTTTGTATTGGTTAGCTGTCGCTGCTTCATATTTGGGTAACTAATATAACACGGAGATAGGGCTCTGACCCCTCAGCCAATCAGAAGCACGGTCCCATAGAGGCAACATTAGGCGGGAAGCCATGGGGTCAAGTCGCACTTCATTGTTTGACATTCCTAATGTCAACCGTTGTGGTGGGGGTGGGGTGTGAGGCGTGGGTCTGTGGGTGTGTGAGGGTATAGGGTGTGGGTCTGTGGGGTGTGGGGGTATGGGGTGTGCGTTTGTGGGTCTGTATGGGGTGTTGGGTGTCGGTTGTGTGGATCTGTGGGTTTGTGGGTCGGTGGGTTTGTGGGTCTGTGGGTTTGTGGGTCTGTGGGTCTGTGGGGGTGCGGGTCTTTGGGTCTGTGGGTCTGTGGGGGTGTGGTCCCGTGGGTCTGTGGGTTTGTGGGCATGTGGGTCTGTGGATTGTTGGTCTGCTAATGCAGGTTGTATGGAGACCAATGCGCTTAGAACTTCTAGGGAGTGTAGCGTGGAGGGCGAGGGAGGGGGTACTATGCTGAGCAGAGGATGGTATAGGGGATGGGGGCGGGGGGTGACGGGAGGACGGTGTATGGGGGAGGTGGGAGGGACCAGGAGTTGGTGGTGTAGTGGGAGGCGGGGCGGAGGATGATGGTAGGGTGGGGGGAAAAGTGTGAGAGGAAATGCGCCGTTAGTTTTGCTGCGGAGAAAGCCGGCGCGGGAGAGTTGTCCATGAACAATCCAGGATATGATAGGAGGCGGGACGGGGTGGGGAGGGGGGAGATAGGAGAGGGGGGGCGGGGGGGGGGGCCCAACCCGTAGCCTCCCGGCCGGTCCTACCCGATCGTGGCGCCATCAACTCTCATTTCCTTTTATTTCCAAAAGAACCCTGAGGGTCGGCCAGCCGTATGTCCCCCACTACGCGCCACCCATCGCGTCTGACTCAGGTATCAAGTAGATACCAGGTGATGGCGATTATAACGGCATCGGCACCTCTCTAAGGTATGTACATATATAACATAAGGCACTATATTACTTCTGACCGCTCCTATATTACCGAGCTTACCAACGGTATTATTTAAATAACATTATGAGTAACATTATGTGCGACTATATTAGCAAACGTCGTATACATATTAATTATTTTTTGAATATTTCCAGTTACTAATCCCTATTAAGTTCTGCTGTTTAACGGTTCTATTTATTCTTTGTCATTTGCCAAATGATATGGTGATTACACAGGTCTTCGAGAAACTTCGTTCACGATACGACTGACCGGAAAAAGCTTCTTCAACCCAAGAAACATCAGAAGTATCTATCCCCCGTTACAATCTGTTGGATTATACTGCCGCCAGCTCACATTTCGGATCTATTCATCGTACGCTAACCAGTAGTAAAATATGCGTTTAAGCATAAGGACTGTTGTGACTTATTATTAGGATTAAATATGACGTCTCGTTACCATTCCCGCATACAAACACAACACAGTGACGCAAATGTGATAGTCTAACAGTTCGATGCATCATTTCATGCCGCAGCCACGCAGTTTATCTGCGTCACAACATTGGTGAAATCTGTCATTAACGAATGCAGGGGTGGATATATATAAGTTGATTCCATCGGCAAAACTAGAACTCAGCAGCTCTTGAAGTAACGCACCATTACGTGTGTGAGCCATAAAATTGGCTCCAGGCAAATAGTGGAGTCTTCCTCACAAGGATATTAACCACATCTTAGCGACACGTGCTTTTGGAAGATATGACCTTCACCTTGGTTCCGTGGTGCATCCTTGCACTGTGTTATTATGGAGCCAGCCGTGTTAACGGCGCCAAGTTCGGAGACTCGTACTTCTTCTCCAATGTACCACACGACGCAAGTTTGGCGTCTGCAAGCGGAGCCTACCGCCTGCCGCCAGTCAAGTGAGGACACATTTTCTCTGTTTTCCATGTTTATCCCAAATTATTGATTTTGTATACCATTCCATTTTATAATTATAACAAAGAACAGCTATCTGCGTATATACTTAATTGCAATTAATTGCGATATGCAAGGGCAGTATATTTCATGTAATGTACAAGGTCAGTGTAGTTCATGTAATGTACAATGTCAGTGTAGTTCATGTACTGTACAAGGTCAGTGTAGTTCATGTAATGTACAAGGTCAGTGTAGTTCATGTAATGTACAATGTCAGTGTAGTTCATGTACTGTACAAGGTCAGTGTAGTTCATGTAATGTACAAGGTCAGTGTAGTTCATGTACTGTACGAGGTCAGTGTAGTTCATGTAATGTACAAAGTCAGTGTAGTTCATGTAATGTACACGGTCAGTGTAGTTCATGTAATGTACAAGGTCAGTGTAGTTCATGTAATGTACAAGGTCATTGTAGTTCATGTAATGTACAAGGTCCGTGTAATTCATGTAATGTACAGGTCAGTGTAGTTCATGTAATGTACAAGGTCAGTGTAGTTCATGTAATGTACAAGGTCCGTGTAGTTCATGTAATGTACAAGGTCCGTGTAGTTCATGTAATGTACAAGGTCCGTGTAATTCATGTAATGTACAGGTCAGTGTAGTTCATGTAATGTACAAGGTCCGTGTAGTTCATGTAATGTACAAGGTCCGTGTAATTCATGTAATGTACAGGTCAGTGTAATTCATGTAATGTACAAGGTCAGTGTAGTTCATGTAATGTACAAGGTCCGTGTAATTCATGTAATGTACAGGTCCGTGTAGTTCATGTAATGTACAAGGTCCGTGTAATTCATGTAATGTACAGGTCAGTGTAGTTCATGTAATGTACAAGGTCCGTGTAGTTCATGTAATGTACAAGGTCCGTGTAATTCATGTAATGTACAAGGTCAGTGTAGTTCATGTAATGTACAGGTCAGTGTAGTTCATGTAATGTACACGGTCCGTGTAATTCATGTAATGTACAGGTCAGTGTAGTTCATGTAATGTACAAGGTCAGTGTAGTTCATGTAATGTACAAGGTCCGTGTAGTTCATGTAATGTACAGGTCAGTGTAGTTCATGTAATGTACAAGGTCCGTGTAGTTCATGTAATGTACAAGGTCCGTGTAATTCATGTAATGTACAGGTCAGTGTAGTTCATGTAATGTACACGGTCAGTGTAATGTACCCCCGCCCCATTGCCCCCATGCAGGCACTACCTGGTGCTGGCGCCGCGCCAGGTGCGTCCTGGCCGCCCGTACGGCGTGTACGTCACCTTGCTGAAGACGCTGACGTCCAACGTGACGGTGCGCGCCGTGCTGAGCCGCAATGACGTGGAGTACGCCAGGGCACTCGTCGACTTCACCACCACCGCCTCCAAGAAACTCGACCTCCGGGTACTGATGCAGCCACGTACTATGTACCTAATACATTGCTGGGTTGGAGGGGTTCGGCGGTAAGGCGCCCCCCCCCACTCCCTTTTTGCACCCTTAAATTCCGCTCGGTCGGGGTTTTAACGCCGAAATGCGCTCGGAAGGGGTATTTGTGCGGGTACCCGCTCTATGAACGCGCATTTTCAGAGCCCTCCCCTACCCTCCTTCGGTAGCAAAAAACTATCCGCTCCATAGGGGTGTCTTTTTCATCACAAACGTCCGCTCCCTCAGGCATCAAGGGGCACCCGCGGGACCCACCCCCCCCCCCCCCAGATTAGTATAATAGTGCCAATATAACAGCCAGCATTTCTTGCTTGATCCTACACTGTAGCCCCAGTTCTGTGGCTGTTGGACGGGCAAAAATCGGTCCCTGTCAGATTTTTGCCCCTCCTTCAGCCGCAGAACTGGAGCTACCTACACTGTAGATACAGCTCATGAAATAAACGAGTATTGGTTGACCTTAATAGAATGTGAATGATTGAACAGAAATGAAACGTTTAATATTGTCAGAACATCACCATGTTATGATGCGTGCTACCATCAATTGAATTATCATGCAATTTATTTGCAAGGTCTGTATAATTGGATTATCTAATATCTATATGCTGATGACCACTATGGCTAACCTAGCTGTTATATGCTGATTATCCCTATGGCCAACCTGCTATATGCTGATGATCCCTATGGCTAACCTGTTTATGCTGATGACCACTATGGCTAACCTGTTATATGCTGATGATCCCTATGGCTAACCTGTTATATGCTGATGACCACTATGGCTAACCTGTTATATGCTGATGATCCCTATGGCTAACCTCTTATATGCTCATGATCCCTATGGCTAACCTCTTATATGCTCATGATCCCTATGGCTAACCTGCTATATGCTGATGACTACTATGGCTAACCTGTTATATGCTGATGACTACTATGGCTAACATGTTGTGTGCTGATGACCACTATGGCTAACCTCTTATATGCTGATAATCCCTATGGCTAACCGGTTATATGCTGACTACTATGGCTAACCTGTTATATGCTGATGACCACTATGCTAACCTCTTATATGCTGATGATCCCTATGGCTAACTTGTTATATGCTGATGATCCCTACGGCTAACCTGTTACATGCTGATGATCCCTACGGCTAACCTGTTATATGCTGATGATCACTATGGCTGACCTGTTATATGCTGATAATCCCTATGGCTAACCGGTTATATGCTGACTACTATGGCTAACCTGTTATATGCTGATGACCACTATGCTAACCTCTTATATGCTGATGATCCCTATGGCTAACTTGTTATATGCTGATGATCCCTACGGCTAACCTGTTACATGCTGATGATCCCTACGGCTAACCTGTTATATGCTGATGATCACTATGGCTGACCTGTTATATGCTGATGATCCCTATGGCTAAACTCTTATATGCTCATGATCCCTATGGGTAGCCTGTTATACGCTGATGATCCCTATGGCTAACCTCTTATATGCTCATGATCCCTATGGCTAACCTCTTATATGCTCATGATCCCTATGGCTAACCTGCTATATGCTGATGACTACTATGGCTAACCTGTTATATGCTGATGACTACCATGGCTAACACTCTGCCCCTGTCTGGCCCCCAGGTTCCCACGGGTACCCAGGACGGCGTGTATAACATTCAGTGCACTCTGTCTCTGGCCCCCAGGTTCCCACGGGTACCCAGGACGGCGTGTATAACATTCAGTGCACTCTGTCTCTGGCCCCCAGGTTCCCACGGGTACCCAGGACGGCGTGTATAACATGCAGTGCACTCTGTCTCTGACCCCCAGGTTCCCACGGGTACCCAGGACGGCGTGTATAACATGCAGTGCACTCTGTCTCTGGCCCCCAGGTTCCCACGGGTACCCAGGACGGCGTGTATAACATGCAGTGCACTCTGTCTCTGACCCCCAGGTTCCCACGGGTACCCAGGACGGCGTGTATAACATGCAGTGCACTCTGTCTCTGGCCCCCAGGTTCCCACGGGTACCCAGGACGGCGTGTATAACATGCAGTGCACTCTGTCTCTGACCCCCAGGTTCCCACGGGTACCCAGGACGGCGTGTATAACATGCAGTGCACTCTGTCTCTGACCCCCAGGTTCCCACGGGTACCCAGGACGGCGTGTATAACATGCAGTGCACTCTGTCTCTGGCCCCCAGGTTCCCACGGGTACCCAGGACGGCCTGTATAACATGCAGTGCACTCTGTCTCTGACCACCAGGTTCCCACGGGTACCCAGGACGGCGTGTATAACATGCAGTGCACTCTGTCTCTGACCCCCAGGTTCCCACGGGTACCCAGGACGGCGTGTATAACATGCAGTGCACTCTGTCTCTGGCCCCCAGGTTCCCACGGGTACCCAGGACGGCGTGTATAACATGCAGTGCACTCTGTCTCTGACCCCCAGGTTCCCACGGGTACCCAGGACGGCGTGTATAACATGCAGTGCACTCTGTCTCTGGCCCCCAGGTTCCCACGGGTACCCAGGACGGCGTGTATAACATGCAGTGCACTCTGTCTCTGACCCCCAGGTTCCCACGGGTACCCAGGACGGCGTGTATAACATGCAGTGCACTCTGTCTCTGACCCCCAGGTTCCCACGGGTACCCAGGACGGCGTGTATAACATGCAGTGCACTCTGTCTCTGGCCCCCAGGTTCCCACGGGTACCCAGGACGGCCTGTATAACATGCAGTGCACTCTGTCTCTGACCACCAGGTTCCCACGGGTACCCAGGACGGCGTGTATAACATGCAGTGCACTCTGTCTCTGACCCCCAGGTTCCCACGGGTACCCAGGACGGCGTGTATAACATGCAGTGCACTCTGTCTCTGACCCCCAGGTTCCCACGGGTACCCAGGACGGCCTGTATAACATGCAGTGCACTCTGTCTCTGGCCCCCAGGTTCCCACGGGTACCCAGGACGGCGTGTATAACATGCAGTGCACTCTGTCTCTGACCCCCAGGTTCCCACGGGTACCCAGGACGGCGTGTATAACATGCAGTGCACTCTGTCTCTGGCCCCCAGGTTCCCACGGGTACCCAGGACGGCCTGTATAACATTCAGTGCACTCTGTCTCTGACCCCCAGGTGCCCACGGGTACCCAGGACGGCCTGTATAACATTCAGTGCACTCTGTCTCTGACCCCCAGGTGCCCACGGGTACCCAGGACGGCGTTTATAACATTCAGTGCGCTCTGTCTCTGACCCCCAGGTTCCCACGGGTACCCAGGACGGCGTGTATAACATGCAGTGCACTCTGTCTCTGACCCCCAGGTTCCCACGGGTACCCAGGACGGCCTGTATAACATGCAGTGCACTCTGTCTCTGGCCCCCAGGTTCCCACGGGTACCCAGGACGGCGTGTATAACATGCAGTGCACTCTGTCTCTGGCCCCCAGGTTCCCACGGGTACCCAGGACGGCGTGTATAACATGCAGTGCACTCTGTCTCTGGCCCCCAGGTTCCCACGGGTACCCAGGACGGCGTGTATAACATGCAGTGCACTCTGTCTCTGACCCCCAGGTTCCCACGGGTACCCAGGACGGCGTGTATAACATGCAGTGCACTCTGTCTCTGACCCCCAGGTTCCCACGGGTACCCAGGACGGCGTGTATAACATGCAGTGCACTCTGTCTCTGGCCCCCAGGTGCCCACGGGTACCCAGGACGGCCTGTATAACATTCAGTGCACTCTGCCCCTGTCTGACCCCCAGGTGCCCACGGGTGCCCAGGCCGGCGTCCACACCCTGACCGTGAGCGGTCTGGCGGGCGGCCAACAGGGGGACGCGCTCTTCTGGAACACCACTCAGCTGGACTACCAGAGCAAGCGGGTGTCGCTCTTCATCCAGACTGACCAGCCCGTGTACTATCCTCCCCAGACAGGTACTGACCCCCAATGATATAGAATGAAAGATGCCCCTATTTAAGATTTGTTATTCCCACGCCAGATCAGTCTAATCGAGGTCTCAGTTGCCCAGTACGATTCATCGGGTCACTGTGACCATAATCCTTTTGTACAGTTAATTTCGTAATTATTATTATTAATTATTTCCACCATATTGTTTGTGACCGCAGTTAGCTACAGGGTCATTGCGGTTCGGCCTGAGGACTTGACGCCCGTGGAAGACGGTGTTATGATCTACCTCAAGGCAAGCATATAGAACTTTACTCACTGGCCAATCCGCCACATGAATGTGGCTGAGGAATAAAAATAATAATGGCGCTCACTGCTCCTTCCTAGATTACACTCACGAAAAGATAATTCAAACATTATGATGTCACAATCACGTAATAGGACGTTACTTCCATACAGTAATGTGAATCATCGAAAGATAGCACACTATCTGGGCCTAAATTTAAATCTATATTTATCATGTGACATCACTTCCGCAACGTTTACATATCCGTTCAGCCTATCCCATTTGTCACCAGGACGCTAGAGGTATACGCGTGCGCCGTTGGTGGATGCAACAACTGCGATACGGTACGTTCAGCCAGGTGTAACGTCCCTCATGGCATATCGTGCGACAGTCAATATATTTCTACGATATATGCAATATATTTCTACGTTGCAGTACGTTTCTCATGTCTTCATTTGGCGTAAATGCCGATGTCGTAACGAACCTCATAAATTAAAATAATGGCTTTTTGGCATACAACCGGTTTAAACGTTCATTCAGATGTTTGCCGCTGGGGCACTGCGTGCGAAGTTATGTTCTTTTATTATATATCCCCTGAATGTGCCTTTGTATAGTATAGCGCCACCCGCCATTCTATGAATACGAGAGCATGCGGGGCCACAAGCCTTCGGAGTGTATATATAGTATATTAATATTTCCGTTCCCCTCAACAGGAGTACTGGAGAATAGATTTGACTTGTCTTACCCTGTTAACGTCGGCACGTGGCATATTGAACTCGACGCCTTTGTAAGTACAGTGAAGCTGCTCATTTCCATTAGCGCTACATTTAGCTGTGCGCCTTTCTTTTTACATATTATAGTTACTTAGAACGGCACAAAGTACACACATATATCTATATCGAAAAATTACGTTTGTTGCTGTAGGGAAACACAGAAATTGAAAAAAAAAACATCTATAAACTTATTCACAAATTGCCGTCCATTCATAGGTCCTTCTGTTTGCTAATGTTTATGTATTAAGCTGACTATACTATACTTAGTTTATTTGTCAGCATAATATATTATACGAGATATGCATACCGTTTGTCAGCATAATATATTATAAGATACATGCATACTGTTTGTCAGCATAACGTGTTTTAATGCACAATTTCTCAGCCTAATGTATTATGCACTTTATCAGCATAATCATCCGTACCGTATGCCTGGATTCGCGACAGCTTAATGTTACTAGATGACATAGCCTCAACGCAATAGTGTAGTACATTTTCTCCTCTTCATTATCAGGGTCACACATACAGGCATCCATTTGAAGTTAGATGGTACTGTAAGTATTCGTTAATACTGCATCACATGTTCATTGTAAATATCTCTTGCCACATAATAAAAGTTTAAAATTAGTTTGAATGGCATATCACTTGGTGGCATTGCATGTAATATAGTGTAGAATCGTGAGATTGTAGCGTGCTGAGGGGTGCATGCAGCTAAATCCCACCGCTGCCACCAAATTGTGGCGTGCCGAGTGTGTGTGTGGCCAAATCCCACCGCTGTCACCAAATTGTAGCGGGCCGAGTATGTAAGTGGCTAACTTGTATCGCTGTCACCAAATTGTAGCGTGCCGAGTGTGTGTGTGTGACCAAATCCCACCGCTGCCACCAAATTGTAGCATGCCGAGTGTGTGTGTGGCCAAATCCCACCGCTGCCACCAAACAGTAGCGTGCCAAGGGTGTAAATGGCTAACTTGTATCGCTGTCACCAACACTGTAGCATGCCGAAGGTGTATGTTTGTGGTGTTATGTCAGGAAGGGGGCATATTAAGCCGCGATATAATAAAGCATTCTCGCTGGCATTAGTTAAATCTAGCTTAAATAACCCAGCAATCAGATAATAAGAAAGTGGTTATAATTCAAGTGATTTATTCCGGGTTAACTCAACCAGACGCTGCCATCACATACAAATTTATGACCAATCTATCAATATAACTAGGATATATGTATATAGGACATCAGCCTCTCAGTAAATATATTCATGACCATATCTCAAAGAACAACCAATATCCCAAACTCAAATATCAAGAAAAGAGGTGCGCGGGCATTGCGCTAAGAGAAGAGGGTAAAAGAGGTGCGCGGGCGTTGCGCTAAGACAAAAGGGTAAAAGAGGTGCGCGGGCGTTGCGCTAAGAAGAGAGGGTAAAAGAGGTGCGCGGGCGTTGCGCTAAGAGAAGAGGGTAAAAGAGGTGCGCGGGCGTTGCGCTAAGAGAAGAGGGTAAAAGAGGTGCGCGGGCGTTGCGCTAAGAAGAGAGGGTAAAAGAGGTGCGCGGGCGTTGCGCTAAGAGAAGAGGGTAAAAGAGGTGCGCGGGCGTTGCGCTAAGAGAAGAGGGTAAAAGAGGTGCGCGGGCGTTGCGCTAAGAAGAGAGGGTAAAAGAGGTGCGCGGGCGTTGCGCTAAGAGAAGGGGGTAAAAGAGGTGCGCGGGCGTTGCGCTAAGAGAAGAGGGTAAAAGAGGTGCGCGGGCGTTGCGCTAAGAAGAGAGGGTAAAAGAGGTGCGCGGGCGTTGCGCTAAGAGAAAAGGGTAAAAGAGGTGCGCGGGCGTTGCGCTAAGAAGAGAGGGTAAAAGAGGTGCGCGGGCGTTGCGCTAAGAGAAGAGGGTAAAAGAGGTGTGCGGGCGTTGCGCTAAGAGAAGAGGGTAAAAGAGGTGCGCGGACGTTGCCCTAAGAGGAGAGATGCCCTGGCATTGCGCTGAGTGGGAGTGAGAGGTGTGCTGGCGCTGCGCCCCCCCCCCCTCCCCCCCCCCCCCCCCACTCAAACTAACTTCTGGCTGTGATGCAGGCCCTTTTATACCCGTATCATAGGGACGCTAACTGATGACGCTACCCCCTAAGTTGACGAATGAGCGATAATGAAAGAAACTGTATTTCTACGCTTAAAAATAGGGCCAAAATGTTCATCCTTATTCTCCAAACTTCTGGGGAAACTTGCTTAACAACTCGCATAAAAAGATACATAACCCATTCATAAATATACTGGCGATAAATACTCGAATCTTCTAAATCTTCTTTCTCCCAACTTGCTCAAACTTCTTTCCTGTCCTGGCGGATGCTGACTACCCAATAGGGGTGCATAATAAGTTTTGTTACCTGGGAAGCACCGTCACGGATAATCTATCCCTGGACGAGGAAATAAATACTCGAATTGGGAAGGCAGCCACCATGTTTGGTAGGTTGAACAAACGTGCTTGGCGTAATTCAAAACTTACCATTCGCACCAAAATGCTAATCTACAGGGCGTGCGTTCTACGTAGCTTGAAGTGTTAGCCAGGGCAAACCTACCGAGCATTCTTGTTCTTGGGAAGCAAAGTCGTCTACGTTGGCTTGGGAACGTTCATCGTATGCAAGATGCGTCAAGATGAACGCATTCCCAAGGATGTGCTATACGGTGAACTCGCCGACGGCAAAAGGCCAACTGGACGGCCAAAGCTTAGGTTTAAGGATGTTTGTAAGCGGGACATGAAGGCTTTCGGCATTGATCCAGATTCTCGGGAGGATCTGGCATCTCAAAAGAGGGGATGGGCACGTGTCGTGCGTGACGGAATGGCCCACCACGACGGGTTTGGTTTGTGAAACTGGACTTGAAACGCCAATCTAGGCGTCCACCAGCGAGCACAAACCAAGACCTATCGACAGATCACCGTTGCGATGACTGCGGTAAGCTCTGTCGATCACAGATAGGCTTATTCAGTCATAAGCGTAAATGCCGCGTTACGAATCGTATAACTTAGACCAAACAAAGCTGCAAATCCATCGTCTTTCGCAGACGGACGGATGCCAACAACTACCCAATCTCACTCACGCGCCCCCTGCCGTCCTACTTCTTTCTACAATTACGCTAGTTCTCATTTGCCGTGCTATTTCTTATCATTCCGCTGGTTCCCTTATGCAAATTCGCTACACGATTACTTACTATTTCCGACGGTCGCCCATATCCCATAGGATCCATTTTCTATTGTGGTGCAACTATAATTTCTCCATGTTATCCACTTAGTAAGACCGCTCTCTACGCCCTGTGCTAGTAATTGGCACAGTGTACATTATGATCTTTATTACATTACATTACGTACATTATGATTATGATCTATCGACAGGTCACCGTTTCGATGACTGCGGTAAGCTCTGTCGATCCCATACAGGCTTATTCTGTCATAAGCGTAAATGCCGCGTTACGAATCGTATAACTTAAACCAAACAGATACCAGACAAAGCTGAAAATCCATCGTCTTTTGCAGACGGACGGATGCCAACAATAGTACATTATGATATCTTTTACCACAGATTTCCGACGCTTTGAGGTCAACGTGACTGCGCCACTGCACATCTTTGACACAGCTCCCGTCTTGGCTGGCACGGTCCATGGACAGTCAGTAGTCATAGTCACTATGCATATTTGTATTGTATGTCTATATTTACATTACGTATTGTAATATACCATAAGGCTATATTTACATTGCATAGTGTAATATGCCCTAAGCCTATATTTACATTACGTAGTGTAATATATTATAAGCCAATATTTACGTTGCGTCTTTTCATACACTATAAGCCAATATTGACAATTTATGCAGCAGGATGCCAAGCGCCTAACCTATCATCATAATTTATCATCATAATTGAAGATATTTTGATGCGTGTATGCCACTTTTTCTGGAACGAAGGAGCTACACACATCCTTGATATTTTTTCCTTATAGTTGAGTAGGTAACGACGTACTGCCGTGAGTTAGACTAGCTGTGTGACGTCACTTGGCCTTTCTCGCCCGTAGACACATGTCTTATAAGCCGGCCACGGGCAATGCCACCATTTCCCTGCGATGTAAGGATGAGAACGACGAAATCCTGCCTGGCTACCTCAACCAGGAAGTTCAATACGTAAGTCACCGTGTCACAGCAATAACCCATTGCATGTCTCAGATAGAACGCCGTGCATTAATGTGTTTATGTATAGATGACAGCTGAAACGCATTATGTATCTATGGTAATTGGCATGATACACATTTCCATTGACATTTTGGTTTCCGGTCGGGTATATCATTAAGAACATAATTATGAACAGAGAGTATGCCTCACTTAATTAAGCTAATCCATATCTTATCGTGGTGAGTCAATACATTATCGTGAATAGGCTAGAAAGCGTGCATCGCAAAGCCGGGGGCTGCGCATTTTGATCATCATAACAGTCATAGAACTATAGGGCTACGGAGAAGGTGCCGGTGACATAGTACTATAACTTTGGTATCACCACTTGGAATCGTGCCTAGCTTACCTCCACTGTCATCAACTTACCAACCGCAAAAACATTACTTTTACATCAAAACAGGACGGGAAACATTTACCAAGCCAGGATGCCCAATCTCCATTTATTTCCTCTTTGAATGTTCGAACTCAACAATCACACATCTAGCTCAGTGCAAATTTAAGAAAAATCTACCTCCTCTTTTTTATCTGACCTTTGGCCGGGTTCAACCCAAGTGTGCACACACAAAGGTGGCATAAAACATGAATGAACCCATGGATATCTGACCGCAGCTGACGGGAACGTATCCCTTTGAGTTCGCGATGGATGACGTCCGTGGGGTGTGGCCTGACCTGGTCGGCAAATCCCTCTTCCTGGAAGCATGGATGTACGACTGGGAGTTCGTGGAGACCATGAACGGTACCTTCACCACCAAGGTCTTCCCCGACACTGCCTTTGTCAAGAGACTGGGAAACGAATTCCTATCCTTCCATCCCAACAAGTACTTTTTTGTCTATGTAAGTACATCGGTTGGATCGACGAGAGGGCGTTGCCTGTGTTCCATTTAATACTTGTCTGTTAAATGTGATAATATGTTGAAACTGAATAAATTGTCATGGACGGGAAATCACTTTTTGTTGCCACACCGGCTGTTTACGTTGTAACTTACGAACTCATCGGTGAGAAATGAACTGCTGGTCTTTTCATAGTTTTACCTTAACTACAGGCTGCGTGGTTGATGCATGTCTCAGGTTGAGCATAACAGGAACATTACAATCGGCAGTAGGAACAAAATCGACCCGCCAATTGACTGGGCGACATTTGTAAACACGAGTTTCATTTCATTAATTATTGTTTTCTGACTATTATATCTATATATTATGACAAGGGTGACACTGTATTGTCATTCAATGTCACCCATACTTGTACACTTGTGATGACAGAACATGAGTGATTCCTTCGCCATATGGTACCACTCTGCATTGCAGTCTTTACGGCATTTGGCGCCGAGATGACAATCTTGCTCATCCCCCATTGAATCATTGATCTCGCCGGTGTGTGTATGCTGTATCATCATCAGTTGCCCATAGCCTTACACTGCGCATGTCCCACTCCTCATGCAGTTTGCCGTTCAACGCTCGGATGGGACTCGCTACCACTCCTGGGACCCGGCCGAGATGATGCTCACCGTCGAGGTCAGTCACGAGGGTCCCGACGCCATGACAACGACGGAGGATGTAACGATTCCGACCGGCGCAGTAGTCACGTTCAAGGTCATACCGCAGACGACAGATACCAAAATCGTCATCAAGGTAAGGTTTATCATCGGAATAAATCGTATTCACTGGGGTTCATATATCAATTGCGAGGTAAATATATATATATCAGCTCAGACAGGAAAATATAAATTAATGTTTCAAGTTGATTCATACAGATTTTGGTTCCAATTTTGACAACCTGTCAAGAGCATATATAAACGCTAAAGTTATAAACGGGGGTCACGCCGTAGCCAATTAGGGTTAGCGTTGTCTATCGCACCTGCTAAGGCCAGTCCAAGTGACCGTAGTTAGAATTCTACCTGTGCACATGTCTTCTTCGCAAAGTGTTTGAAGTTACCCCCGGAGACATAGCCACTTTGAGTCTACCCATTGTCGTGATATGACATATGACATTTTAAGACATTTAAAATCTTACTCTTCCTCCGGTCCAGGCTCACCATGCGCCCACGGCCACTGATGCCACGTATTCGGTGTTTAGATTCTACAGCGCCACTGGCCACTACCTGTCGGTGACAACCACCACGGAACACCCCGAGGTGAGCGCTCCCGGAACTGTCAAAAAGCTTCACCTTGGCTCCGTCGTCAGTCAGTCAAGATCAGATCATCGTGTTTTCGGCGTCTTCTTACGGCGTTCACAATACATATCAACCATCCACCGCCGTATTATATCATTAAAAACATCTAAAAGAGAGGGGTGTTATTTATTGCCATTAACATTTTTAGTGTTATTGTGAGATTTGCGGAACTATATCTGCCATCAGACCTGCCATGGTAGATTTCACGCATGAATGGCAGAGAGTGGCAAGTTTTACTAAAGCTGTGTGAACATTTAATCTCGCACGAATTGTGATCAATAAAATATATCTTCAATTTCTTTCTATTTTCAGACAAATACTTACAACGTCTTTACGGTGCGAACGAACTTTTTTGTCACAGAAGTATATTACATGGTACGTTGCATACACAACGAAATCATAATCACAGATACTTTCAGCGGCCTTCATTGATAGAACCCTGCTAGGATGGTCCTAGCCCAGACGAAAGCATATTTTTCAGACTGATTGCATAACTCCCAGCAACAGCGCTCCTCCATGTCCAATCTTCTGTGTTTATCATCAAATAGAAACTAGTTTGATGTTACCTTACTCCACGGTATGTTGGGCAAAATTTAGAAAAAAAGCGAGGATAACATTGCCCTTGACTCCAATCTGTTATTCCCGGGTTTTCATTATTCTTATTTTTGCCAAATTTTATGTCGGCTTTCATGTTTGGTCTTTTTCCTTCTCCTCCTATTTATTCGGCCAACGTAGCCATTCTATCGCCTTTTTATATTGTCTTGCACTGCTGGTTATTTATACATTGTTTTCTTTAAATTACGAGTGAGGTCATACTCTCATACATGTAATTGAAATATCCCATTGAAAAACACTTATAATTCGCAATAACACTGTGCATGTTTTTTTTAAGTTGGTGGAGTACAAGGACTGTGAATTTAGGCTCGTTTGGTCATTTACATATTATTCATTGTGACTTTAATTATTCATTCCTTCATTCTAGGTGACCGCGAATAACGACATTCTAGCCGCCAGCCAGCTGACGATGAACTCGCAGCAGAAGACGTTCTCCGTGGCTCTGTCACGCAACATGGTGCCCAGAGCCCACGTGGTCGTGTACGCCCTGGTGGAGGGCGAGGTCATCATGGACGGCATGACCTTCTTCATCAGGGACTCCCTCATCCACAATGTAGGACACCAGATAACCAAGTTACATATTATAGTACAGACCCGGATCCAGAGGGGGTGGGGGAGGGGTAGTTAGTGGGTTATTATGCACATGTATGGTTGAATTCGTCATTCACATGTCACCGGTGCAACACCTCAGGTGATTAGACTACACTGTTGCAGACGGCTGGCCCTCAGCCATACACGACTTCGCAATTATACGCAATTTTGGAGAAAAAAAAAACTCACTGGCGCAAAGTTCTGGGAAATATTTAGTTTTTTTTACAGAGATAAATACTATATTTTCAGGTTATTGACAAGGCATGTATAAAATTAATGAGCATGTCTAAATTATATCTAGCTAACATAATGTTCCGTTACATAGATGGCAATATCGCACGTTTAATTGTCGACAGAATATGTCCTCATACGATGACGCCATCATGACATCTCGCAAAGACCAAAATCATACCCAGAATGCATTGCCCATGCAGTGGCGCCTCACAGTGGAATAATCTAAATGATTTGCGAAGTCGTCTGTGATGAAACAAGAATGCTTGCTTATTTAACAGGAAGCACTGTGAATTTTCCTCATGGATCATAATTCCATATTGACTTTGAACAACATTTGAAATCTACAACTATTCCATTGTAATAAATTCCATACTTTGCAATGTGTTAAGTCAACTGTGTATTTGTTTTAACTAGGCCACGATGTACCGGAACTTGGGGAAGGACTTCACCTGGAACACCATGGAGATGATAGGGGTGGACAAGAAGGGGTCCTTTATGCACCTCAGTGGCGAGACATGGGAGTGGTGGCGACGAGGAGCGGATACCCACCTTACCGAGAAAAAGGTCCGCGGGGTCCTTACGTTGGATGTTATTGCAATGTAATGTAGGAATAGCGTTGGCGAGAAACCCATTTATGCTGCTTTCTATAGCAATCTTTAACTAATTCATAGACTACATGACTTAACAAATGGCAGAGAGATCATGTGGGCTTAGGTAAACTGTCTAACCGATGTATTGTGTAGCATATACTGTATACTTCTTTCGGATGCTGATGGTAAGTATTGAAGGATTTCATATCCCTATAATACATAGGAAATCGTGATTTATAATTTCCTGAACTTGCAAATTTTCATTAACGATATAATCTATTCCTACCATAAAGAGGTCGTTTGACCTTCAGCGTTCAAAAGAAATTCCCGGCCATTTCCACCCTCCTTGATATAAGAACAAAAACATTTCGTTCCTTTTACACCTTTGTTTCAGATCTTGGAGGATTTGTGGCAGTACGATGAGCCGAACGAATCCCCCTTCCACCAGATGTGGTACTACAACGACCCTCGCTGGTACGACAGTGTCTACTACAACGCCGAGACCTCCGGTCTGGACGCCTACTCCACACTATGGGTGAGGACAGTCTACGAGGGGTGGAGGCAATCAAACAGGCTCAAACCGTGATGGCAGATTGTGTACGAGGGGTGGAGGGCAATCAAACAGGCTCAAACCGTGATGGCATATTGTTTACGAGGGGTGGAGGGCAATCAAACAGACTCAAACCATGATGGCAGATTGTGTACGAGGGGTGGAGGCTAATGAAACAGACTCAAACCATGATGGCAGATTGTGTACGAGGGGTGAAGGGCAATCAAACAGACTCAAACCATGATGGCAGATTGTGTACGAGGGGTGGAGGCTAATGAAACAGGCTCAAATCGTGATGGCAGATTGCGAACTGTTACGAAGAGAGCAGTTTCATATTTTTATCCATTTCTTGTTAGAACACCTAACTAAAACCAAGATATGAACAAATTAGTAGGAGAGTATTTACATTTTTTCATCGATGTCTTGTTAGAATACCTAAGTCAACAGTTCATATACATTGACATGTTTATGGAATGGAGTTCATATTTGCGTTAGAATTCTGCTCTTATGGAAGACAGCTGCATTCGACCAAATCAAACATTTCGGCAACTCAGTCTCGTATCATATAAGTAGTTTGCTCTTAGAATTAGTAAAATATAATATTAATACCTGAAATATATCAATGTATATATGCATGATTATTTTTTTAATACATGTAATTAGGTAGAAACAACTCACGTAATACTCTTTGAAGCTCATTCTCATTTTACACTATAAAATATGTTGTTATTATATGTTAGAATTACTGGACGTGTTGGTTTTAGTTCAAAATATAAACCTTATTTATAATAGAACTATATCTACCTCAAACCCCATTTCGTCCCTTTATATGTGCTCGATTGGTGGAAATAAAAATAACGTCTCCTTGTCGTTCTTGCACAGCACTTATGTCTTATGGGTATGCATGCAACACGGACATTAACATACAATTTAATTTGTTTTTAAATTCGAAATGTTCTTTCAGTTATCACCATGTTCCATCCGTTCTACAGCTACCAAACCCCAACAAACCGTGTGTTCCATTTCAGGCCTCAGGGGTTCTTGCAATTACTGACATGAGAGTTGCCTTTGCGCAAGGTAAGTATTTAATTGTCTAGACGTATTTCCACCTATAAGGAACCATTTCTTATGCATGCTCTAAACGTTAATATTCTTTCCCCAAGGTTTTTTAAGACCCCCCCCCCCCCTCCCCACCCCCGCCCCGTTTCGTGTATTCTAGCCTGGCTGCACCTTCGTCAAGGCATTTTGATTTGTCGCACCCACTTGTCTATTTAAATTGTCACCTCTGAGGGCGACATGTGACTAACATTGGTGCAACAAATGTATATGGCAATGCTTCGTGTGCAGGCAAAAAAAGATGAGAGACTTATGCTGAGATAAATCCATCTGGCACTTGAACCATTGCCAAATGCTTCCCAGTGTGAAGGCCGTGTTACGTCTTCCGTGTTATGCCTTCCCCTTGTAGGCTCCGAGCTGGTCTGCAACATGTCTGCCGGGCTAGGCATGTGTATGGACGGCACGTGCTTCGACTTCAGTCGCCGCTGTGATGGGATATTCGACTGCCCCGATGGCTATGACGAAGCCGCTTGTGAGTAGTCGAAGCCTAGATCACCACCATATAACCACCATATCAGGTCTCGATATCGCACGGGATAGGCAGAATGCCAACATATTGGATAAAGCGTGAGATGTATCACATTATGGGAAATGAAAGTACCCGGATGTCTTTTCTTGGGTTGCTGAGGAATGCCGTATGACGTGTTGAGATGGCGCCGATGATCGTAACTATTGTATACCGAAAGCATCTCAGGCTTGCTCCGTCACATCCTAGCGATGTGTTATCTTGTTGATCACCCTCTTCTCACAATGTCTTCCTTGTCTTCCAATGATCTCATATTATCGCATTGATCTCATATTAGAACCTTGTTCTCTTATTTTCTTATTGTTCCCCTATTCAAGCTTTGTTGTTTTTCCCATTATGCGACTATTACAGCATTGTTTTCCTATAAATTACTGCATTTTCTCATTGTTTTCCTATAAATTACTGCATTTTCTCATTGTTTTCCTATTCCCCCCATATGCTCTGCCATTGTTTTCTTCTCGCTGCCGCCCAGGTCCAATGTTAGAGCCACCCAAGCCCAGACCGCCCAACATAGACATCGCCGGCTTCAGACAACTCTTTGAGGACGCCTCCTGGACATTCAAGAGCAGATATCTCAAGTGAGCGATAATACAATTAGCACATGTGATGAAAAATATCATACCCATGTGGTTATAATTGTGCTCTGGTGTGCCATTATACGCACGGAATGATGGCTCAGTTGTTGACTAATGTTTCCCGGAGACAAGACGTCGTGTGGGATTCGCATTCTCGAAAGAACTTGGTATAATTATGCATGATCCGGATGATAAGCACGACGTAATGGGTTCATACCCATGTAACGGGAAACTCAGCGTCGAACTACTGAAGTAAGAAAAGGGCAAGCCGATTTATTGGGGCCACCTGGAGCCCCCAGATAGGAAGCTAGGATGCCGTTTTGTAATGAAAATGCATTTTAAATCCATGCGGACCTCTATATGGCGCAGGACCCCCCCCCCCCTCCCTCCTCCACCCTCCGCCTTTTCTCTATTTCACTACCAACCCAAGGTGGACTCGATTCCCACCTTTTCCCAATCCTGGATCCGCCCCTGATGAGCCATACGTGTCTTTGCAGCCCCCGAGGTCGGAAGCCCAACAGGAACGACATGCTGGGACAGACAGAGATGAAGCTTGACGTGCCGCAGTCATACAACCTGTTCTCCCTTCACGCCTTCTTCCTTCACCCCGACCAGGGTTTGACGCTGGCCGATACAGTCGTTTTGGTAAAAGCTTACTTCATTGAAATCGAGATATCGATATAATTGTATGATACTTCGCACATGCCACATGAGAATAAACTTGGTCTTGAAAAGTGGCCTGGTCAATTTCATGACCATGATGACAAACAAGCTGCCGGGTACATATATGTAATTCCACCCACAGGATTAAACCAACCAAGTACTTCAAATGTTAATATAGAACAAATTAAGTGTTCACTTTAGATTTGTTTCTACTGTTATCAGACCCTGATGAGGCGTGATAAATGGAACAAATATATTAATATACTTATTTATATAAAACATTTATACAAATATGTTAATAATTTGTAATGATATAAAATACTTCTACAAATATATTAATTATATGTATTCATATAAAATACTTCCACAAATATTTTAATAATATTTATTTATATAAATAAATAGAAAAATACTATTTCTGTTGCATTGGTGACGTCAGCACAATACGACACGGTGGTTCTTCATCAACTGCGAGGCCCCTTCCGCCATAACGCGAGGGGAGCAACCAGGCATCAGGTGTGCCTTGTTCAACCTCTGGCACCAGTATATTGAGGTGAGTAAACAAAGTCATGGAATCGAAGTGCTGTCTTATATTCATAATATATTTAGCATATAGTATATATTATATATTGTCCGACCCTTTTGCTACATATTGTCTCTCACCAGGGCTATTTAATGGTCCAATTAGAATAGGAGTATAATCTAAATACCGAAAATTACGCTCTTCCCGATCAACACTTCCTGTGTCTTTTCCTTTTGATCAATGAAACATATTTTGTCGTTATGGTTTGCGCCTTGTACCATATTTTTGCAATGGTACCTGCTATTGACACAGTGACACCCTAAGCATGCCACATATTTCTTGGCGCGATCCTTCCCTGAAGTTCCCTGCTTCATTAACCGGGAACGATATAGCATTGATCTCGTCAGTAAGTTGTTCACGAGTTAGACGTTTAAGTAGCGCATGGAAACTTACCATGACCCAAATTGTACCCAAATCTATTCAGTATTTTGGCGTACATAATTCAACTACGGACCTGTCTTTGTTAATTAAATTTCATATTTGTGCTTTGCCACATATTTTATTGCCTATTTATGGACTATCAAAATAAGAGTCTCAAAAATATTCGCACGGCGGATGTCATTTTCTCAATACGCCTTTTTGTTATATATGCTCGTTAACTGAAGCAAACAACGTGGCAACTCATTTTTTGTAAACTGTGTGTATTTAATAATAGCCATCATTTTGTTATGATTCTGGTTAGTCTGGTGAGTCGGGTTAATCTATTTCCTAGACACACGCCTATATACATTGGAAACAGCGAGAGGTAACGCAGCAAGTTAGCGCAAAACACTCGCGTGCTATAGTAGGTCTACACCACGAAACCCTTTTGGTTTTACCAATCGTATATTACGTTAGCGTACATACCGTATATATATACAGGTTATACGTGGCTTGACCATTACCATTACCATGATTACATCACACCCTACCTTTAACAGCCGGTGATAGTTCTTCACGGGTCCGATGATTACTTCTTCGTCAACGTGGAGGACTTTGGAATCGTCAGCTCCTACGCTCCACGGTTGACTGCCGGGGACATGCAGATCATGGTGCCCGTATGTATACATGTCGTCATCAGGCTCTCATGTATGCACGTATTGTATGCATCGACCGATAGTTAAAAAAAGGTGGCCCTACATTGACCTGTGTGAGCAATCGTTCAATTGTCTAGTAACCATATAGGTAACCATTTACACTTGCATTTCATTGATTTAACTTGCGGTTTAGTTACTCAAAATACCAAAAAAACATATGCACGTTATGAATAATATATACTGTTTGGACCTATGGCATCTCTATTTGGGCATTTGTGCAACAAAAGTTGTATAAAATGCTGACGTCATTTGTATTGATTCACTTGCTGCCATCATGTCAATTTTGTATTTTTTGTAGACATCATGTCAATTTTGTATTTTTTGTAGACATCATGCCAATTTTGTATTATTTGTAGACATCATGTCAATTTTGTGTTATTTGTAGACATCATGTCAATTTTGTATTTTTTGTAGACATCATGTCAATTTAGTCCTTTTTGTAGACATCATGTCAATTTAGTATTTTTTGTAGACATCATGTCAATTTTGCATTTTTTATAGACATCATTTATTTCATATTTCCAATAAACACATACACATGTAAATAGGTAAATGGCTTACCCTCAGATGTTTCCTGGGGATATTCTCTATATCTACATCCCCGTGATCGCTGCCACGGAGGCACTCGTAGCAGGAGGGACGGAGATCACGGTCACAATCAGCGGTTATTCTGTCGTCGGGATAGACACGGATGAGATCACTATGGGGTTGAGCGTACGTACACCAGCCTACGTCACCCTAGTATACACAGACACAGGGGGTCATGTCACAGAATAACATAACATACCAATTGATTATGCATCTCTACTAGTAGGACACTTAATCAAATTGAGTCAAATGAGACAGATTTATTGTAGATATATTGTCTACATTCATTCGAATGATGAATGAATTTCTAAGTAGTCGAACTACTTTTCCATCCAGTATGCGTAACAGGGTCGGATCCAGCAGACATGCCGGCTTCGAGTAATGGCCCAGCTATTTGGTTTTCATATGTTAATTGGTATAAATTTTCGGCCCTAAATAGGAGGCCGGGGCCAGGTCACCCCCCCCCCCCACCCCCCTTGGATCCGCCCCTGCGTAATACCTTGTGTTAATACCGAAACCGCGAACCCTGAGTAAACTGAATTCCTGTCTTTGTGGGCGGTTCTATGTTTGAAAATTGATGAACAAAAGTAAAACGAATGCACCCACATTCATTGTAAATATAGGTCCTACTGTACGTTGGTTTTCAGTACGATGGTGTTGCGAACAGCGACTTCACCCCGTGGCTAGTGGACCTGTTTTACAACCCATCCGAGTACACGCCCTTCTTCTCCATCCAAGTGCCCGAGCAGTTCTGGCAGCCGGAGACCAGGGAACTCAGCTATATCCCTGGATCGGCATATGCCCAACTCAGCGTATATGGTGGGGGCTTATAACTTCTTCCGTTCTTATTGCTGGGTTTTGATACTATGCTAAGAAAAACATTTTAGGACTCTCAAACAAGGAATATTAACTATGTTAAAAAAAAGACGTGTATTATATACATCAAAAAGGTTGGTTTTCCTCTGTGCTACGTCATAAAAATATGGGCACTACTACGGTTTACGGTTTCCGCCTAACTAGATGCATACGCGAACGCGTGATGTGTTTAGCAAAGGCCACACTGACATTTTGGCACACTAAAGCAATGTCAAATAAACAAATAAACAAAAGATCTGTGACTGTCGATAACATGGTCAATCTAATTCCTAGGCGACGTCGTTGCCCCGGGATTCACGCAGGACTATTTCATCGCGGATGACGTCACTGGGCTGCCGCATAACACGGCGCAAGGATACATGTTTGACTTTGCTTACAACCTCGCTCTGATGCGCTACCTGTTCGCCGTTAACGGGCTGGATCCGGACACGCGCGATACGGCCCTGGAATACATGAGCTCAAGTGAGTGACTTTTCTCCTTAAATCCCAAGAGGTCCCAAGCGGTCCATTTTGGCGCTAAGTGTTTGACATTTTATATGCACTTAATTATGTCCCAAGCAACGTCACACCATCTGTCGCTTTTAAGTGACCCCATATCCAGATGCTATAAGAGATAGTAAAATACAAAGATGCCTCTATACCGACATTAGGTTACCAAATTAAAGTGTCAAATATGTATGCTGCAAACTAATGTTTACATGACGATACTTTCTCCATCAGTCTTAATGCGCCAGTACGCCTACATGAACGACGACGGGGGTTACCGGATGTTCAGACGAACCAACGAGACATGTCTCTGGTTAGTGTTAACGAATGTGATATGTGTCAAAGGAGGTGACATGGGTATGGTGAGTGCTAAAGAACGTGACATTTGCCTGGTGTGTGTCAAAAGAAGGTGATATGTCTTGTGAGTGTCAAAAGGTGATATGTCTCTTGTGAGTGTCAAAAGGTGATATGTCTCTTGTGAGTGTCAAAAGGTGATATGTCTCTTGTGAGTGTCAAAAGGTGATATGTTTCTTGCGAATGTTAAGTAGGGTCACATGTGTCTGAGGAATGACAAGGAAACGGACATACTAACGTATGATGATTGACAAGGAAGGTGGAGGAGCTACTGCGTGGTCGCACCTAAAATGGATCAACTAAAACCGACCAGTTGATGGACGAATAAACAAGAATGCAGTGGGACACTGGCCATGAGGAAAACATTTGTCAATCTCAATATTATTTAATTTCGTTTGGAAATTTATACCAAAGTGGTCATATGGCTTTTCCAACCGATCTCAGCTCTCTAGCGCCGATATTGCGCGAGCGGCGACCATTTCAACTCGCAAGAGTCGCCGGTCGTTTTCACCATTGACGAATCGTTAGCGGCTGAGCTGGGGAAGGCGCCCCTCTTTCGTTCTCACAGCCTAACTGCTCATAGCTCTAGGACGTTTCTCTGATTTTTGTTTTCAAATATCATTAGGCCGTATTTGTTGTAATTAATAACTCACTGTGTGGTGAAGAAAACTGAAATGGCATGACCGAAAGTAGGTCATATTCACTAAAGTATTCTTCGCCATGGGATCCAACGTTTTTGATTATGTACCAAACAATATGGGGGTTACGTCATCAAATTGACGGTGGTCGGCTCAGCTCCATGTTATTAATCCAGTACAACTACACTTTTGGGCAAATTGCGACATTTTTTTGACATTGACATTTTTTTTGGACATTTCTTGCTCGAATTGCATGTGGTAACGATAGTGGCTACTGGAAACCAAAGAAAAATCATGGTATTGTTTGACAAAGGCTCTTGTGGAATGCGCGACAAGACATTTTTCCTTTAATGAGAGATGGAGAGCTTTAACATGGGACGTCCCGTAGGGAATTGTCATCACCAATGGAACCGGAAGTAAAATAGGAAATAAGGTTTTTATTATTCAACTCAACTATCGCATTTTTAGTTTTTTTTTTTTATTTTTGTCGATTTTTTGCCTGTACCGAAAATACCGCCGCGTCAAGATTCTAAAGAAGCCATCTATATCCTTATTCTTGAACCTATTAGAACTTTACAGTGATAGTTTGACCCTAAATGGGTCAAAAAGGGAATAAACTAACAAAGGTCATTTAGTGCGTTTTCCCAATAACCGTGCTTTGATCGAAAATAAGTATGAAGCGTCAAAAAGTGAACAATATCCGAAATATGCGCTTCCAAGGGTAGCGCATTCTGAAACTCTAACTCTGATATTAACGGAGATATATGTGTTCTCAGGGGGGCGGGGGGTTAAACAAATCCTAGTGACCTTGACCTTTGACGTTGATGGCTGAGTAATGAAACTTACTAGAGAATCGGCCAATCTGCGTTACTACGAAGTTGGTCAACGATAACTGCAGGCATTTGGACAGTAGGAGTGTTGGAAGAAATGGAATATACACACAAACAAACCAAGAAACATAAACAACAGCGACTGACATAATGAGAAGAATCGTAGAATTTCGTCATTAATAATTTACAAAATCAATCCCTGGTATGTGTGCATATGTGCATATAGACGCCTACCCCTTTATACGTTGAGTTAGGCTGACATCCTTCGTGCTAGACACTCTTCACGACATGTTCATCACGGAGTGGGCCGAGCAGGTCTACATCCCGCTGGACATTCTCAACACAATAGCGCTGTGGCTGACTGAGCAGCAGGACCCCGCCACTGGCGCCTTCATCGAAACGGCCACTACCACAAACTATAACAGGAACTTTGGGGTAAGATTGCAGATTACTTTATTTTGTTACCCATTTGTTACGCATTTATACATCAACATCAAAAAACATATATGTATATTACTATTGGTTATATCTCATAAATGATGGTTCATCTGGAGCGACAGGGCCGCCCGATAGCAGAGTGGGTTGGAGTGCTGGCATGCAGCGCTCTGACTGCCTGAGAGTCTAACGGCACGTGGATTGGTGGTTCGAGCCCCGCTGTGGTGATGTCTGTGTGGTCGCAGGATAAAGATCCCATGTCCTTCTTCGCAAAGAGTAGGGAGTTACCCCGGGGACATGGCTCCGTTCTTCTCTTCCTTCTCCCAATGAGGCGATATATGACCCCAATTGGTTAAAGCGTTCTGAGTATACAACCGAACTAATGACATGGAACGACACATAAGCAGGATAGATACTACATCTATTTGCGCTTATTTCCAGATAAGGATGCGTAAGAAAATATCAACTTTTTCTGAACGTGTTTTTTTAAGCCCACCGCATTGGCATGCATGGAATATCGTCATCATTACTTGTATCACTGTCGCTGTAGAAATGAATCACTTTAATAATAATCCGAATTTGACAATTTGTGTGGGATCTATGTGGTGTCACTAATCAAAGCTATTCTTTCTCGTAGCCGATTGCGGTTGACCGAGACGGTAACAACCACACGTGGCACATAACAAACACGGCCCACGTGACCATAACTCTGGCCAAGGCCGCCAGACTCACCGGGGTCAGTCAACGGCGTTATGTCACTGGAGGTTAACATTCATAAAGCTTGACTTTATATTAAGGGTATTTATTCAAAAAGCAAGATGGTCGATGTTAAACAAGTGTCATAGTTTCAATTTTACGGCATTTTGGGCATTTCTTTGGTGTCATATATGAGTCATATTTCCAATGTAACTGTTGCTACTAATAATACTGCCATAAATGCACGAATAGCATGATGTAATGTGACTAAGTCAGTTAATGCCTCTATAATAGTCTAGTATCTCTGATGTGGCTGTTACGGCTAATGTTCCTAATGTCACTTTTACGGCTAATGCCAGTATAATTGTTCTTATTATGAGGGATGTGATTACGCTAATGTCACTAATGCCACTAATGCCGCTAATGCCACTAATGCCGCTAATGCCACTAATGCCACTAATGCCACTAATGCCACTAATGATGCTGCTACCACTAATATCACTGATCGCTATGGCAGGTGGCCAAAGCCGCAGCTGCTACGGCGGTTTCCAGAGCTAGCCGCTACCTGGCCTCCAAGGCCTCAAACCTGGGAGACTCTTTCCAAATGGCTATCACCGCGTACGCTCTCGAAAAGAGTGGCAGTCCCTTCAAAGACGATGCCTTCATCATCCTTCAGTCCATGAAGCGCATTGGTAAGTGTGGTAGAACTGCAACGAAGAACTTCAAAATACAACTAAATTGATAATGTTGTAACTAGTTTGCGACAACAGCTCGGATTTTTCGGTTACCTTCTTTCTTCGTCCTGTGTTTAAACAAGAACTACGGAATAGCGTGTCAATGCATTGATCATATGTTGATACCTACTCGTGTTCTATGTTGTAGCTTAAGACTTTAGCGAGATTCGTTCTTGTTCTATACTATTTTGTGTGATTCTTTGGGTTCTGGTCTAGGGCAATTATATACATTCTGCATATATTTCTGTTGAATCGCTGCTCGTTCAATGGTTATACGATTTATTAATTTTGCAGACAACGTCTACCCTTACTGGTGTAGCTTCTTCATACCCGACGTTGCCACCACATTTCTCAACAACAAGTTCCTGATAGGATCGCGTCCCGATACCACTTCCCTGTCCAACGGCGCCATGGCAACGTCCTACGCCCTGCTGCTGTATCTGGATCACGGGATGTTCGAGGACGCGAGACCTATTATGAAATGGCTAGTGACCAACCGCGATGGCGACTACACATGGTCAGCCGAGTCGGTACGTGGGTTTCTTTGACAGCTTCGCACGTGGTGGCACAGATGATGAGATGTGGTGTCTTGTGTATGGCCGCTTGTGTGCACACAAGGGCTACACTTAAAATTAAAAAAAAATTAAATGCCGAACATTCATGTCCTCCCGTATAAGACTCGACCATCGGGACATATCATCCATTTTGTAGCGTTAAATGTCTTAATATAAGTTTTTTTCCCAATTAGACCATCATGACTAAATGACATTAAATACCTAAGTTGTGTTCTTTTCTAAGTTATCTGTTACATAATCGACATGTTAAGTAAGTTTATATATGTCGCGAGTTAATAGTGAAGCCTGACGATAGACACATTGCATAAGTTAGTCAGTGTTGGGTCTCGAGACATTTAAATTACTGATGATCGTGCCTACGCCAACAGGGCTAACAGCAGAGGCGGAGGCTGATAGAATAGAAGCAAACGCAGCCAACAGCCAAATAGTTGAGACAAATTAAAATTAAATGATGCAGATGTAATACTATTATCGGGAAAGGACTAACCGTTATAGCATGCAATTATTATGTCATTTTTTGTGATTGAATAAATAAGGAGGAACGCATTCATTCAACCTGTGTCCTAAATCACTCCCGAATTTGCCACACAGGACACCATTCTTGGGGTTAAGGCGCTGACAGAGTTCTCCAAGCGGGAGACCAATCACCAGTTCTACAACATGGAGATCGTGTTTGAGGCGACGGCTTCCACCGGCTGGCAGGCCGTGATCCAGATCAACGAGACCAACTTCGCTGAAATGTTCACTGTCGATGTGAGAGGAATAACTGATCGTTCTTACTGTCGTGTTATGTCTCATTGATGGCTGCTTGGTCGGTTGGCTGGTTAGTTCAATTGGACGCTTACATTTTTAATGGCTATAGGCCATATTACTCTTTAAACTGCCAGATCTAGACTACCGTAGAACCGCCGTTGCGTGTTTATGCGGTGTGCCGTCTGTCAGACCTAGATTACCGTAGAACCCGCCGTTGCGTGTTTATGCGGTGGCCAGTCTGTCAGACCTAGACTACCGTAGAACCACCGTTGCGTGTTTATGCGCTGTGTAGTCTCTCAGATCTGGACTACCGTAGAACCCGCCGTTGTATGTTATGCAGTGTGCAGTCTGTCAGACCTAGACTACCGTAGAACCACCGTTGCGTGTTTATGCGCTGTGCAGTCTCTCAGATCTGGACTACCGTAGAACCCGTCGTTGCGTGTTTATGCGGTGTGCAGTCTCTCAGACCTAGACTACCCGTAGAACCCGTCGTTGCGTGTTTATGCGGTGTGCAGTCTCTCAGACCTAGACTACCGTAGAACCGTCGTTGCATGTTTATGCGGTGTGCAGTCTCTCAGACCTAGACTACCCGTAGAACCCGCCGTTGCGTGTTTATGCGGTGTGCAGTCTGCCGGACCTAGATTACCGTAGAACTGTCGTTGCGTGTCTATGCACTGTGCAGTCTCTCAGACCTAGACTACCGTAGAACCCGTCGTTGCGTGTTTATGCGGTGTGCAGTCTCTCAGACCTAGACTACCGTAGTACCCGCCGTTGCGTGTTTATGCGGTGTGCAGTCTCTCAGACCTAGACTACCGTAGAACCGTCGTTGTATGTTTATGCGGTGTGCAGTCTCTCAGACCTAGACTACCGTAGAACCGTCGTTGCATGTTTATGCGGTGTGCAGTCTCTCAGACCTAGACTACCGTAGAACCCGCCGTTGCGTGTTTATGCGGTGTGCAGTCTCTCAGACCTAGACTACCGTAGAACCGTCGTTGCATGTTTATGCGGTGTGCAGTCTCTCAGACCTAGACTACCGTAGAACCCGCCGTTGCGTGTTTATGCGGTGTGCAGTCTCTCAGACCTAGACTTCCGTAGAACCCGCCGTTGCGTGTTTATGCGGTGTGCAGTCTCTCAGACCTAGACTACCGTAGAACCGTCGTTGCATGTTTATGCGGTGTGCAGTCTCTCAGACCTAGACTACCGTAGAACCCGCCGTTGCGTGTTTATGCGGTGTGCTTTTACAGGACCCAGAAACCCGCCCTTTGGCCATATAGAAAAACGCGGTTCTACGGTACTGCGTCGGCCGACCTATCGGGACCTACAAACCGCTATCCATTACGCCGTATGCTACTGGGCCGTGAGATGACGCCTCATGTTACAAACTGAGGGCCTGATACAATGGGTGTTAATAAAAACCAACATATCAGCCAGCTCGATAATGACAATTTCGAATATATATCTCCATAGTTTGAAAGTTTGCAACATAAAAACTCTTCCGAATTTGACTCTTACTATATTAATAATAATAATAATATCTTTAAAGATATAAAGAGGCTCCATAATACATTGTAGCCCTAAAAGTACACGGTATAAAATATGACAAAAGCTGAAGCCGACGCTTATACGATTGTACGGGATAACGAAAATACGATATTGCTCTATACAGTTAAGGTATATGTATATATTCCTTTGTGTTGCGATATTTCATTAAGTAGTAAGCATTTCTGTCGCCGTGCCCTGCAGATCCCCGTCCCCGTGGCTGAAGCCGTGGCCTACGTGCAGGGCACCGGATACGCCGTCATCAGCGTAAGTGGTACTGATAGGTCGATTGTGGTACGTGATAAGATACTCGCGATACCGTGATTATAAACATGCAGGGTTTATTAGTAGAATTTTCTCCGCGTTACACTGATGAAACCTGCAGATAAACTCGCCGTTAGCGATATTTTCATCACCTGTGCGTGAACAATATCTTAATTTTGGTTGTCATACGGTACAAGTTAGCATGTACATGTCTCTGGTAACCCCGTGACGAAATGAAGTATCTAACACCACTAAACTATTTTTAACAACAGCTGAACTCGCAGTACAGAGTAGAGAAGCCATGGCTGGTGTACACTGGGGCCCACGTCTCTTACTCCATGGACATCGCCGAGCTCAAGTGGTACGGCCGGAACGCCAGTATAATGGAGATGACAGCATGCGGCTCGTGAGTTGACCGATGACCTCTCTTAATATATCCTCGGTTTGAATTTTAGCGTCTAATTCTCTGCGCCGCCACGTCGTTCCTGGATCCTAGTTCTTTTCTTATTGTATAGCCTCTTTGGCTATCCTTACGTGTTATATCTTGATCATATGTATTTATATGCTGATTTCCATGTGTTCACTGCGCCCATGGCGCTTTTAAATTATTAGTGTTTGCAAACATTCCTGTTGAGCGTTGTGCCCAAGATACAAATAATTGATATATATATACATACACTCGATCCTACCTGGCCCGAATGTCTTCACTGTAACGCGTATTTACACCTGATGGATAATTACCTAACTTATTATCACAAATAATAATAGACTGTTCTGAAAAAATAAATAACGAATCATATTTTTTCAACAGTTTGACAAAATAAATGGTAAATCACACATTTTCTAAAATCGCCAAACACACTTCTTATCTCACCTCTACCGTAACGCATGTGAACGCAACGGTAAGCTTTTGTTTTCATTTGGTATCGTAATAGGAATACCTTAGAAGACACTGTCTTCTAAGGTATTCCTAATATAATACTTTATATGTATATTTTATACTAGTATTTTAATTAGCCGTAGAATAACTGATTACGATCGAGGATTGTTCTCCAGAAAGTTGACTCTCGGGAATTGAACGCACAGCTCTATGATCAGAACTCAGCCGCTCTTCCAACCAAGTTTCCCAGTCTTCATGTGTGCGACTGCGTTCCTCTAATGTTTACGTTGTTGAAATAGCTACTCCAGGGTTCATTTATCAAAAACATCATAAAAAGTAATCATGATTGTCATCATGATTACTTTAAATGTAATCATAATCGTAATCGATTACTTTCATATTTCCTGTAATCGTAATCGTAATCATGAAATTTCCAAGTAATCGTAATCGATTACATTGACGATGTAATCACCCCATGCCTGGAAGACAGACACAGACGCCTGTCAATATGCTTTCAATATCGGGTTTAAACCGCCAGACCTAGACTCTCGTAGAACCGATGTTGCGTGTTCATGCGGTGTGCAGGCCCTGGGAGGCCGGCGGTCGGAGAACCCAAGAACCACAATTGCGTGCTAAAGTATTCTGTAAATAGCCTAATGGCATGCAAATGCACACTGCAAACCACTACGCATTACATCGCAACGGCGGTTAAAGGATACTATGGACTCTTCTTTTATGTCTTGATTTGTACTGAGCCCGCTGAAATCCGAAAATCCATGCGACCTGAAAGCTCTGCCGGAAGCGCATTCGGAAGATATAGTTCTACTTTATTGCCATTCGAACCAGAGAGCCACGCTGTCCTGCTTCTGGTTAAGTCTGAGCCGCGCTGTCTTGCTTCTGGTTAAGTCTAAGCCGCGCTGTCTTGTTTCTGGTTAAGTCTGAGCCGCGCTGTTTTGTTTCTGGTTAAGTCTGAACCACGCTGTCCTGCTTCTGGTTAAGTCTGAGCCACGCTGTCTTGCTTCTGGTTAAGTTTGAGCCACGCTGTCTTATTTCTGGTTAATTCTGAGCCGCGCTGTCTTGTTTCTGGTTAAGTCTGAACCACGCTGCCTTGTTTCTGGTTAAGTCTGAACCACGCTGTCCTGCTTCTGGTTAAGTCTGAGCCACGCTGTCTTGTTTCTGGTTAAGTCTGAGCCGCGCTGTCTTGTTTCTGGTTAAGTCTGAGCCGCGCTGTCTTGTTTCTCGTTAAGTCTGAGCCACGCTGTTTTGTTTCTGGTTAAGTCTAAGCCGCGCTGTCTTGTTTCTGGCTAAGTCTAAGCCACGCTGTCTTGTTTCTGGTGAAGTCTGAACCACGTTGTCCTGCTTCTGGTTAAGTCTAAGGCACGCTGTCTTGCTTCTGGTTAAGTCTGAGCCGCGCTGTCTTGTTTCTGGTTAAGTCTGAGCCGCGCTGTTTTGTTTCTGGTCAAGTCTGAACCACGCTGTCCTGCTTCTGGTTAAGTCTGAGCCACGCTGTCTTGCTTCTGGTTAAGTCTGAGCCACGCTGTCTTGTTTCTGGTTAAGTCTGAACCACGCTGTCCTGCTTCTGGTTAAGTCTGAGCCACGCTGTCTTGCTTCTGGTTAAATCTGAGCCGCGCTGTCTTGTTTCTGGTTAAGTCTGAACCGCGCTGTTTTGTTTCTGGTTAAGTCTGAACCACGCTGTCCTGCTTCTGGTTAAGTCTGAGCCACGCTGTCTTGCTTCTGGTTAAGTCTGAGCCACGCTGTCTTGTTTCTGGTTAAGTCTGAGCCGCGCTGTCTTGTTTCTCGCTAAGTCTGAGCCACGCTGTCTTGCTTCTGGTTAAGTCTAAGCCGCGCTGTCTTGTTTCTAGTTAAGTCTGAGCCGCGCTGTCTTGTTTCTGGTTAAATCTGAGCCACGCTGTATTGCTTCTGGTTAAGTCTGAGCCGCGCTGTCTTGTTTCTGGTTAAGTCTGAGCCGCGCTGTCCTGCTTCTGGTTAAGTCTGAACCACGCTGTCTTGTTTCTGGTTAAGTCTGAGCCGCGATGTATTGCTTCTGGTTAAGTCTGAGCCGCGCTGTCTTGTTTCTGGTTAAGTCTGAGCCGCGCTGTCCTGCTTCTGGTTAAGTCTGAACCACGCTGTCTTGTTTCTGGTTAAGTCTGAGCCGCGCTGTATTCATGTCGGAAACCGTTCCAGAAGCACACGCCGCCGTCAGACTTGTTGAACTGATCACACTACGTGTATTTTCACTCATGAGTGAATATTAATTAACCACCATCTTGCCCCACGCTCCTCGTCACTTGACCAGATGGCTGCGCCCCGGCCTCCACAACGACTCAGGCATGACGTACTACACGATCGACTTGCCCACAGGATACGTGCTGGACAGGGATGAGAAGGAGCGCATCTACCGGGCAGGGATCCCAGGCCTCCAGAGAGTGGTCCACGAGGAGGGCAGCAGCCTCTACTTTATCTTCGCATATGTGAGACCTAGATCTGTATTTATTTTTCAAAACCAGGACAAGTGTCGAAGATTTAGGCATTGATTTATATATTAATTGATATGCATATCCGTTCTGCGTCATCCTTATATACATTATTATTTATGGTTATAGCCTTTAAGTAGCATATATATATTGATGATATCATCTGCTGACGGCGCATTCGAATAAGAGTGGCCCAATACTATGCAACCCTTACATGGGCGTGTCCAGGGGGGTGGGGGCACAAGGGGCACGCGCCCGCCCTTTCAGACCCTAAGGGATATATGTACTCCCCTCTGTCAAATGCTATGCCCCCTAGCTTCTCCTTACATATAACAATGAACGCATCAAGCTTCGTAGTTTATGTGTTCTTTTTTTATCTTACCAATGATTATAAAGTGTGTAAATAGTACGTAACGTGCAATACGGTCACCTACGTCTCAGGCTTTTACATGCATTTTTTCATGTGTTTGAGAAACAAATTATTGTGTCCATCCTTTCAAGAATGCCTGCACACATGTATGACCATTATGTCGTCATAATGAATACGAAAAAACCGGCGCATGTATGCTACCTTAGACCAATCAAGACATTCATTTCGGTGCCGAATTCCGTAGAAACCGCACATAACGTTGGTGCTATGTCGTGAAGGAATAACCCAGGTGATATACAAGTACAAATGTTTACCTTCTACGCACGGGTGCCTTTAAGTTACTCAGCCAACAGAGCGCATTAATTCTACCATGTGGCACACGCATGCCATTCGACAATGGAAAGAACAAAAGCTAGCGAGCGTTATCGATTGGAGGATTGCCTTCTGTTATCTCCTTCATCCTTATAACACTGTGTTTTAGCTGTGTGTTTGTTGCAGATGACCACGGATGAAGTGTGCATTCAGTTCAAGGCGCGACGCTGGTATCCAGTGGCCAACACCTCTATTAACCACTACATCGGCATTATCGAATACAGCGAGCCATGTAGGTGTAGGACAGCATATGTCCAAACAAATCACAATTCCCACCAGGTTAGCATAGGAGCAGACACCCTACACGAACTACACTACGGACGATAATAAGTGACACATGTTTGCCATTCTTAAAACGTGGATGATCAGACGACCAAAAACAGTCAAAAATGTGGAAAGGGTATATTTTGTCCGTATGGCGCAAGCAAGATATATCAATAGAGTGCGCTAGTAAAAGAACATGCTAATAATGACAATATTTGACACACGGTAGGCCTACGTACATCTGGTGTTGAAAGGTTTCTTTCCTGGGTAGGCCTACTAGGAAATCGATATTTTTTAACATGAAGACATACATCGCAAATATTGTTGTGTTTTACACTACTTTAGGGGGGTCACAATGCCCTAGCCAAAGTAGTGTAGTTCATATACCTCAGGGGGGACTATTCCCAGGCCAAGGGGTGCCGTCAGTGTACTTGTCAGCAGGGGTTGTAAATACATCCGCCTTTGTTCGTCACGAGTCTTCATCTGTTTTCTCCTCGTTCAGCTTCAGTGCACTGGGGTTGTTGTTGGTTACGGCTTAGGCTGTTCCGGTTGTAAATTAACGATTACCGTTGGGGGCGCAATTATGACTCATTAACAATAATGAGCTTTAGTTACTGCCGATTCAGCTCTAGACTACAGGGTGTATGGGCTGTTCCATGTGTAAGTTCGTGGCTGTCGTCAGGTGGCGTTACTACAATTCGGTAGGGTTTGATGATCTATTAATTGTTTAATAAGAGAACATTAGCATTCACAACAATATATATGATTTTATTTGACCTTGATGTCCCATCAGTTTGTACAAAAGTACAAAGGGATTGCAGAAGTAAATCAGTTAAACATCGCAACTATACACACGCACACAAACATGGAACAGAAAATTACAACCGAATAACGTAGGCCTACGTTATGTGCTAACTATATCCAAATTCTGACAATTCTTGGAAATAAACATGGAAATGTTTGGCGACTGCAGTAACACTATTTCATCTGTTGCAGATTACTACATGACGACGGGGTACACAACTTACACCCTGTTTAACTTGGATTTGTGCCAAGTGTGTGGGTCATTCCAGTGCCCCTTCTGTCCTTGGTACAATGCAGCGCCACCTGGTGTCATGGCGTCATTCATCCTCGTCCTAGTTTCCATGGCGACGGCAGCAGTCTTCACGCTCAAATGTCATGTACTTCGATTCTTGAGTTTCAATCGCGCTATTTGCGACCTTCCCAATAAACAATGAAGGGGCATCATAACTAAGTATGGAAATAATCTTCTTGTATGTTGGATCCTCAACGTGCAGCTACAATTAGTTATAGGGGGCTAACAGGATATGGACCTTGACATTGAGGGAATGCGCTGTATATAATACCAGTAATCGCAATCTGCTAATAGTTAAACCGATTAAAATAATTCCAAGACATCGACGGTTACTTATTCTATTATGCAGTCTCGTTTGGGCAGTTTAGACGAGATACTTGTGACATGTATAGTCACAGACGTGTTCTGCTGTGTAACGGTATATAAATTTACATATGTTTGAGAGATTTATCACTATGGTTGTGTAAATGACATGCTATTTTGATAATAAAAAGCATAATATGGGAAATTCGTAGTTATATTGATTCTTTCGTTTGCAATTTAAATCCCTGGATATGGGGGTCCATTAAACTATATTCCAGATTCGAGACCATGTAAAATATACGCTTTAGAGCGATATATCATGTTTTGTTTTAAGAACATTAACGGACAAGGCCCACTGCTATTCGTTCCTGGTTGCTACTAACTACCAACCTTGCAAGTTTACAGTACACGGGTGGGGGAATGAGTTTCCTACATTTGCATACTCTACTAATATTTTTGTTTCTACTTGAACAAATTGGATCCTAGAGAGAGAAGATGGCAATACAAAGTACAAATAGTGTAGCTTTTGCTACAGGATGTCGTAGAGTCCAGCGAAAATAATCACGCACTTATGCCTAAGGTTTATAGTTTATTACAAAAAAAAAAATAATTATCAGTTCATGCGAAGACAGATGAGGCGAAGCGACGACAAGTGAGACGAAGCGAAGAGTGAAGAGCTGAAGTGGGCTGAAGTGGGTTGAAGTAGGTTGAAGTAGGTTGAGGTGGGTTGTAGTTGGAGACTGAAGGGTCGAAGTGGGGTGAAGAGAAGTGAAGCAAATGCCAATGAAGTGAAGTGGTTCTATCTGTCAAAGAAATTACTAAATTTTGGAAATAAATTCTAAAATATTTAAGTTGTCATAAACTATCAAATAATATTACATTGTAGCATGTCACAAAATTTACTTAATTAATACTTAATTATCCAAAACGGGCTGTCACATACACACAAAATAGTCAACCACAACAACAAAAAATGGCTACAGAAAAAACAGCCAAATTACACAAATAAGTATCAGAAATATCTAAATTATAAAAAATGACAGGCTGTCATTTTACTATAGCGATACCAAACAACTATGCAAGAAAACCCTCATTAAATGCCTATAAACAAAGTTTAATACTCACTACGCTGGGGTGTTAAAGTGGTAGAAAATGTCAAATGCTTGTCAGATTACTGTGACTGTGTTGTCTTGTCAATGACTTGTAAAAAACCAACTCAACCGGAAACGAGAGAACGAGACCAGTACAAAAAAACCGAAAAGTTTTACGAGAACACCCATGAGCCTCCGGAACAAATAGTGGTGACATCTATGGAATAATGAGGGACTTAACAGGAGATAAACATAATTAGCTACGTTATGATATGATATGACGTAATGATACGTTGCAGTTGATTCTGTCCGTAACATCCCGGCCCCTAAGGCACATCTCCAAAATGGCATTACAACAATACATATAGGACAGAATTATACATTTCCAATAACGACTTGAACAGATTCATACAAATGTCTTTCAGCAATAGCAAGGAAAGTCAATTCAACGAGGTTGTTGTTGCAGTTGTCGCTTCCAGGAGGCAAATCTTGTCGGTAGGCCTGTCGTAGAGTCCCGTGTGAGTCTTCACTTGGACCGACCTCACATGTCCGTCTCTGCCAGGGTAGACAGCGACGATTAGCCCAAGCGGCCACTGGTACCGCGGTGTGTTCTCATACTTGACGAGAACGAGGTCGCCACAACGCAAGTCACGTTGTGGCTTTAGCCACTTCTGGCGTGCTTGCAGTGAAGGCAGATATTCTTTCAGCCAACGTTGCCAGAAGATGTCAGCCAAATGCTGTATCTGGCGCCATCTTCTACGGTAGAGGTCTTGTTTGACGAAGTTCCCAGGCGGTAATGTAGGACCCGAGCGTAGGAGTAGCAGATGATTTGGTGTGAGTGGTGACAAATCACGTGAGTCGTCCGACAACTTCGTGATTGGACGGCTATTGACGATGCCTTCAACGACACACAACAGGGTGACCAGCCCTTCGTCGTCCAGCACCTGGTGGTTCAGCAAGCTGCTGAGAACGGAGCGCACCGTTCGTATCTGGCGTTCCCAGACACCGCCCATGTGCGACGCTCCTGGCGGATTGAATATCCATTGGACTTCCCGCTGCCGTAGATAGCTGTCAATCGCTGTCTGGTTCCATTCCTTTATGGCTTTACGCAACTCGCGCTGCCCACCAACGAGGTTGGTGCCATTGTCAGAGCGTATTTCTGTAGGTTGGCCACGACGACTGATGAAACGCTGGAGCGCGTTGATGAACGAGTCTGTCTCCATGGTATGACAGACTTCGAGATGGATCGCTCGCGTTGCGAGGCAGGTGAAGAGGCATCCGTATCTCTTCAGCTGACTTCTGGCCCGCTTGACCATGAACGGTCCGAAGAAATCCACCCCCACCATGGAGAACGGTGGTAAGCCAGGTGTCACCCGGTCCTCGGGTAGGTCGGCCATACACTGTGATTCTGGAGGGGCTTTCCTCTTGCGACATGGAATACACTTATAGATGACACGTTTTACAGCAGATCGACCTTTGACGATCCAAAATCGCTGCCGAAGCTCAGCGAGGACGTGTTCAACTCCACGATGTCCGGTGATGTCATGATAGTGCCTTATAATCAGGTCGACTATCGGATGGCGATATGGCAAGATCCAAGAATGTCTCACCTCGTCAGCGAGAGTAGCGTTCTCCAGCCGCCCGCCAACACACAGTAGTCCTTCGACGGAAGTAATCGGTGTCAATCGACGAAAACAGCTAGCCTTGAGCTGTGCGTCATCAATACTTGTCTTTTGAACGTACTTTATAATCTCCCGTTCCGCTGATTTCAGCTCCGAAACCTTGAGTGATCCACTCGAAACAAGGTCTCTATCACCTGTGGCTTTGCATCGAAGAAGCGCTTTACCACGCAGAATCCAAGCGATAGCCTTCTTGAGCTTATACCAGTCAGAATGCCTCTTGAAGATTTCCTCAATGACGTCTGGTTTTGTGTCAGTTTGTATGCCATACACTTGTAGCTCTCCTTTGACCTCAGCATCACAAGAGAGTGTGCGATTTCCGAAGTCAGGTTGGGCGGGCCAGGTAGATTCATCCTGCCACAGGAAACCCGGTCCACGTAGCCATCTGTCACTGTTGATCAGTTCTTGCGCTGCAAGGCCTCGTGAGACGTCATCTGCAGGATTCAATCCAGATTCCACGTACCTCCATTGCGCAGGGGTTGAGTGGTCCAATATTCGAGAGATGCGATTGGCCACAAAGGTGTGGAAGCGTTTGTCTTCATTTCGAAGGTACTGGAGAACAATCATGCTATCACACCAGTACATGGTCTGCAAATGTGGGTACTGCAAATGTTCTCGCATCAACTCATCCAGCTTGACTGACACGATGGCGGCCATCAGTTCTAGGCGTGGAATCGTGGTTGTCTTCATTGGTGCCAGTTTTGCTTTGGCCATCAGTTGAGAACAATGTATCTCTCCCTTGTTATCAACGAGTCGCAGGTAAGTAATAGCTCCATATCCCTTCTCCGAAGCGTCCGAGAAGTGATGTAACTGGACCGAAGTTATGGTTCCGAAGCCAGGTGGTTTGACGCAGCGTGGTATGGTCAAGTCGCGTAGCAGTGGCAGATCTGCTAACCACCGGCCCCATTGCTCAGCTAAGTCGTCTGGCATGGGATCATCCCATCCCACTTTCGTTCTGCACAGACGCTGAAACAGCATTTTCGCCGTCAAGACAAATGGGCATGCGTAACCCAAGGGGTCGTAGACGGAGCTCACGATACTCAATAGACCACGTCGGGTAAGAGGCTTTACTTTGACATGGACGTCAAAACCCAATGTGTCATCTTCTACACGCCACAACACTCCCAGAGCTCTCTCCGCAGGCAAAAGCTCCCGATCCAGATCGAGTGACTTGACTTCTTTCGCCCGCTCAGACTCTGGTACAGTGCGAAGTACATCACGCGAGTTGCTGACCCACTTAGTCAGGCGGAATCCACCCTTAGCCAGTAACTCACGCAACTGTTGCACGAGGTGCACGCCATGCAGCACATCCGGAACGGACTTCAGGCAATCATCCACGTAGAAACTTTTGTCGACAGTGGCTACAGTGTCAGCACTGTAGTCTGAGGCATAGTCAGATGCCGTACGCTTCAGCGCGTAGTTGGCGCAGCTGGGGCTCCAAACCCCGCCGAACAGATGCGCAGTCATCCTATAAACCGTTGCTGGTCTTGACGGGTCGTCATCTGTCCACCACAGAAAGCGAAGAACATCTCGGTCTGGCGTGTTCACTAACACTTGGTGAAACATGCCTTCGATATCAGCCATGAAAGCTATGGGTTCTTCTCTGAAATGCAGCAGAACGCCGACGAGCTTGTTTGCGAGATCTGGTCCCTGGTGTACCATGTCATTGAGTGAAGTACCACAATACTTAGCGGCGCAATCAAACACTAATCGTACCTTGTCTGGTTTCCTGGGGTGCAAGACTGGGTGATGAGGTAAATACCAGACGCAGCCATCAGAACGGTCAAGTTGCTCATTTGGCACTACCTCGGCGTACCCCTTGTTTTTGAGTTCGTTGATGCCTGCAACATATTTGTCCCTCAGCGCATCATCTTTCGAAAGCCTCCTTCCCAGGAGACGTAGACGATGCTCGGCCATTGCTCTGTTGTCCGGAAGTGTTGGTGGTCTGTGCTTGAAGGGTATGTCCATGCTGTAATGATCCTTGTCCCTAAACAAGGACTCCTCCCACACAGAGATCACTTTCCTGTCACTCACAGACATTCCTATATCCTCTCCACCAACATCATCTACTTTCCAGAACTTCTCAACTTGGCGCTGCAGTTGAGCATCAGTATCGATGAAGCAGGACGTCACGTTGTCGGAAGTACTCGTGTCGACGGGTCCATTAATTGTCCATCCTAGTACAGTTCTTGTCGCATATGGTGTACCTGCATCTCCGACACGAACATCTCTAGGTGCCAAAGCAAACGGTACATCTTGTCCAATGAGCAGATGTACTTCATTGGTGTCAATATCTGGCAACTGAATACCTTGTAAGTGAGGCCACTGCTGAAGTTCTTCCGGTGACACTCTACTGTCGGTACTGATGTTAAGTTTGGGCCAGGTGAATACATGTGGCATCACAAGAAGACATTCATCTTCTAGGTCTGTGACTTCAAGACTAACTACAGAGGTGTCAGTCAGAACTTCACGTTTGTCAAGTGTTGTCAGTTTCATAGCGTATTGCTTTCCAGGTGCTCCAAGTAATTTACTCAGCTGCTCCGAGCAGAACGTCTGTGTTGATCCGGTGTCCAGCAGTGCATATGTTTTCACAAATGTAGAAGCAGCACCCGCTCTTCTCACTTTCACCGGGACGATGGGGAGTGCCACTTTGCTAAGGCCGGTGTAGCATGATAACCTGTCCGCCGTGATAAAGTGTCCGGCTGACTTGTGCGCATGTGCAACGAATGGGGTTCCTATGTAAATATCACATGTATGTTAGGTTTAGGGTTAGGTTAGGATTAGGTTAGGGCCTGGGTTAGGGTTAGGGTTAGGATTAGGGTTCTGGTTAGGGTTAGTGCTATAAAAGAAGCGTGGCCGGACAGGTTATCACGGCCGGACAGGTTATTATGTTACACCGGCCCCAGCGAGACTACATGTCGCTTTGTCAGGGGTACTCCACGCAGGTGACGGTCTGATAGGATGAGGTGTCGCAGCATTTGTGACGTGGCGTGGATCTCCAGGACGCGGTAGATGCAAGAATTTTGTGTGCTTCAAACCACATCCAGGTACAGTACACACTGTGTTACGTTGACAATCCTTGGCTCCATGGCCTGGTAGCAAGCAATTGACACACAGACGTCGTCTCTGCGCAAAGTCCAGCCTCTCATTGGGTCGCAATGATTTAAACTTGTCACAGCCAAACAACGAGTGTCTTTGATCACAGCAGAGACACGGCTCTGCAAACTTAGGTGTCACAGGAGTGCTCGTTACCCTGCTTCCGGTTTGCAATTGGCTAGTGACTGGAGAAGCTGGCTGATCCACCTGAGTGTTGTAGTTTACGCCTTGTTTGTCCTTCTTCTTGTCCTTGACTTTGCTGTCCTTACGTTCATTGGTCACCAACTTGCCAAACACTGGGTCGTTGGCTTGCTCAGCTGACATAGTCACATACTTAACTATGTCGTCTATGTTTGGAGATCTGTCTTCCGTTGTCCTTATCCAGTAAGTTTTCTTTAGCCACCCTCTGCGTAGATCCAGAGGCAGTTTGCCGACAATCTGGCACAAACTTTGGCGGCTGTTCAATTCGCTCAGTTTGCCCATGGTATGTAGTGTCTCCCTGCAGCTTCTCAGATCATCTGATAGTTCCAGCAAGGCCTTGTTGTCATGAACATCAGGACGACAGAGAATCCTGTTTATCCATGCCTCGGTAATGTGATATTCATTGCCGAAACGCTCCTTCAGCAGCTTTCTTGCCAGAATGTATCCGTCTGTGGGATCTTTCACTGTACAACATTGAAGCAGTTTCTTGGCTGGCCCAGAACAATACTGCAAAAGTCTAGCAAGCTTAGCCCCATCACCTATGGATTCCTTGTCCACGTTGTTTTCAAAACTTCTAATAAAAGTCCAATATCTGATAGGGTCACCATCAAATGTCATGAGTTCAGCATGTGGTAACTGAATAGCTTCGACAAGGGATTGCTGCTGTTGTTGACTGTTATTTAACATCTGAACTAGAATGTCACCCACATGAGTTTGTCCAATTCTGGTGTCATTTTCCGCAAGAGGTATGGTTGATGGTCTGACTGGCCTGCTGGCCAATGAAGGTGTGGACATGTCATCCTGCCCATCAGGAACAAGAGGAGGGTGTGATTCCTGACATGTTGCAACAGGTTGGGCATTAGCTGCTAATGGAGTAGAATGAAACTCAGGCGAGTGGGTGGCAAACCTAACATCAGAACGCCTGACAGTGACTCCTTCAGCTTCCGCAAAAGTTTTCTCCATAGCTTCAGCCTTGGCAATCTTAACTCTCAGCTCAACAGCCTTACGACGTTGCTTCAGTAAAAGCTCCTGCTCTTCTAATGCCTGGCAATCCGCTAAAGTGCTAACTTCAGCTTGTAAGGCAGCTCTCTCTGCGGCTGCTTTAATCCTAGCACTGGAGAGCGAGCTGACTCTTGACGAAGCAGAGCTGGATTTTGAAGACTTGGAGCTAGCCCTTGATGTCTTAGAGCTGGCTTGACTGACAGAGTCAGTGGCTTGAATGTCATCATCACGAGTTTGTAGGATTTCTTGCTTGATATCTTCCATCCAAATCTCACAAGATTCTTGTACTTGAGTAACATCATACATTACTTGATTTAGGTAGGCTGTTGAATCTTTAAACTCTTCATCCTCAGAGAGTAGTGCATGAAACTGTTCATGAGAATGAAGGAATGCCTTCAGAGCATCTTCTAGTTCCACAGATTTCCTCGCAACAACAGCTACATTTCTCGGATTAGTCATTAATTTCTTCAGGTCATTGCCAATGCTTGTTACAGTGCCCTTACGGCGGCTCCGACGAGATTTCAGACGGGATAATTTGTCAGTGATTTCCTTTTGCACTGATAAGCTAAGTTCTTCAAGTTTCCTAATTTTACCACTGATATCAGCTATCAGACTGTCAGCCTCAGCCATTTTGAAACAATGTCATAACAATCAGTTCGTAATAGAACTAATGTAGCTTTTGCTACAGGATGTCGTAGAGTCCAGCGAAAATAATCACGCACTTATGCCTAAGGTTTATAGTTTATTACAAAAAAAAAAATAATTATCAGTTCATGCGAAGACAGATGAGGCGAAGCGACGACAAGTGAGACGAAGCGAAGAGTGAAGAGTAGTCCTGCAAGCAAGCCGCTGTGGCTACCGCCAACAGCGTCTTGCTTCCAAGCGCACCTCGCTCATTAGCAGAGCGAAGCGACGACAACACCCGGGACGTTTTGCGTCGCTTAAGAGAATCTACACATTGTACAGCGCTCTCTTACCAATATAACTTGCAGGAAAAGGTATTAGCGTCTAATTTTGCGCGGTAGAATTGTTGTCAGACGTTTTGGAGCGCGAGAAACAACAACCTTGCACTAGTAACAACCGAAAACGAATCAAGCTCCGCCATGATTGCAGATGCACTTCCTGCCGAGAAGCGGTGCGCACTAACGTACAACTTGTGTGCTCGCCGTAACTGAAAGACTCCTCGCTGGCTTCGTGCCGCGGGGTCCCCCTGCGTGATGAATAGTATGGAGGGGGTTGATGGGGAACCCGCCGAAATGTAGCCAAAATTTCCAGACGTTCTCTTCTAATGTTGGTTTTCATATGAAATGTGGGTTTTGTGGATTTACTTTTTTTTAGGAATATTTTATTTCTGAAGCTGTATTTTGATGAAAAATACCGCCCCCCCCCCCCCCCCCCTATACGTAGCTGACGGTCGGAGCGGGATCAATTGCTACTTTTCCGGCATTTTCCAAAGGTGGATGCTCGTTTTAACTGTTCAGCATTCCCCATCCGTTTCCGCCAAAACCCACAAATTAGTGAGAGCAGGGGCTGACACAGGGGCGGGAGTCCTCACCCGCCCGCTTTTCTGAAACATCCCTAAGCTACAATGAATGTGGTGCCCCCCGCCTGTTTGTACTGGAGGCCCTACTTTGTTGGTATCAAGCTCAAGCCCCCCCCACCCCCCCCCCCCCCACCCCCCATCCGCTCGGTCGAGATTCTACTATCGAAATTCGCTCGGTCGGGACGTTTTAATCTTTTGCGGCAACCCGTCTATGAACGCACATTTTCAGAGCTACCCCCCCCCCCCTCTCCCACCCCGGTCAGAAGTTTTTAAACATCGGCTCTATAGCCATAGGGATATCTTTTTCATCACAAATATCCACTCTCTCAGGCATCAAGGCACCCCAGGGAACCCTCCCACCAACTTTGTATACGAGGCCTCCCCCCCCCCCACTCCCCCCGGCCGCCGGGTTACTGACGGTTTAAAATATTCCGAGATCCACACCCCTCCCGCTGTCATTTGCTCGGTGAGATTGTCTTCAATGCAAATTAAACATCAATGGAACGCTGAAAGAACGTCCACTTAAGTTATGCTTTCAAAGATTTTAATGCAACGATGTCACTGATCTGGTAGTCAGACCATTTGAAACAAACGGCCGTTAATGCTGTTTGATGTGATGTAAAATCCGTACTTTACATTTCCCAACCAAAAATGTGCGCGCGCCCAACGATTATTTCTTCCGGTACGCGTGAACCCCAATCAAAACATGGGGCCCGCGGTAGCCAAAAAAGCTCAGAAATCACACAGCAGAGGGAAAAGTTATCAAAACACAACCATCAAGCAACGTCATATCCCAGATTGGTAACAAATCAACAGAGAATAGGTTACTTTATGTAAATATGTAGTTTATTGCTAAATATCGAGGTGAAAAAGTAGTTTTATGACCGTGTAAAGCCCGCCCAGATTTCGGGCGGGATTCTGCTAATGGAAAGAGATTGCTAGGAGATGTAACGTAGTTGCGCGACTGGACCCATATCGGAGCGAGCTGCGTTACATATATGGAACTAAGTGAAGAGCTGAAGTGGGCTGAAGTGGGTTGAAGTAGGTTGAAGTAGGTTGAGGTGGGTTGTAGTTGGAGACTGAAGGGTCGAAGTGGGGTGAAGAGAAGTGAAGCAAATGCCAATGAAGTGAAGTGGTTCTATCTGTCAAAGAAATTACTAAATTTTAGAAATAAATTCTAAAATATTTAAGTTGTCATAAACTATCAAATAATATTACATTGTAGCATGTCACAAAATTTACTTAATTAAGCTTAATACTTAATTATCCAAAACGGGCTGTCACATACACACAAAATAGTCAACCACAACAACAAAAAATGGCTACAGAAAAAACAGCCAAATTACACAAATAAGTATCAGAAATATCTAAATTATAAAAAATGACAGGCTGTCATTTTACCATAGCGATACCAAACAACTATGCAAGAAAAACCTCATTAAATGCCTATAAACAAAGTTTAATACTCACTACGCTGGGGTGTTAAAGTGGTAGAAAATGTCAAATGCTTGTCAGATTACTGTGACTGTGTTGTCTTGTCAATGACTTGTAAAAAACCAACTCAACCGGAAACGAGAGAACGAGACCAGTACAAAAAAACCGAAAAGTTTTACGAGAACACCCATGAGCCTCCGGAACAAATAGTGGTGACATCTATGGAATAATGAGGGACTTAACAGGAAATAAACATAATTAGCTACGTTATGATATGATATGACGTAATGATACGTTGCAGTTGATTCTGTCCGTAACAAATAGATCTATTGATTAGGCCTACCATCTAAAAGAACTGTCTTTGTCGTGACACGTTTCTAATTTGGTTATTTTATATGATTCTTTTCTGCGACACATTGAAACATGCATAGCTGCCTGATAGCCAGAATATTAATTGAGAAATTATGGCAATTAAGTAGGAAATTTAATAGGGTCGATGCGGCCAGGATGGGGAGCCAACTCTGGGAGTGAGACACGGTAACGTACGCTGCTATATATCCTTCTTCAAAACATGCCTCAGATAGATACAGGTGTCTGGGGTCGAACCCATGGTGTGTTGGTATCCCGGGTGGGGGGGGGGGGGGTACTTAATACCTTGCTGGGTTTGGGGGGCGGGGTCCGCGGTAAAGCCCCCGCTCCCCTTTTTTTCATCACTAAGTTCCGCCCGGAAGGGCTATTTTTTCGCGCCAACCCGCTCTATGAACGCACAATTTCGTATATCCGCTCTATAGGGGTATCTTTTTCATCATAAATGTCCGCTCTATAGGGACATCTTTTTCATCAAAAATATCCGCTCTCTCAGGCATCAAGGTATCCGCTTTTTGGCTTAGTTCAGTGTCGTTTTTCCTAAAATGTCACTATCTGTGTCCATGTCGATGTCGCTGTTTGAGATCCTCGGAGTCGGAATGTGGGGCTCAATGTCGAATGTCGATTTATAAAATATGCATGTGACGCGTGTCACGACCCCTCCTTGTGGCATAGATTGTGCCGTTAAGTTACTGCACGAAGGCTGTTAAAGATGGTCTTCATTCCTCCGTCTATGTGAAATTTTTATTTTTATGATAAGTATTCATATAATCTACTTAAAGGGAAAGTAGATCAAACTTTATCCAATGAGATTACATACCGTCACATGTTGATGGTAAAACCCTGTTTCTTCGCAATGTGGGGCTGATACGAACTTGACCTGACGACCGACTGTGAGCAAAATGTTTTGTATCCAGGTAACACGTCGCTAACCTTGCACGGATAATGTCAACTGGATAATCGAGAAAAAAAATCCACAAACGCCGCTCGTGTGTGTAAAGTGGCCACAACTGCCGATAATAAATTAAAGTGAATTTCAGAACAGGAGCGAATAGTATGGAAGTGTAAAACAGGAAATAAATATCTAAAGGATGGCGGGAGGGTTGGGCCTGAAAGGTTACATGTGAGAGGTAAGGTCAGGGGTGTGTGTGTGTCGTGGGGGGGGGGGGGTAGGTTTTAGTAGGTGAAGGTTGTTGGGTAAATTTTAGCAGAGTGGATGTTGTTGGGTAGCGTGTAGCGGGGTAAGGGGGAGCGGGGTGGGGGTTGCTGGGTAAGGTGCAGAGGGTGTGGAGCATGACGGGTTTAACATGCGGTGGCAGTCGTGGTGTCGGGGCGGTCGCCAGGCGGCGTGCCGTGGCTTCAGGAAGGCGGTCGCCAGGCGGCGTGCCGTGGCGTCAGGGTAGCGGTCGCCAGGCGGCGTGCCGTGGCGTCAGGGTAGCCGTCGCCAGGCGGCGTGCCGTGGCGTCAGGGTAGGGCGTCAGGGAGGCACTGCCGGCGGCGGGCGTTTGAGTCCCCCACTACATGTAGGGAGTGAGGCCCACACCTCCTGTATAACTGCCGGCGGCGAGCGTTTGAGTCCCCCACTACATGTAGGGAGTGAGGCCCACACCTCCTGTATAACTGCCGGCGGCGGGCGTTTGAGTCCCCCACTACATGTAGGGAGTGAGGCCCACACCTCCTGTATAACTGCCGGCGCCGGGCGTTTGAGTGCCCCACTACATGTAGGGAGTGAGGCCCACACCTCCTGTATAACTGCCGGCGGCGGACGTTTGAGTCCCCCGCTACATGTAGGGAGTGAGGCCCACAACTCTTGTATAACTGCCGGCGGCGAGCGTTTGAGTCCCCCACTACATGTAGGGAGTGAGGCCCACACCTCCTGTATAACTGCCGGCGGCGAGCGTTTGAGTCCCCCACTACATGTAGGGAGTGAGGCCCACGCCTCCTGTATAACTGCCGGCGCCGGGCGTTTCAGTCCCCCACTACATGTAGGGAGTGAGGCCCACACCTCCTGTATGACTGCCGGCGGCGGGCGTTTGAGTCCCCCACTACATGTAGGGAGTGAGGCCCACGCCTCCTGTATAACTGCCGGCGCCGGGCGTTTCAGTCCCCCACTACATGTAGGGAGTGAGGCCCACACCTCCTGTATAACTGCCGGCGCCGGGCGTTTGAGTCCCCCACTACATGTAGGGAGTGAGGCCCACACCTCCTGTATAACTGCCGGCGCCGGGCGTTTCAGTCCCCCACTACATGTAGGGAGTGAGGCCCACACCTCCTGTATAACTGCCGGCGCCGGGCGTTTGAGTCCCCCACTACATGTAGGGAGTTTACACACCTCCTTGGCACTTCTGTTGGAATGGGGTTCAACTTGCCGTGTTGACTGACTGATACTCCTCGGCATGGACGAGCGGGGTGGGGATTGGTGATATCATTACACCGTCGGAACTTATACCATGTGCCTCGAGACATGCAACAGTCGACGTGAGCAACCAGTGGGATACAAGCACATAGGCGGGCTGGCTTATATACTGTGCCTGCAACCTGCATTCAAGGTGTCGGCCAACTTCTATAGAACTGTGCATAATCCATTGTCTGTGGGAAATGGAGTAACATCATTGGCATCGGTGTGTTGCAGTTACTTCTTTACACAGACAGACTAACCCATTCTATTTCTCAGGCAGATATATAAGGCGTATCATAATTAAAACTTAAAGTCTATCACATAACGTGTCATCCTTGCCCCAGACGGAATCTTGTCGTCGCCTCTCTGCAAAGTCGTTACCCAATGGCCCACTAGACGGAAGCACGATTCATCATTTAACTACGGAATGGCTCACTAGAGGCAGCACTAGCGTTTACCTATTCTGCTGGGTCCCCTGCTTTCTCAACAAGTGATAAGGATCGTGCAGAGACCTATCAATCGAAATTACATCATGGTAACCACTGGTTTTTACTTACTTCCGTAAATTGATGTTTAAGCCGCGTTTGTAAGAGCTCAGCGAGGGCCAAGGAACCTCCCGGAATGATGAGTGGTGAACGGATGAAACACCCCAGATATGTGCCCAGGCGGCCTAGACTCGAACCCAAGATCTGTTGATCTGTGATAGACTCTTTCACCCCAGAGGGGCCGGCCCGATAGCTCAGTGGGTTAAACGCTCTCCTTGCTCTCACGTGGATCGATGGTTCGAGCTCCGCTGCGTCCATGCCTGAGTGGTGGCAGGATAAAGATCCCATGTCCTTCTTTGCAAAGAGTACTCTCTTAAATTTACTTCTCGTTGTGTTGTTCTAATTCTTTCTAAACTTGAGGCACAGGTGTTTTTTTTTGCGGTTTGGCGGGGCACGGATTCGGTGCCATGGTTTCCCACGCAGGTAAAAGCGGTGGATGTGTTTTTTGTGTTTTTTTATGAAGTGGCTGTTCTGAAGCACTGGGTGACATGCTGGATCCATGTAGATCACTTCGGTGGCGCAGTCCAGCATCACTCCCCAGCTGTGAAGTAGAGAGCGGTTTACGTCACAACCAGGTTGCTACAGGTCTTCATGAGCCTGTTGCGCCTGGCGTGATAGAATATTCCGTTTTTTTAGCCATCTTGGGAGTCGCCGACCACGGTGTGTCCTCACAGCGTAGTTGGCCTGGTACGGGCTGGAAACGCGTGGGTTACTATGGCAACCACAGCGGTGATGTCACCGCTTGGGTTGGGTTTTAAGTCAGTTAGTCAGTCAGCGGCGTTGCGGGAGGACGGGCTTTAGCTTGCCAGCTAGGAGGGATTTCAGTTGGATGCACCGCCCTGCGGAGCAAGTGAAACTGCTGCCAGGTAAGTGACACCGTTAACGGGTTTGATACCTTGTTTTAATTGAGTTTAAGGGTTAATAAATCATTGAAACTGAACCACTTCGTTTCGCCTCAGTGCCGTCGCCACCACGTGTTAACTTAAGACCGATCTCGGAACGAACACCCAGTTGGGATTGTCAAAATTAAGTTTAGAAAGAATTAGAACAACACAACGAGAAGTAAATTTAAGAGAGTAAAAAGACCCCTACTTCCTAAAATATCACAGATATGATCAAAAGTCGTTACAGCGTCCTGAATATGCAACCAACCACCAATGTTTCACTCCAGCCCTCTCCTCAACTCACCCGACATAGCCTCTACTTTAGCCCACCATGCACCCCTTCCCTCATGTCCCACCAACCCAATCATGCAGGGCAGCAAAATGATGCGATGCTAAAATGTATTTAACATATTCAATGTGTTATATGTATTCATTAATATGTTCCTGGGGTTGGGGGTAGAACCCCTCCCCCCCCCCCCCCCTTCATCTCCAAAATCCGCTGGGAAGGGGCATGTCACGTTAAATGGAATGGAATGGGCGTTTTACCGCCACGCTGGGAAGGATCGTGATTTGTTTCCGTTTACCCGCTCCATGTTGCAGTTCCATGCAGACCAGCTCAGTTTATTCCTTTTGATGCTAAGCCACCCCCCCCCCCCCTCCCCCCACCCATCAACGGTCGTAAGTTTTCAAACCGGCATCTTTTCTCTAGGGTATTTTTTTCATCATAAGTATCCGCTATGACAGGGGCACTCACGGAACGCTCACCCCCCCCCCCCCTAACCCCCATCCCATCAGATTTGTATAAAAGTGCCACCTACACCTACTATAATCTATATATATGTTTGTGCTGCAAGCCATTTAGGTATATGTTAAACTGGCGGCGGCGCCCTCGTGATCAAACCACGCATGCTCCCGATATTCTCCCTTGTATTTCGGTTTGTTCTTCCATGTTAGGGCAAAACGTTCTTTCACAATAGCTGACGTATAACTCACGCTTTCTATTTATCATACTAATACATTTCCTGGGCACTAGCATGGAACATGGACCGCGTTTCGCGCACTACGTACGTTTCGCCCGAGTGCGTTGGAGTACGCGCCTCCGATACATGCAATAATTGTTCCCCAGACATCATCAATTGGCTAATCCAAATGAGTTTTACTGCCAAACATCCGGTTCAAATGAAACTGCTTCCTTGTTTGCTATAGTTTCTTATCAAGAAACAGTGGAGATGTTTGTTGCTTCGACTTTATGGTTAGATATGACATGTGTTATGAAACAATTATTGTACTTAAGCAGAGCGTAAAAAAGATACTCCGTGTTTTTCGTGTTATTATAAACTGAGCTCATACATAGCATAGGATGGGCGGATTGGATTGTTTCACCATGCAGACAGTGGCAACGCTGCCAATGGCAATGCCCTGAGACTGGGTACATTCTTTGGTAATCCCTAAGCCTTAGGCTAAGGTAAACCAAATACGAACATTACGCATTGGTGGGTATGCCTCCCAACAGTTCTTTTACCCTGGTTGGATGGCAGCGCCTTCATTCGATTAAGCTTATATTCTGTTCAGAAACAGCATTGCATAAGACCTGTCACAAACCCTATAAATATGAACAGTGTAAACATCTCATTTACATACAGTGTACCACTATCGGCAACCTGGAAGAGGTAAAGATAAGATAAGATAAAAGTTTATTTAACGGAGGTATGTAAAAGTTAATGTTGGTATATAAAAGTCAACATCTGTATATAAAAGTCACATCTGTATATAAAAATCAATAATAAATATTCATGCAAGTGCTATTGACCGACTATGATAAAAGTATAATATACCAAAGTATACCAGGTGGCGTACCAGTCCTGGTCTAAAGAAATTCACTTACTGATTAATACTGTCCAGCTGTCAATATCAGTGCTAGTGCTAAATCACCCTGGCCACTGTTATGTACATATGTACAGTACCTGTTATATACATAGCAGTGGCCAAGGTGATTTAGCATATATAACAGTGGCTAGGATGACTTAACACTATGTCAATGCATGAAGTAAGCAGGCATAAGGACCAGGGTAGACATACAACATATATGTTAAAGTTAAAGTCCCAAGTGGTCAGAGAGCAACCCCCCCCCCCCCCCCCCCCTTGGAAAACCGAACATACACTGTTAAAAGTCTGGCTCTCTAAGCCCCTCCCCCCCCCCCAGTCACAAGTTTTCAATTCACAGAGCACCCCCCCAGTCACAAGTCTTCAGAAAGCAACCCCCCCCCCTGGGCAAATTCTTGGATCCACCCTAGCCCTGTAACATGGCCCACCGGCCGCAGGGCAGACCGGAGGGCCATGTATTAACGATCACTGCCTCTCGTCCAAAAGCAGGGGGTGGTGACAGAGATTTCTGGATTTCACAAAAATGTGATGGAGACGGCACATATCGTTTACATATTCATGTCCAGTATACATTTATGAAGCCTTACACACAAAGATTGAAGACCCCACACGCTACTTGCGAATTCATCAGTCCACCAAATTTTAACCAAAACAAACCTTCTGCCGCTCACCGCCATTTGAAAAAAGCTTTATTCTACCAGCTACAATGTTGACTGGCAAAAAAAAAATCTGGCTAAGACCCTGATAGGGACTGTAATAACAATACTTAAAGCCTATACTTAGCACTATGCAAATTGATTTACTAGCTCAGAGCAGAAAAATGCCTTTTATCAAAAGTTATTCTAGCATAAAGACAGTGGAAGACATTTATATCAACAACTTGGGTACTTTATAATTATAATTACAAACAGTACTACGTGGAGGGGCTGACATAGTGGTAGTATGACAAATTACAATGAAAAGGTATTTTTTTGCGTTATTTTTATGATTCAAGGACTTATGAGACATATTTTTTACTTTTCCATTTACAGCCGTTATATTTGTTTTACAAGTCTCTGACTCCTGTGAAGTAATTATTCACTTAGCCAACTTGTCAGCTATCCAGTGACATTTAATTTTCAATCATTTAGCCAGTTACTCTCCTACTGCTTGTTAGGCTTTCAAAACATCATATTATTTTTGTCCTACCTCACTCTTTTCATACCTCTCTATCACCTCCTCAGGCATTTACTAATGTTTTTGCATCTTTTTCTATGGCCAGTGACAAGTTTTATCAGATTTTTCTTTTATTATTATTTATGATTATATTATTATTTACATTTATTCTGTATTAATGGTGAGATTTGCAGTCAGCTATTGCTAGACAGTTCCTAACTATATAAGGCTTAGACAGCAATGTCATATCTGATATATCAAAAAGTGATACTACGATAATAATGTTCATATGAAGTTTATTCTGGATTAAAATTTTCAATACAAATACAAATTGATACACAGAAACCTCAGCTTACACATAGAGTGGTCCCTGTGTTATACGATGCATAACAGAAGGAGTCGTATAATAGAGGGATAACTCCGAGATGCGCAGTTTTCGCGAACATCAATCAGCAACCATTTCTTGGTTAACTTCAGTTGACCATCCACTCAACTTTGTATTGTGGCGTTGCTGGAATCTATGGAGCCACCCATTGAAAGCAGAGAAATCAGCTAAGCCCAGGTCCAATGAGAAGAGCAATGTAATAGCTTTCCCATCAGGAGAATGTGTTTGTACAGTGCTGTGCTAAAGCAGTCAAACGTCAGTCTTAACCTCATCGTACAATATTTTCCTAAGATTCAGGAGTCTTTGATGCAGATTTGGCTCCTCTTTCTCTCTTATCCATGATAGCATCAGCATTCAGTCTAACAAAGTTGCTAAGCTTCTATGCTGGTTCTGGTTTCTCAAGCTCTGTGCCGTTCAATTGCATGGACAGTCTGATCCTAAGATCAGCATTTTGATTGCATCTTCCAGTCATTGTCTGGGGCTGGCGCAACAGGCTAGAGCGCTCGCATTGAGTGCTCTGGTCACCTGAGAGCCTAACGGCACATAGGTCGGTGGTTCGAGCCCTGCTGTGGCCATGTCTGTGTGGTCCCAGGATAAAGATCCCATGTCCTTCTTCGTAAAGAGTAAGGGGTTACCCCCGGGGACATGGCTTCACTCTCCCTTCCTCCTCCCATTGACGCGATATCACCAAAAGTGGTTAAAGCATCCTGAATAACCAACCAACCAATCTAGTCATTGTCTGCATGTACACAAAAGGTGTGAATAACAATGACGCACTCTTAGACGTCTGCTCATTAACAACCAATTAGATTAGCGCAATGTGTTGTTTGTTTAGAGCCAGTCGGGTCAATTGCCATGCCACGCTGCAACGCAGCCAGTTAGCAAAGGGATTAAATTGTGTGTCGGTCGCATAACGAGCCGAAATGTCGGTCGTAAGTCGCGTTAGCGAGGGAGTCGCATAATAAAGGGGCTTTAACATGTAAAAGTGCTCAGTGCACAGAGAAAAGACCGGATAACGGAGGGAGTCGTATAATAGAGGGACCGTATAATGCAGGGACCACTGTACATATATGTAATAAATCTTATTATTTCCAGATATTGTGATGCCTTCCAAAAGTATCAGCACTGTGGAATGTATCGGGGTAGAGAAAAGGATACAACCAAATAAACACAGTGTAAGTTTATCACTGTTGAATGCACAGCATTATTTTATATATTTATTGTCAAGTAATGAAGATGATTATATGCTTTTTGCATAGATACATATTATATTTTTTACTGTCCTAGACTGTCATATTAATAGTGCTTTAAGTAGGTCAAAAGGCTTGGTGAAGGTGTAGCATTGAAATGCAAAGTGTAGGGTACATATCACTACAGCAATCTTATATTGTGATCTGATCTGGGGCATATTACATCCAAATCAGCCTTTTTTTCTCTCTGCCTTATCTGCCTTATTAATGAAGTGAAGGGAATAAATCTATACCATTGACTTAAGCAAATGTTACTTCTTTAAATATTGTTTGATCTTTTGCAGGTTTATGTCCTGCAAGTTTGTTGGTCTGATGGGAAGAAGGATAAAATCCACAGACCGTACTTTGCCTTCCATGACTTTCGGGTGAGCTGCATTCCTATTGCCTGCAGTCAGATTGTTTTATCATGTATGAAGACCATTATTGCCAAATAAGCCTGGTCAGTTCTTCTGGACCCAACAGTTGTCAGAATCAGACATTTGAATTCAGTGGCTAAATATCCTTGGTACATACAGGAAGAATCTCATTTAGTAGTGGTGTATAGGCAATGGTTTGTGTTACTCAGATGAATAAGCACTCTGATGGCAATGAATTTAAGACTATTGTTTTTGCCTGCTTCACACTTTGGCCTGACTGGTAACTGTGACGTTGTTAAGCCATCGTTATCTGAGGAGTCAGTGTACAGTCATTAGTCCATTAAATGTTATCTGATGTATCACTGTGACGTCATTAAGCCTTCACTATCTGACTGGTCATTGTGACGTACTTATGAACAAATGTGTTTGCGCAAACGTGACCCATCACATTACCTCTTTAATTCAAATTGCATGTATTGTTGTATAAATCATTGCCTAGTCTCATTGGTTTCAGGCCAATTTAATAGAGGCATTGCGGGAAAGAACGGACATCACGATCCCAGAATTGCCAGGTATGTTAACTGTTCAGTGCTGACCAATCGTTGTTTATGGGCACCCCGTTGCCATGGTGTCCTTGTTGTCGGGGGACCTCTTCCAGACCCGCCATCGTGCCCCAGCGTGGTAGGGGGCGCATAATTATCCCGAAGGTTTTGTCTAGATTAGAGCGCCACTGCGGCATGTTGATCATTCCTTACTTTACTCTTCTTAAATCCTTAAACCGACAGACCTAGAGCACCGTGGAACCGACGTTGCGTGTTCATGTGCATGTGCGGGACTCCTGCCGTTTGGCTAGTCATGGCAACGCTTTAACACGCAACGGCGGTTCTATGGTGCTCCGGTGGCTGGCCTCCCTGGACATACAAAGCGGTACGCATTACAACGCAACGGCGGTTCTATGGTACTAAAGCGGTACGCATTATAATGCAACGGCGGTTCTATGGTACTAAAGCGGTACGCATTATAACGCAACGGCGGTTCTATGGTACTAAAGCGGTACGCATTACAACGCAACGGCGGTTCTATGGTACTAAAGCGGTACGCATTACAACGCAACGGCGGTTCTATGGTACTAAAGCGGTACGCATTATAACGCAACGGCGGTTCTATGGTACTAAAGCGGTACGCATTATAACGCAACGGCGGTTCTATGGTACTAAAGCGGTACGCATTACAACGCAACGGCGGTTCTATGGTACTAAAGCGGTACGCATTACAACGCAACGGCGGTTCTATGGTACTAAAGCGGTACGCATTACAACGCAACGGCGGTTCTATGGTACTAAAGCGGTACGCATTATAACGCAACGGCGGTTCTATGGTACTAAAGCGGTACGCATTATAACGCAACGGCGGTTCTATGGTACTAAAGCGGTACGCATTACAACGCAACGGCGGTTCTATGGTACTAAAGCGGTACGCATTACAACGCAACGGCGGTTCTATGGTACTAAAGCGGTACGCATTATAACGCAACGGCGGATTAAAGGATATCAACATTTGATACGAATATCGGCATCAGGACATTCCGCACCGTCCCACTGGCTGCGCCAAGAACTGTGCAGATTCTAACTATTCGGGGTGAGAAATACTAAGGTCCGTGCGAGAGCATGCGTCACGCCTTGCACCTGATGCTGGATGGTTGATGCAGGGGTTCTCAACCATCGATGTACCGTTGCAACGCTCAAAGAATAATCGAAATGGCTCATAATTTTTATATCGCTTGAATCTCGATCTTAAAATGTTGGGACTATAGTCCAGACCAGATATAGCTGTAATGTAGGCAACGACGTTTCTTGGTCCAGGAACCGCGTTTGTTTCTTCGTCTTAACCACATTTTCAACCACTGCCATATACATGCTATACTTCGCTTCTCCACTATATCATATCCAACAATAATAGGGACCACCCCGGGGCCTAGAAGGCAGCGCGTTTGGCTATCTATCGAGTTAGTGTGCGCGGCGAGGCCAGCAGAATCGGCCCGGCCCCGCCTATGCAAATATCAAGTTTGTGCAGCATGATTTCCCTGTGTTTCTCTGCGTAAACGAGTAAGGCATAAAGCAAAGCAATCGTAATAGTAATCAAAATGGCTGTCAAATGTACTGCTTTCCTTGTGCTTATTCTATAGGCTAATGTTTTGATGTATGATATTGTTAGCTTACAATTGCCAAACGTAGGCTGCTGCCGATGTCATGTCACGAAGTAAGGAGTAATCCGGAATCTGGTGACGCACACACTAATTATTGGCCAACCCTTATCTCTGCCTATCAGCCAGTGTCAACTGCATTGTGAGCTTAACTATGTGTAACTACAGCAGGTTGCCTATATATAGAGACATGACTGTTACCCTGGGTTACGGCGAACACGTGGTCGTAATTGTTGCCTGGGCGATATATACAGGCGATGCCTCATATCGTGACCGACAGATCCGACCAAGTGGGCGAAATCATTGGTCTTTAGCCTCTGAACTGGCGCCACCGGGCTGACCGTAGGGGGCGTGGGGGTTGGAGGGCGGGGCGTTATGCTGTGCTACCACAATGAGTTAAATGATGACAATTCTACCACACGTTTTTGGCGATATATAACGGCCGTCAAAGGTCATAGGGTGTGCTGTAGACGGATCCGTGCACGGACTATATGGATGGACACAAATAGCCTAATATGACGCTACTCGTCCCCCCGGATCTCAGGTTACGTGACTCAATCCCAGGGCGACGTATGAAAGCCTGAAGGACATTGTGTGAAGAGTGGTCTTGTTTTAAGCCGCTCTTGTGCACTTGAAGGCACACATTGGGCCAAGTCTCCCGTGACAATGAAAGGGGGTTGGAGGATACTTGCCCGAGATGCAGGTTCCAGGGTTCGAACCCCCGACATATGGAACTGCCACCCAGCCCACCCACCGACTGACGCTCCCTGTATGAAAGCCTGTAAGCAATGTGGCCTAATCTCGACCCCTTAAGACAAAAAAGCGTCTATTTTCTTTAATAATATGAAATGAACTTATTGTTTGTTCAAACAGCTATTAGTCTTATTACGCGGTAGTCATAACGAAAAGATAGAATGGGCATCACGCCAAAGAAATGCCATTTGGAACGAATGGGTTACGATGCCAAAATAAATCCTTTATGTTACAACACATCTGAATATTAGTTTACGTCAGAATATGTGGAAGCAATGCCGGACCGTTATTGTTGCATTTATGTGTGACCATCAACTGCTAAAAAATGGAGTATTTTATGACATATATTGTTAGAAAAGTATGTTAAATTAAAGAGGGGATCGAGGTTAGACCACGGCCGTGAAAAAGGTGGGGTAACCTCGATCTCTCCCAAGGTCAAGGTCGATCTGGGGAAGAACCTGTCATGACGTCACACCTGTTGTAAACATCGTCTGCTGTCACTCTTTATTATAAAATAAGTTCTCATACTCAGTGCTAATCAGGCATACTGCTTGTTTTAGAAACTCATGTGTCTTAACTTTTGAGATAAGCTGCACAAGCATCAGTTAACGTTGGGTTGCAGGACTTACTTAATTCAAATTTGATAACAAATTACATGCATATTATCCAGCGTCTCTGTGTCTAGGTATAAGGGGTATCCCTAAGATTGTGATCGAAAAACCGATTTGGCGAAGAAATTTCGATTGGTGACGTCATCAACAAAACTAGCGTGTGGGGGTCGAGGTTACCCAAGGATCGAGATTAGCCCACATTGCCTTATATATATACCTTCAACAAAATGTTGTCCCATTGCAAACTCACTGCCAACGTTTTCTGATATCTATCACTGTAAATTTATTATGCATAACTCCAAACAGTTTCATTCCTGAGTGCATTTTTTGGGGGGGATTTCTGTTGATATGCACTCACTCCGCCCCGTTGAGCCTAGCCAGGACCGTTAAAGGTTAGGCCTATCTGATAGACATGTGAGGGGATTATATTGGCCGCCTACGCAGACACAGAAACTGACATCAGATATCGGTAAAAATGGCGCTTTGGTGGCGTGCCTCGTGGCGCGTCTCTACTTCCGGGTCACGGAGACGGAATACATCATTTGTTATCCAATCCTCCCGACGACCCTCCCTCCCCCCTTCCGGCCCCCCTTCCGTCCCCCCTCCCCCCCCCCCCCTCCCCGCATCCCCGCCCCATCCCACCTCTTCCGGTATCACATGATGACAGGGGGTCCATATACACGTATCGCTGCCCGACAAGCGACTAATGTCCTAATGCCCTATTAGAGCACTGTACTAGCTGCTACTATTACCTCGCATGCTATTATGCGTATGTTTGAAGTCAGACTCTTGACGTTAGGAACTAACTATAAATGTGCTGTGGTTGTAAAGCGTTTACGACATATACCTACTCACCGACTCAATTTTGCATCGGTGTGAATTCAATATATGGATAACAATTGTTATTTATTGATTAAGGCGCCCTTATTTACCAACCTAAGAAATAACGCGAGCGAGCGCGTAACTTAGATATTGATGGTGTGTTAAATGTTAACTTCTGTCGACTACTAAATGAGGTTCTATCATACGATGCAGACTTCGTTCTGAAATAAGCAAATGGATAACACCACGGTTTTTTGGCATGGGGTCATTTATTAATGACTGGCTAATAATAAACATGAACAATTCAGCGCCATTAAATGATGATCATGCCTCTGATGAGACCTGGCTTGGATTCATGGCTAACCACTTGTAGCCGTATCAATTCAGTGGGCCGAGAGCCCAACCCCACCATAGAGAACGGTGGTAGCCGGGGAGCTAAAATTATAATCGCGACTAGCTTGCATTTTCCGCCGGCCACTACTAAACTGTATCAAATTGGCTTATGAGAGGGCGCCTAAAAGACCCCACACATCGATTAAAATTATGTTGCTCAGTAAACAAGTATAATTAATGCAAATATAACCATTAACAGTGATATGTCAAGAGATTCTTCTGATGCAAAATATCTAGAACAATCTTTTAACATAGGCATATTGTTACTGGAGGTTGAACTACAGAATAATATGGTATCTAAAAAGTCATACTGAAGTTAATTATTTAGCCAATATGAAAGTTTCGTTCAAACCGATGCCACATTGCCTTAAAAAAAGGTCAGGGAATGGAAGTCAAAGCATGAACATTAAACTGCTAAATACAATTATCGTTAACGATTTATTATTCAACGCATGTCGAATATCAAAACAATAAGTTATGTAATAACATCTATAAACAAAGAACTCGATGAGGTAAGCGGCTGTAATGGGCCATATAAAAACAGAAGATTAATTTAGCTCACCATAGCAAACCGTAAGATAATACTATCCTAAACCGGTGGCATACATTGCAGCCATGTTTAGACCTCAAAATATATGAATTATAGAAGAAATGTTGTAAAATATTGGAGCATTGTCTTTATGAATATAAGGAAAAGGTCAGGATTTGTGATGTAATTTGGCAGTATAACACACATGTTTCTTTAACTCTTGCACTTGACACATAAGCCGTATGAACGAATTGCTCCAATTGTATATATCTGAACTAGATATCCTGATTATGTGTAATCAGTGGATGGATGGATGTTAAGTCACCCCCGACCTCATGAAACCAACATCATCCAGAAGGCAAGTTGTATTAAAGGTCCACATCAGGTAATGGCTCTTACCTAAGTCAGTTCTAGGGAAATTGTCGTCATGCAACATCACAGGACCCGCGATACAAAAATTACATTATTTCAATTACGACTACATTATCTCGATTAAGGTTACATTAACTCGATTACGATTACCTTGTGTCGATTACGAATACATTATGTCAATCATGATTACAGTATCTCAATTACGATTACTTTACCTCAAAAACAAGTGCTCTGTTTCGATTACGATTACTTTATCTCAAAAACAAGTGCTCTGTTTCGATTACGATTACTTTACCTCAAAAACAAGTGCTCTGTCTCGATTACGATTACGTTATCTTGATTACGGTTACGTTATCTTGATTACGGTTACGTTATCTCGATTAAGGCTACATTATTTTTATTACGGTTACCGTATGTCGATTACGATTACATTATGTCAATCACGATTACATTAGATCAATCACGATTACATTATTTCAATCACAATTACATTGTGTCAATTACGATTACTTTATCTCAAAAACAGGTACACTGTCTCGATTACTCAGTCAGTTACGTTACTGTATCAGTTACGTTACAGTATCCGTTACGTTACTGTATCAGTTATGTTACTGTGTCAGATTACATTATATCGGCTACGATTAAATTGTATCGGCTACGATTACATTGTATCGGTTACGATTACATTGTATCCGCTACGATTACATTGTATCCGCTACGATTACGTTGTATCGCTTACGATTACATTGTATGGGTTACGATTACAAACGGTATTGGTTACGATAAAAACATTTTATTGCGATTACATCATCTCCATTACTGTCGTTGGAATTAACAAACAATAAGACTGTCCGAAAATAGCTTACGATATAAAATATATTTGCCATGAAACGAGACCTTCCGTAAGAGGTGTCTGCAGTACGAACAACCAACCGACCTCAACTAGTTTCCCAGCCTAGTGACGTCAATCTGTCGTTTTTTTACCGAGATTTGTCAATGATTTGTTGCGTGGTGACTGGATGAAATGAACAATGATTGATTCCTCATGGCCTCGAGATGACCTGGGTCATTCCATCTCACGTAAAAAAAAACAGCTGTGATTAGACATAAATTGCCGTATTTGTTTATGAATACTACCGGGGAGTATAACCCTTTATTGAATGGGAATTAAATCACGACAGGTTCTGCTACACAAGGAGATCATCACCAAAACACGCAATAATTGCGCCTTCCACAATTCTTATGTACCATGTGGAAATTGGTGATATATATGCAGTCAGACCCCCTTAATCCGACACAGTCGGTCACACGCGAATTTGTGTCGGATAACCAATATGTTGGATTAACGAATACAGAAATCGTGGGTGTTGGTGCGACATGCATGACCCTTCGGCAATAACCGATCGTTTGTAGTCCTATTACTTTCACGATTACATTATGTCAATCACGATTACATTATTTCCATCACGATTACATGCGGCAACGATAACTTTCTGTGACATTGAACACGTGTAGGTTAACGACTTCTACCATTCGTTTTATAGGAAGCTACATGAAGTTATCATTTGAATTGATTGAGCATGGTTCGATATGTTTATTGTGCAAAGAGAAATGTGACATGACGTTATCAAATTTATAACTTCGAGAGACCCTTTTATTTTTTAATGATTACAGCCTGAAAGTTCTTTGAAATGTGTGTAAGCAAACAAACAAACACATCTTTATGGGGCGATGCTTAAACGCGATAACCGTGTTAATCCTTTGTGTGTTAACAGACCGCAGGCCACTTATCACAGCAAAAGAATTGGGCGAAAGCAATTAACACGGCGCGGCTTCACGGCCAATTTGATACACGAGAGAAATGGGCAATTTAGTTGCAGAAAAGCCGTGTCGCTGTCGGAAAGCCAATGTCCGATTAAAGACGGCAATTAGCATTGACGAAATCCGTTACAGGTCGAACTGTGTCGGATTGCGGGGTTTCCGGATTATCGGGGGTCGGATAAACAAGGTCTGACTATATATATATATATATACATAACGTCGGGGGCCCATTTGGTCCCCAACTAGAGGCGAACTCACGATCTCAGCCACTGTATTCTGCTAAAGGGGTGATCCCTCTGGGCTAGGCCAGTATAGAAGTGGTTTGACTCACAGCCATATGTATACCCGACAAGCCGGATATGACACGAGCATCTCAAACCACTTGTAGTGCTTGTTACCTCGGACGTCCGTTTCCTTTTAGGTGCAAAATGGTTTGAACGAGGTCTACTGACGAGCAAGGATAAGAAGAAAAAATCTATTGATGAATTTTGCCAGGTATGTATTTAATATGCGGTTCAGGACGTAATCTATATCTAAATGTTATGTTCTAACCGATTAATGCCTGTTTATTTATTGTCAAACATTGAAATGGAAAGAAATATTATTTGTGGCGGTTTTGTATGTCATTGATATGAAATTCGTTATATAACGATTTTCCTTCTGCCCGCAATGCGGCCCAGTCTAATAAGGTTTCGTTTCTGTCCGCTAGGCGGCGCAGCGTGAGTGCAATGTTTTCTGTCCGCCAGGCGGCGCTGTGTCAGTGCAATGTTTCAATCCGCCAGGCGGCCCTGTGTGATTACCATGTTTCGGTCCGCTAGGCGGCACTATTTAATAAGGTTGAGATTTTGTCCGCCAGGCGGTGCTGCGGCTCCCCGAGGATGTGGTGCGGAGCCCGGAAGTCATCCAGTTCTTCGAGACGTGGTGGGCCACGGACCCGGATTACGTCCCGCCTGCCACACCCCCCGGGTACGTGCCAATCCCGAATCACATTTCACGCCACGGTGGCTGGTGTCCTGCGCCGGATTACAAAGCCCGCTCTCTGGAATGTGTGAATTCCGCGCATCTTAGAACAGTTTAATTCTTGTTATTTTTCCGTTCATATAATTAGGATATTGTTAAAACACCAATCGGTAAAATGTCACCACTACGCGAATGAAAAAACCTCTTTACTGATATTAGCCTGTATTATTAAATTCATGCAGCAGTGATTCAGGGAACACTTTTCGTGAGCTTATTTTTTTTCGTTGATATCTGTCTTACATCCGTATGACGTCACAGCGTGCGTAACTTCCCTGTTGCAGCGACGACGAGGGGTCCTCCCCTCCCCCCACCACCCGTCCTCGCCGGAACCCCTCCCAGATCAGCACGGTCAGCGTGTTCGCCGAGGAGGTCAAACGTCGGTCCTCAGCCAAGTCCTCAACCCCTCCACTCGTCAATGGCGCATCCGGGCGCACCCACTGTAAGTGGACCTTATCACTCTCCCACCCGTCAACCCCACGCCCTGCTGCCCCCCCCCCTCCCCCTCTCATCCCCCACCCACCCCATCTCCCCTTTCAGCACGCCAACACGCCTTCGCATACTCACTTCTCGTTAATTTTATTCGCATTCATTCGTTCGTTGTGGGTTTGGTTCGGTTCGAATAACAGTTCTGATGGTGTCTATGTAACAAAATGTCTAGTCTTTGCAAGGCTGGACGTCTTAGGGGCTACACAGTGTTCAAATGTGAGTATAACCTGCATTATCCATGTCTGCTAGGTCAGCCCAAGTGGGCGGTACGTGGTTCGAATCACACATGTGCAAATGTTGACTTTTGTTGACTCTTTCCTCACCATAGAGTTAGGGAGTAACCACTCCCTGAGACATGGCTTTTCTCTACATTGAACCTTCTCATTGTCGCGCTATGAGAGTCACAGATTAAACCTTTCTACTTCTAATCAGTCAAACGTATTATTTAATGACGTTTTCGAGGTGTTCTGCCCTATGCAATCATCTCTTGCGCTGCGCATGATTGTACAGCCGATAACATCACGCCTTGCTGTATAAACGACGAGCTCTACAGTCCACCCCGCCATTACTGTGTGGTTCCAGCCTCCAGGGAGAGCTCAGGCCCCGCCCCCCGGCCCCGCCCCCCGCCCCTGGAGCGCCTCATCCCCGTGGAGTCTCAGGATGAGCCGGCCACCGCCCAGATCTTCACCGCGGCCACCGACTACTTCAAGCAGCGAGGGGACGAGGTCAACCTGACCAAGGGAGACGTGGTGGACGTCCTGCAGAAGGACCTCTCAGGTCAGTGGGTATCCCGCCCCGGGTCCCCGCCCCACGGGAGACGTGGTGGACGTCCTGCAGAAGGACCTCTCAGGTCAGTGGGTATCCCGCCCCGGGTCCCCGCCCCACGGGAGACGTGGTGGACGTCCTGCAGAAGGACCTCTCAGGTGGGTATCCCACCCCGGGTCCCCGCCCCACGGGAGACGTGGTGGACGTCCTGCAGAAGGACCTCTCAGGTCAGTGGGTATCCCGCCCCGGGTCCCCGCCCCACGGGAGACGTGGTGGACGTCCTGCAGAAGGACCTCTCAGGTCAGTGGGTATCCCACCCCGGGTCCCCGCCCCACGGGAGACGTGGTGGACGTCCTGCAGAAGGACCTCTCAGGTCAGTGGGTATCCCACCCCGGGTCCCCGCCCCAAGGGAGACGTGGTGGACGTCCAACAGAAGGACCTCTCAGGTCAGTGGGTATCCCACCCCGGGTCCCCGCCCCACGGGGAACGTGGTGGACGTCCTGCGGAATAACCTCTCAGGTCAGTGGGTATCCCATCCCGGGTCCCCGCCCCACGGGAGACGTGGTGGACGTCCTGCGGAAGGACCTCTCAGGTCCGTGGGTATCCCGCCCCGGGTCCCCGCCCCACGGGAGACGTGGTGGACGTCCTGCAGAAGGACCTCTCAGGTCAGTGGGTATCCCACCCCGGGTCCCCGCCCCAAGGGAGACGTGGTGGACGTCCTGCAGAAGGACCTCTCAGGTCAGTGGGTATCCCGCCCCGGGTCCCCGCCCCAAGGGAGACGTGGTGGACGTCCTGCGGAATAACCTCTCAGGTCAGTGGGTATCCCGCCCCGGGTCCCCGCCCCAAGGGAGACGTGGTGGACGTCCTGCAGAAGGACCTCTCAGGTCGGTGGGTATCCCACCTCGGGCCCCCGCCCCACGGGAGACGTGGTGGACGTCCTGCAGAAGGACCTCTCAGGTCAGTGGGTATCCCACCCCGGGTCCCCGCCCCACGGGAGACGTGGTGGACGTCCTGCAGAAGGACCTCTCAGGTCAGTGGGTATCCCATCCCGGGTCCCCGCCCCACGGGAGACGTGGTGGACGTCCTGCAGAAGGACCTCTCAGGTCAGTGGGTATCCCACCCCGGGTCCCCGCCCCAAGGGAGACGTGGTGGACGTCCAACAGAAGGACCTCTCAGGTCAGTGGGTATCCCGCCCCGGGTCCCCGCCCCAAGGGAGACGTGGTGGACGTCCTGCAGAAGGACCTCTCAGGTCAGTGGGTATCCCACCCCGGGTCCCCGCCCCACGGGGAACGTGGTGGACGTCCTGCGGAATAACCTCTCAGGTCAGTGAGTATCCCATCCCGGGTCCCCGCCCCACGGGAGACGTGGTGGACGTCCTGCAGAAGGACCTCTCAGGTCAGTGGGTATCCCGCCCCGGGTCCCCGCCCCACGGGAGACGTGGTGGACGTCCTACAGAAGGACCTCTCAGGTCAGTGGGTATCCCATCCCGGGTCCCCGCCCCACGGGAGACGTGGTGGACGTCCTACAGAAGGACCTCTCAGGCCAGTGGGTATCCCACCCCGGGTCCCCGTCCGAAGGGAGACGTGGTGGACGTCCTGCAGAAGGACCTCTCAGGTCAGTGGGTATCCCACCCCGGGTCCCCGCCCCTGTGCGTTCCCCTGTCTCGTCGTCTCCCTGCATTCTGCCCTGCCTCCTTCCCTCTCTTGCTATCCTGCCCTCCCCTTCTCCATCCCAGGGTCCGCTCCCCCCATCCTATGGTCCTCCATTACTCCCGCCCTCCCTCCATCCCCGCATCTCCCCCTTCCCCCGCTCTCCGTTCGCCCGCCATCCCTCCATCACTCGCTCCCACCTCCCGATCGGTTCCGTCTCTCTTCCCATCTCTCCCCCCCCCCCTCTTCTCTGTCACTCCCTCTCCCTCCGCCCTCGCTCCCTCTCGCCCCATTTCCCATTCTCTCTCCCCCATCTCGCCTTCTCCCCGTCCCCTGCTTCCCATCTCCTTCCAACCTGGTGGAGGTAAGCCTCTCTAGTTAACCAGGCCTCTATGACCTGTTGATCTGCGCGCCTTGGCGCAGAGGTGCGCGCCTTGGCACCTCCATCGGGAGCATGCGTCAGTCCCACCCCGCATTTCACTGTCCTCGGAGGTGTTTAGCCCAATGTATCCGTGGTGTGCACGCAATGGGCCTGACACCCTAGGTCATTTCTTATCCAGGGTGGTGGTTTATCTACGTGGAGCGGACGGAGGAACAGGGCTGGGCTCCGGGATCTCTTCTGGAGGCGTCCGGAGAGGGGAAGGAGACGAAAGAGGACCTGGAACAAGCCAGTGACAGCGAAAAGAGTGAGTCACCTATTTGTTCGAAGATAGGGTTAAGGATGTGCTTCGTGCGTTGTTGCTGATAAGTCCCCATACGATCTTTGGCCTAAATCATCCCTCGTGTGCACACAGTGAGCCTCCAACAACAATCACTGGCCAATCAATGGTACGCATAGCGGATATTTCTCTGAAACCCATTGCCTGTGATCTGTGCCATATTTGTCTGAGACCGATTTCGGATACGGATTGTCGTATTACTATATCACGGGTTTGTTCTATAATGTGTACGCACAACACAAAATCAACAAAGTCCGAAGTCATCATGCATGCATTAAGACACATTGGTCTTATTTACATAGACACACACGTTTTTGAGTTATATAAACCTACCCACACATGAGGCAGAATGTGAGATACAGCATCGCAGCAATAATCTAGTTGTTGTTTTCTGACTGAAACCTTAGTTTTAGATATATTGTTGGGGGTGATTATTTCCAGCTACCACCGGAAGTACGTTCAAGGCGATCTTGGATTACGAGGCTCAGACGCCGGATGAAGTGTCCTACTCCAAGGGCGACGAGGTGCAAGTCCTTCAGTTCAGCATGGACGGATGGTGGAAAGTCAAGTACGTCCTTACGCCCTTCTCGGTGAAAATTAAAGAACTTCCTTAGCTCAATCGGAATCATCATTTGCGCATGTTGAAATTTAAACCACATGTTTCATTTTACAGATGTTTGTTGAGTGTTGATGTGGCCTTAGCGGTGAACGTATAGAGGATAATCCCTTCTGGGTGACTAAAGCTCGTAAGGCTCGAGGTACACAAGCCATAGCAATGCGCGAGCAATGGACAACTTACGCCTTAGCTGACTTCTCTCTCAGCTCAGCCCTGTCGCGGTGTTTTTTCTACCCTTTTCACGGGTTGGTTGGTTGGTTGTATATTCAGGACGCTTTTACCGCTTCTTATTGTCCTGGGAGATTCCTTGATCCGTTCCGTCTCCATGTGCACAAAACAGTCTAAAACACCAAGATTTCCTTGCGTTAGGTAGTTGCCTTCGCTGCACGACATTGTGGCATCTTTCCAGGGTTCAGGATCGCGTCGGTTTCACTCCAGCCACCAACCTCCAACCGATGACGTCACTGCTGCGAGTAAAAGATCAGGTACATACTTTTTATTACACTTTTGCTTTTTTTCATACAAGTTATTTCTACTAAATGTGGGAGGTATACATTTTCTTCATGACCGAAACTTAGTGGATTTCACGTTGTGGAAATATTATGCACAGCAAAGTCATTTAGGCAAATGAAATAAGGGAGCAATTGATAACCGATGTAAATTTAATTGTTGTAATTTAATATATGGCATATTTTAGAATTCCCGTGTCAGTAGCGGGCTCTATCACCATCACAGTATATACCGGAAGCGCCAAGCGCCACCTAGGAGGTAAGTTCCATGGATAATGAAAATGTTAGATCGGTCCTCTTCGATGTAAGAAAGCCCCCATATCGAGTACAGCCGTAAATACTTCGAAACTAATCAAAAACCATCAAAAGCAGAACAAACATGACACCAACATTTTGCCAGTATAGCCTAGCTTGACCTGGCCAGTCGTTCATTTGTGTGCGAAACAATGGACGACCTGGAAATCCGTAGTTCAGATTACTCCACTGTGAGGCGCCACTGCATGTGCATAGCGCTCCGAGTATTATTTTAGTCTTTGCAACTACAAGATTATGATTAAATAAATGAAATTTCTTATATTTTGAACTCAATTTCTGAAGGTTATTTACATGAAACATGAGATTGTTATGACACGTCAAATGCCATTCGCAAAAATACACAGAATTTAGGTATTTAGTAAATAGAAGCCAGGATCAACAATTTTAGCCGACAATGCTTTTCCTAAGATACTTGTTGTCTTTGTCAGGCCGCGTGATGTGATAATCGTATCTGATTCAGCGTATCTTTCCTTTCCTTTGCAAGCCATATTTATGTTTTTGCTTGACTAATAATCGCTACATACTCATGTAAAAAGCCTTCCGTTCAAGTTCTTCTCTATTATTGGCACTTAATAATTTATCTGTCGAGGCCCCATAACGTAAGTTGACCTTTATATTGCATATTACAGAGCCCAGGAGTCCGGCTTGGTGACGGGGTCCGCCGGGAAGGCGCCCAAGGCTGTCGCGCCCCGTGTTCAGTCTCTGGCCTATGCCGAGATCATCTTTGCCGACGACAAATCCACTGGGTAAGCATGGCCATTATATTAGATTACAATGTATATACTTTATGATAAAATAATGATACAATATTGCATTGTTGTATAATATTATATAATTATTTACGTGGTAAGCGTCGGCCATTAGCACGAGACGGGCAGCCCACAGGTTATATGATTATGTTTGATATAATTAGATATACTTTAGATTATTTAAGTATGTTATGTAATGTAATGCTATTATACGTTTGTGACAACAATGAAAACAGGACATTATGTTGAAATGATTGGTAGAAGTGTTAAACATACTGGCGCTTTAAAGCCTGTGTGAAATGGTAAACATATTGGCACTTTAAAGCCTGTGTGAGATGGTAAACATACTGGCACTTTAGAGCCTGTGTGAAATGGTAAACATACTGGCGCTTTAAAGCTTGTGTGAAATGGTAAACATACTGGCGCTTTAAAGCCTGTGTGAGATGGTAAACATACTGGCGCTTTAAAGCCTGTGTGAAATGGTAATTGCCGCATATGGAATGCCCTTTATTACAAATGGGAAAAAATGGTCGTGATTTGGTGACGCCCATGTTGTTATTAGATCTGGTTCTATGATATCTGCCTCCGCCTTGCAGCAAGCCACAGCCACAGATTGTTCGAGGTCAGTCCCGGCGAGTGGAATACACGGAGATCGTGCTGAAAGAGCCACCGGGGTCAAAGGTCAAGGCCGTCGTCGAGGATGACTTTGTAAGCTAAATACCTCCACGTAGCCGTGTCCCCCTTGTTCCCTTTCCGTTCCAATAGAAATACGTATCTTGTGTCTCAGTCATGCCAGTCCACTGATCCCGTATGTTGTGTCTCCAGTCATGCCAGTCCACTGGTCCCGTATGTTGTGTCTCCAGTCATGTCAGTCCGCTGGTCCCGTATGTTGTGTCTCCAGTCATGTCAGTCCACTGGTCCCGTATGTTGTGTCTCCAGTCATGCCAGTCCACTGGTCCCGTATGTTGTGTCTCCAGTCATGCCAGTCCACTGGTCCCGTATGTTGTGTCTCCAGTCATGCCAGTCCGCTGGTCCCGTATGTTGTGTCTCCAGTCATGCCAGTCCACTGGTCCCGTATGTTGTGTCTCCAGTCTTGCCAGTCCACTGGTCCCGTATGTTGTGTCTCCAGTCATGCCAGTCCACTGGTCCCGTATGTTGTGTCTCCAGTCATGCCAGTCCGCTGGTCCCGTATGTTGTGTCTCCAGTCATGTCAGTCCACTGGTCCCGTATGTTATGTCTCCAGTCATGCCAGTCCACTGGTCCCGTATGTTGTGTCTCCAGTCATGCCAGTCCGCTGGTCCCGTATGTTGTGTCTCCAGTCATGCCAGTCCACTGGTCCCGTATGTTGTGTCTCCAGTCTTGCCAGTCCACTGGTCCCGTATGTTGTGTCTCCAGTCATGCCAGTCCACTGGTCCCGTATGTTGTGTCTCCAGTCATGCCAGTCCACTGGTCCCGTATGTTGTGTCTCCAGTCATGCCAGTCCACTGGTCCCGTATGTTGTGTCTCCAGTCATGTCAGTCCACTGGTCCCGTATGTTGTGTCTCCAGTCATGCCAGTCCACTGGTCCCGTATGTTGTGTCTCCAGTCATGCCAGTCTACTGGTCCCGTATGTTGTGTCTCCAGTCATGCCAGTCCACTGGTCCCGTATGTTGTGTCTCCAGTCATGCCAGTCTACTCGTCCCGTATGTTGTGTCTCCAGTCATGCCAGTCCACTGGTCCCGTATGTTGTGTCTCCAGTCATGCCAGTCCACTGGTCCCGTATGTTGTGTCTCCAGTCATGCCAGTCCACTGGTCCCGTATGTTGTGTCTCCAGTCATGTCAGTCCACTGGTCCCGTATGTTGTGTCTCCAGTCATGTCAGTCCACTGGTCCCGTATGTTGTGTCTCCAGTCATGTCAGTCCACTGGTCCCGTATGTTGTGTCTCCAGTCATGCCAGTCCACTGGTCCCGTATGTTGTGTCTCCAGTCATGCCAGTCCACTGGTCCCGTATGTTGTGTCTCCAGTCATGCCAGTCCACTGGTCCCGTATGTTGTGTCTCCAGTCATGCCAGTCTACTCGTCCCGTATGTTGTGTCTCCAGTCATGCCAGTCCACTGGTCCCGTATGTTGTGTCTGCAGTCATGCCAGTCCACTGGTCCCGTATGTTGTGTCTCCAGTCATGCCGGTCCACTGGTCCCGTATGTTGTGTCTCCAGTCATGCCAGTCCACTGGTCCCGTATGTTGTGTCTCCAGTCATGCCGGTCCACTGGTCCCGTATGTTGTGTCTCCAGTCATGCCAGTCCACTGGTCCCGTATGTTGTGTCTCCAGTCATGCCAGTCCACTGGTCCCGTATGTTGTGTCTCCAGTCATGTCAGTCCACTGGTCCCGTATGTTGTGTCTCCAGTCATGTCAGTCCACTGGTCCCGTATGTTGTGTCTCCAGCCATGCCAGTCCACTGGTCCCGTATGTTGTGTCTCCAGTCATGTCAGTCCACTGGTCCCGTATGTTGTGTCTCCAGTCATGCCAGTCCACTGGTCCCGTATGTTGTGTCTCCAGTCATGCCAGTCCACTGGTCCCGTATGTTGTGTCTCCAGTCATGCCAGTCCACTGGTCCCGTATGTTGTGTCTCCAGTCATGCCAGTCCACTGGTCCCGTATGTTGTGTCTCCAGTCATGCCAGTCCACTGGTCCCGTATGTTGTGTCTCCAGTCATGCCAGTCCACTGGTCCCGTATGTTGTGTCTCCAGTCATGCCAGTCCACTGGTCCCGTATGTTGTGTCTCCAGTCATGTCAGTCCACTGGTCCCGTATGTTGTGTCTCCAGTCATGCCAGTCCACTGGTCCCGTATGTTGTGTCTCCAGTCATGCCAGTCCACTGGTCCCGTATGTTGTGTCTCCAGTCATGCCAGTCCACTGGTCCCGTATGTTGTGTCTCCAGTCATGCCAGTCTACTCGTCCCGTATGTTGTGTCTCCAGTCATGCCAGTCCACTGGTCCCGTATGTTGTGTCTGCAGTCATGCCAGTCCACTGGTCCCGTATGTTGTGTCTCCAGTCATGCCGGTCCACTGGTCCCGTATGTTGTGTCTCCAGTCATGCCAGTCCACTGGTCCCGTATGTTGTGTCTCCAGTCATGCCGGTCCACTGGTCCCGTATGTTGTGTCTCCAGTCATGCCAGTCCACTGGTCCCGTATGTTGTGTCTCCAGTCATGCCAGTCCACTGGTCCCGTATGTTGTGTCTCCAGTCATGTCAGTCCACTGGTCCCGTATGTTGTGTCTCCAGTCATGTCAGTCCACTGGTCCCGTATGTTGTGTCTCCAGCCATGCCAGTCCACTGGTCCCGTATGTTGTGTCTCCAGTCATGTCAGTCCACTGGTCCCGTATGTTGTGTCTCCAGTCATGCCAGTCCACTGGTCCCGTATGTTGTGTCTCCAGTCATGCCAGTCCACTGGTCCCGTATGTTGTGTCTCCAGTCATGCCAGTCCACTGGTCCCGTATGTTGTGTCTCCAGTCATGCCAGTCCACTGGTCCCGTATGTTGTGTCTCCAGTCATGCCAGTCCACTGGTCCCGTATGTTGTGTCTCCAGTCATGCCAGTCCACTGGTCCCGTATGTTGTGTCTCCAGTCATGCCAGTCCACTGGTCCCGTATGTTGTGTCTCCAGTCATGTCAGTCCACTGGTCCCGTATGTTGTGTCTCCAGTCATGCCAGTCCACTGGTCCCGTATGTTGTGTCTCCAGTCATGCCAGTCCACTGGTCCCGTATGTTGTGTCTCCAGTCATGCCAGTCCACTGGTCCCGTATGTTGTGTCTCCAGTCATGCCAGTCCACTGGTCCCGTATGTTGTGTCTCCAGTCATGCCAGTCCACTGGTCCCGTATGTTGTGTCTCCAGTCTTGTCAGTCCACTGGTCCCGTATGTTGTGTCTCCAGTCACGTCAGTCCACTGGTCCCGTATGTTGTGTCTCCAGTCATGCCAGTCCACTGGTCCCGTATGTTGTGTCTCCAGTCTTGTCAGTCCACTGGTCCCGTATGTTGTGTCTCCAGTCATGCCAGTCCACTGGTCCCGTATGTTGTGTCTCCAGTCATGCCAGTCCACTGGTCCCGTATGTTGTGTCTCCAGTCATGCCAGTCCACTGGTCCCGTATGTTGTGACTCCATTCATGCCAGTCCACTGGTCTCGTATGTTGTGTCTCCAGTCATGTCAGTCCACTGGTCCCGTATATTGTGTCTCCAGCCATGCCAGTCCACATATCGGCGGCCAAAACAGTCCATTTGGCTGCCATGAAGCTTTTCCTCGTGTTGCAGTCTATGCAAACTATAAGCATATAATTCGTATATCCGTTTGAATAGTTATTACTTTGGTAACGCAATCAAGTTTTATATTGTTGTTTATATGTATATACTTATTTATTCTACTACGTAATCAGACTATACAAAACTGTTTGTCTGCCTACAGCCTCAGCAGATGGCGCCACCGCCGCCACGAACGCCGGAAACGGCGAAATCCGGCAAGTCACCTCAGACCAAAGGTCAAAATTACATGAACTGGCCTTGTGGCCGGCAGGCCGGCTCCAAGTACGAGAACATGTGCCTTAATGACCTGTTGGTAAGTAAGTCGAAGAACACAGCCCTAGTTTACCTGGATTGGTGTCTGTAGTATGAATGCCTTGGTTGTTTGGGAGATACGGATAAGTTGTTTGCGAGTAACGCATACCTGGTTACTATTTATCCCTCTATTTTGTGGCGAATTGCTCTGCTTCGTGTCAATGCGCATTCCCTCCGTGTCGTCATATGTTATTGCATGTAGAAAACACTGGACATCGTGAAGAGCGCCACTTCTCGCTAGACATCTCACCCAAAATATATACAGCCTGTTCAGTTCACAGGTCGTTCGTTAGTTGAATTAGGACTAAATGGTATTCTACAGAGAGGCCGACATTACGGGATAATATTGTCTTTTAGAGAGAAAGCATCATTGGCTTAGGGCAATCTATAGTGTCTGTTGCGAAAGGAGCCAGCATTACCTTGGGACTATATTGTCTTCTCGAAAGAAGCAAGTTTGACTTAGGGGTATCTATATTGTCTTCTGAAAAAACGCCAGGATTAACTTAGGACTAAAGTCAAAGTCATAAATGCCGTAGACAAACTTTTCGGCCCATATTTTCCGCGAATTTGCCTCGATCACTCTTAAAATCACTCACGTGAGAAAGCAACACTAGACCATTTTAATGATACTAAACTTACGTTTGTACTGCGATGTTATCCTGTTTTAATACACAAACAATATTTCTCCATGCTGACACTCCATTAGCACAAAATGCACTTTCGCAAACCTACTAAAGCACACGTCATAAGATGACGTAGTTGCCATGGCGCCGAACGTGCTCTGAACAATACATGCTCTATATTTGCACCAGCCACGCGCGTCATGGCAACTATAGAGCCTTTCATTGTCTGTGATTTAGTCTATTTGCGACAAAGTGTCTGCTGCCAATGGAGTCTAAGCATGGAGAAATATTGTTTGTGTCTTAAAAAAAGGATAACATCGCAGTGCACGTAAGCTTGGTATCATTAAAATGGTCTAGTGTTGCTTTCTCAAGTCAGGGATTTTCAAAGCGATCGCGGCAAATTCGCGGAAAATATCGGCCGAAAGGTGAGTCTACGGCATTTATGACTTTTACTTATACTCAAATTGATTAATGCCGTTCACACTCCTTTTGGCCGATATCTTCGTTAATATTGGGGTAATCACCGAGATATTTTCTGACTGGCAGCACTGAACTAAGACCCAACAGATTTAGACTTACTTTCCTCTCTTTGCGAATTATTTCTTTCTGTGTTATCCAAAAAAATATTCCATATGATGAAGCTCCGTTGACCACAAACGTCAGCCATTTAACAAACTAAAACAAGGAGCGTGCGCTAAGCGTTGCCTGGCAATGGTTGCCATTGGATGCAATTGAGACAATGGATACAGTACACGTCATAACAAGCACGTGCTCCTCCTTTTAGCTTATTAAGAGGCAGACATTTGTGGTCAATGGAGCTTCATCATATGAATTATTTCTTTGGATAACACAGAAAGAAATAATTCGCAAAGAGAGGAAAGTCAGTGCTGCCAGTCAGAAAATATCTCGGTGATTGCTCCAATATTAACGAAGATATCGGCCAAAAGGAGTGTGAACGGCATTAATGAACTTGAGTATAAATTGTCTTCTGGAATGAATCCAAGATGACCTGAGAACTATATTGTCTTCTGGAATGAAGCAAGGCTTACTTTAGGACCATACTGTCTTCCAGTAAGAAGCCAATATTAAATAAAGGTTATATATATACTGTCTGCAAGACACCTACAAGACTAAATTAAGATTGTATTGTCTTCTAGAAAGAAGCCAAGCAGACGATGAGGAACGTGTGTGAGGTGATTCAGGATCACGAGGGTTCCGCGGCCACTCGGGATAGCTTCAACGTCACTTCCGGTGACCACGTCGAGGTGCGCAATGAACTGTTCATGACGTCATTCATGAGAGTGGCCAGTGATGTACTCTGCATCACATCATTCATGGGAGTGGGTAATAATGAACTGCGTGACATCATTTGCTAGACGGGTAACGGATAAACGGTCTGGCATACAGCTGTGTATTGATGGAAGATGGTTCTGATTCAGAATCATTGATGATATCATTCACAATGCTGGTGATTAATGATCTTTGGATGACGTCATTTGTGAGAGGGTGGTGAGCAATGAACTGTGCATGACGTCATTTGTTAAAGAGGTGAATGATGAACTGTGTGTGACATATAGTTGTGTATTGATTCAGGACGGTTCTTATTAAGAATCTTAAGACCCACTGAAACAAGATTTAGATTCATGAATGGACGATTCATAGTTATTCATAAGATGGTGGGCTCTGCTAAGTTTATTTAAATATGCTACAAATGTAAATTCCATTTGAGTTTTTATTCAGGAATCAGAAAGCATTTTTTACCTATGCAAAGACCATCTTTTCCCCTGATGATCCTAAATGACTAAACGTGTCACATCTAGGGCACCGGTTAATTTCTTCTGTATCCTTATCGGGCATTTCCTTAGATATACATTGTGAAAACTATGTGCAAAAATGAGGAACAGGTAAATACATTTATAAACCTTTATCGTTCATCTGGTGTATGTAGGATAGACACGTTTATTTATATTACATTTACCCCCCCCCCCCCAAACACACTCCCAATCAGTTTAACCTCTATCTATGTGCAGGACCTCCGAGTCCGAGCCTGAGCACCTAAGCTGGGGCATATTACTTCCATTCATCCTTCGTCGTGCCGAGATATTTCTTGGCCTAGTTTACACCCTGTATGCTCAACAGCGGCCTGAAACACCAATTCGTTGTCATTCCATCTCACTCTCCATGTCTGTGGCGTGTGTAGGTTGAGTCTGAGGATGGAGGCTGGGCCCACTGCGTGCTGCTGTGGCGCTCCACCGCCCCCCAGGGGGCGATGCACTCCATGCCCAGCGGCTGGCTTCCGCTACACATTCTTAAACCTGTCGTATCTCAAGGTAGGTGGCTCTGCAGTCGTTTTACGGATCGCCCGCTTTTAGTAACAGACGCCCAATAAAGAAAAGGAAGCAGGAAAGGAAGTATACATAACGTAAGATAACTTAAACTGCTATTTGCTGTTTATTTTGGTGATTTACGGTTTTGCTATTTACTCCCTCGCTTCAAATAAGTTTTATATGTCCCAGTCCCTTGCTATTTGTTACAACAAATAATTCTTCACCGGCTTTTTACAATAACAGAAATATTGACCACTGTACGTAAACTCGTATACAAAAGCTCTTCGGTTGGTCATCGTTTCCTATACCTGTATTCGCGTATTCGTTAAAGGGTCTTCCTGATGTATAAAATAGTTGAAATACTGGGGGGTAGCGGATCGGATTATCAGGGAAATAATGGAGGGTGGGGTAGCGGATCGGATTATCAGGGAAATAATGGAGGGGGGGTAGCGGATCGGATTATCAGGGAAATACAGGGGGGGAGCGGATCGGATTACCAGGGAAATACTGGGGGTAGTAGCGGATTGTATTATCAGTCTAATCTTTCTCTAATGATTTCCATGTGCACATTATGTAGCATGACTCCTGTTGTATGTTGCTTGTGTGTGCACACGCTGGCTATCACCATAGCAACGTCTAATCCCTTGCTTGCATGCGCCTCGCAATCCTGTCCGCTGTCTTTATCTCACGATGCAAAAGCCGGCATCACTGCATGCGTCTCTCCTGGTTGCCCGGCACGTTGAGATGCAGTGATAAGGTAATGATTCAGTGATAAGCACTGTGGTTTATCTTCCTTCTGGGCTACACTTACAGCATGGTTTGCCTGCCTGTTCGCGAACAACGGTTTCTCCAGTTTTTTTTTAGTTCGCAACCCCGGGACCCGTATGTCGGTGAACTAATGAACCATTGTTTGTGTCGTGTACGGCGAGAAATGTAGCTGAGAGGTAGATCTCTCTTTGACTGAATCAAGCTACGTGTTTCGGAATATTTTTCTTTGCATGCCGCGCCTCAGAAAACGACGCCTCCCATGCCGTCATAAGGATTCCGAGACGTCGTGGTGAGTCGTCGAGGTTACATATAATAACCGCTCCCTGGATATTTTACGGAACCGAGAGGGTTTGTGGTGGCTTTCATATGTGACGTCAAAATATCGGAAAAACGCGCGGCTGGCGCGAATAAGTCCGGGAAATTTGGTGGTACCGGCAATTATTATCCGGATATTACTACAAGTAGTATCCCACAAGTTATATGAATTACGCGTTGAGAAATCGTCTGTGCGTGTAAAAAGTATTGCCAACAGTGGCCTTAATGGCCATAAAAAGTGGGTGGGACAAATGAGACAAATATTGTGATAGGGTGAAGTATAGTGCCGCTTCTTTTCTACATAGTGTAGTTGGTCGGTCTATCGTTTCACGGCTTAACGGTAATAGCGACTTACAGACCATGTTTACTGTGCAACGCTATATCCATGCTGAGGTTTTTTGTCGTATTATAATGTCATTGCATGTGTATTTAGTTATCAGTGGTAATGTCGATACATGTCTGTGAAATCACGAAGCCAGTGGCATTTTCATGTTTGATATAATTATTGGTATCTGAATGTATATGTTGATATATATATATGTATATATAAATATATGTATATATATCCTGGAATTACCTGGTCTGGTTTGCTTGGGTTCAGAATAACCTTTGGCTTTGAATGGATTTTGTTGGTATGTGCTTATTAAATTTTCGGAAAAGGTGAGAAAACTTTAATGGGAAGAAATATACGTGTGGTTACAGTTCTGTTTGAGAAACTAATGGCAGTGATAGTAACAGAATGGCAGGCGCCCACAAATGTCATAAACAATATTATATATACTCCCAGAATAATAACCAATGCTTCTTTGCCCCCCCTCATAATCCCCCGCCTTCTGCTCATCTCTCTCTCGACATAATTTATGGAGATACCAGAAAAGACGACAGAGCAGGTCGCCGACATTGTAATCTCTGTGTTATCATGTCTGAATCGGCCGGCTATCGGGGTGAAGTGTGGAGAGCCAGGCGCTTCACCTGACAGGCCTAGTGTGTAGGGGAGGTCTAGCGCAGGGTGGGGGTCACGGTGGGGGTTCTCATTCGCGTCCAGGCGTCCAGGCTGCCGTGTTAGTCTGCATAAGATAAACATGTAGCTATATACGTAAGTCTTATATAGCTAGAGCGTCGTGCTTTCATGATATTGCGAAAAGTGGTGTGAATAGCTCGCGTAATATTCATCAACTTCGCAAATCGTGAGATGAAAGTTGGTCCACCTTGGGTCTGTGAACAGACTATTCTTAACGGTCGTTATTCAGTGGGCATACTATTGTCTCAGCATAGCTCACGTATGACTCACCCTATGATATTTATTGTCTGCTCATGTCGACATGCTCATGTGGTAGACTTGCTCTACCTCCCATCCAGGCCATGTGGTACACTTGCTCTACCTTCCATCCAGGCCATGTGGTTGACTTGCTCTACCTCTCATCCAGGCCATATGGTTGACTTGCTCTACCTTTCATCCAGGCCATGTGGTTGACTTGCTCTACCTCCCATCCAGGCCATGTGGTACACTTGCTCTACCTTCCATCCAGGCCATGTGGTTGACTTGCTCTACCTCCCATCCAGGCCATGTGGTTGATTTGCTCTACCTTCCACCCAGGCCATGTGGTAGACTTGCTCTACCTCCCATCCAGGCCATGTGGTAGACTTGCTCTACCTCCCATCCAGGTCATGTGGTTGACTTGCTCTACCTCCCATCCAGGCCATGTGGTACACTTGCTCTACCTCCCATCCAGGTCATGTGGTTGACTTGCACTACCTCCCATCCAGGCCATGTGGTACACTTGCTCTACCTTTCATCCAGGCCATGTGGTTGACTTGCTCTACCTCCCATCCAGGCCATGTGGTTGACTTGCTCTACCTCCCATCCAGGCCATGTGGTTGACTTGCTCTACCTCCCATCCAGGCCATGTGGTTGACTTGCTCTACCTCCCATCCAGGCCATGTGATTGACTTGCTCTACCTCCCATCCAGGCCATGTGGTTGACTTGCGCTACCTTCCATCCAGGCCATGTGGTAGACTTGCTCTACCTCCTATCCAGGCCATGTGGTTGACTTGCTCTACCTCCCATCCAGGCCATGTGGTTGACTTGCTCTACCTCCTATCCAGGCCATGTGGTACACTTGCCATACCTCCCATCCAGGCCATGTGGTTGACTTTCTCTACCTTCCATCCAGGCCATGTGGTTGACTTGCTCTACCTCCCATCCTGGCCATGTGGTTGACTTGCTCTACCTCCCACCCAGGCCATGTGGTAGACTTGCTCTACCTCCCATCCAGGCCATGTGGTTGACTTGCTCTACCTCCCATCCAGGCCATATGGTTGACTTGCTCTACCTCCCATCCAGGCCATGTGGTTGACTTGCTCTACCTCCCATCCAGGCCATGTGGTTGACTTGCTCTACCTCCTATCCAGGCCATGTGGTACACTTGCTCTACCTCCCATCCAGGCCATGTGGTTGACTTGCTCTACCTCCCATCCTGGCCATGTGGTTGACTTGCTCTACCTTCCACCCAGGCCATGTGGTAGACTTGCTCTACCTCCCATCCAGGCCATGTGGTTGACTTGCTTTACCTCCCATCCGGGCCATGTGGTTGACTTGCTCTACCTCCCATCCAGGCCATGTGGTTGACTTGCTCTACCTCCCATCCAGGCCATGTGGTTGACTTGCTCTACCTTCCACCCAGGCCATGTGGTAGACTTGCTCTATCTCCCATCCTGGCCATGTGGTAGACTTGCTCTACTTTCCATCCAGGCCATGTGGTAGACTTGCTCTACCTTCCACCCAGGCCATGTGGTTGACTTGCTCTACCTCCCATCTAGGCCATATGGTATACTTGCCATACCTCCCATCCAGGCCATGTGGTTGACTTGCTCTACCTCCCATCCAGGCCATGTGGTAGACTTGCTCTACCTCCCATCCAGGCCATGTGGTAGACTTGCTCTACCTTCCACCCAGGCCATGTGGTAGACTTGCTCTACCTCCCATCCAGGCCATGTGGTAGACTTGCTCTACCTTCCACCCAGGCCATGTGGTTGACTTGCTCTACCTCCCATCTAGGCCATATGGTATACTTGCCATACCTCCCATCCAGGCCATGTGGTTGACTTGCTCTACCTCCCATCCAGGCCATGTGGTAGACTTGCTCTACCTTCCACCCAGGCCATGTGGTTGACTTGCTCTACCTCCCATCTAGGCCATATGGTATACTTGCCATACCTCCCATCCTGGCCATGTGGTTGACTTGCTCTACCTCCCATCCAGGCCATGTGGTTGACTTGCTCTACCTCCCATCCAGGCCATGTGGTAGACTTGCTCTACCTTCCACCCAGGCCATGTGGTAGACTTGCTCTACCTCCCATCCAGGCCATGTGGTAGACTTGCTCTACCTTCCACCCAGGCCATGTGGTAGACTTGCTCTACCTCCCATCCAGGCCATGTGGTAGACTTGCTCTACCTTCCACCCAGGCCATGTGGTTGACTTGCTCTACCTCCCATCTAGGCCATATGGTATACTTGCCATACCTCCCATCCAGGCCATGTGGTTGACTTGCTCTACCTCCCATCCAGGCCATGTGGTAGACTTGCTCTACCTCCCGTCCAGGCCATGTGGTAGACTTGCTCTATCTCCCATCCAGGCCATGTGGTAGACTTGCTCTACCTTCCATCCAGGCCATGTGGTAGACTTGCTCTACCTCCCATCCAGGCCATGTGGTAGACTTGCTCTACCTTCCATCCAGGCCATGTGGTAGACTTGCTCTACCTCCCATTCAGGCCCGATAACACTCTGATATAACACCTGCAGAGACCCACCTGGTGACCGAGTGGGTAGCTCGTTCGGCCCTTGTCAATCAGATGGGTCAACCCAGCGGCGAGCGAAAGGGTTCCACACCCCCTTGTGCAAAGGATAACCACTCCTGGGGTTCCTTCAAGAAGACGTTACCGCCCGGAGTCACGAGTGTCTACCTTTAAGTAATCTACCATTATTGGATTGGTCGTATATTCAGGACGCTTTAACCGCTTTTGGTCATATCGCGTCAATTGCGGAAGGAAGGGAGAGTGAAGCCATGTCCCCGGGGGTAACCCCTTACTCTTTGCGAAGAATTGCATGGGATCTTTATCCTGCGACCACACAGACATGGCCACAGTAGGGCTCGAACTACCGATCCACGTGCCGTTAGGCTCTCAGGTGACTAGAGCACTCAATGCGAGCGCTCTAACCCACTGAGCTATCGAAGCGGCCCCACACCATTATTGGACAATTTAAACGAGTTTTTGTTCATTCCAACAGGTTATTCCAACATATTGTTAGCCAATTATCGTTCAGAAAGAACACTATTAATAATCCAAAACGACTCGTTAAGGCCTGAAAACCAGTAGTCTTTTTCATTATGGCTGTTATTTGATCGATTTGACATATGGGCGTGAAGTAAGAAAACTAATAGTAAAAAATGTCCGGCACCTGTCATCTTCCGCTCGAAAAGGGCGTCTTTCTGGACATGAATATAGGTCTTCAAAATTAATTCTCAAACTGCATCTTTATGATTTCTTAACTCCCCCCGATGTGTGTCGTCTGGGTCCCATCGTGAAGCTTCACCGGAAACCAACAGCGTTCTCCGGCTCGTATGGTATATAAGTGTGATGAATCACATGACTTTGTACTAACTTCAGTGTTTCTCGTAAGAAATGTAAGTACACGTACAGAAAATACTACAATGTTATACTAACAATTAAATAAGTCCATCTACTTATAAAGTATGGCATGATACACGTTGATTGTGGTCACGTTATTATTTAGTAAGCCTCATTACATATCTTTGATTGCGTAAAATGCTCTCTAATCTCTCTTGGTAAAATGGATAATTATGAATCTACTGGAATAAAATAAAACTGTACTAACACTTAAATAAGACTGCGGTCGTGTGAACCTTATATACATATATTTTATTGCACCATTTCCTCTCTCTGTCTGTAATATAAAACATTACGATCTATTGTAATCAAATACAACTGACTTCTACTGTTTTCTATATACAGTGCACTACATATATTTCTGCATTTAATCGATAAATTACGTACCTGAATGTCTGTGGGTGTGATGTACAACAATTATTCAGTGAGGTGCTTGGTTCATTAATCTAATTTATGTGAAATCTTGGGGTGCCCTCGGCGATAGTAAAGTATCCCCAGTCACGGTGCTGTGAACAGTAAGTTAAATTTTAAACGCTGTTTGCGTTGTAATGCGTAGCGGTTTGCAGGCTTTCGAAGACCGGACGCCTGAGTACCGTAGAACGGTCAGTGCGTGTTAAGGCGTTTCTATAAATAGTCAAACGGCCGGCGTCCGAGTCCTGCACATGAAAACTGTATTTCCCGTTTTAATATCACTATTTTTTGTCTCAAACTCTAACCGCGGGAGCCTCCCTAGCTCCCTTGGTAAGCAGGCTGAGCTGCTTATCAACAGGTCGGGGGTTCGAATCCTGGGGCGTGCATGTGGGGCAAGTTTTTTACCCATCGTGCCTAAATTTTAGGACAGGAGCGTGAATGCGAGCCTTGGAATCCTGCAGTCGACTTGTAGGTCCGTCGCCTTGTGTTGTTTGTAGATTCCATTATCAGCCTAGACGCCCCTATTCCGGTGACATCATTTGGAGACGCAGAGGCAGGCGCAGGCGCAGGCGCAGGCGCAGACTCGCCGAGACAAGTTCGGTGTCGCTCATCGACCTTCCCGTCAGCCCAACAACCCAAGGTCAAGGTCAACGACTCGACCTTGACTGGCTTGGCTCGCGGTGTCGCCCCGCAGCATTCCTCGGCCGACTCCGTGTCTCCCCCGTCGGTAGCCCGGTCCCCGTCCAGCGGGGGTAGAGGGGGCGGCCCGCCCCGCGGCGGCGGCATGGGGGCGCGGGGCAGCTCCAGCAGCTCACCTTCTCCCAAGTCACCGGCACCCTCCCCCACCGCCGTCCCCGCTCCCGCTCCCGCCACCCCAGCCCCAGCCCCAGCCCCAGCCCAACCAACTCCAGAACTCTATGTTAATATAACTGCGGCACACTTGCGGGAGAGTACGAAAAACAAGCCACGAAAAGCCAAACCTCGACCGCTAGATGTCGCTGAGAAGTCTTCGAGCGGTATATATATAGAAATATGTGTTAACATTATGTACACTATTTTTTTACACGTTTTTTGTTTGCCAAGCATAGGTTATCATGGCTTTAAATTTTTTTCATGCCTCTTATTCAAACTATGTAGAAGTGCTTCAACAATGCTTTGGTCTTCATTGGGTTTTGGGAATTTGTATCCTTATTATATAACTTAACTGGTATTCGTAACAGTTTTCATTTAACGCTTTGGGATTTGGAGTTTAATCACTGGTGTTTACACCTTACTTTCGTAGACCGCTTTTCATCCTGCATATACCGACCTTCGTTGACTGATCTCCCTAAGCTAGCAATTGGCTTTGCCTCTACGACCTCACAGCTTGTAGCGCCCATCATGTAACCAGCTTAACTTGTCGGAGATGCCTGTTTAACTTTTTCGTATACATATATGTACGGAAATGTCCGTAGCGGTTTGTTCATACCTTATTTGGCATATGATCGATGTTCGTATGACAGGTTAGTCATATTTCTATAACTAGAGATGTGACAGATATGACGTCAGATGTAATTTCTATGAGTAGAGATGTGATAGATATGACGTCAGATGTCATTTTTATGAGTAGAGATTGATAGATATGACGTCAGATGTCATTTATCTGATTAGAGATTGATAGATATGACGTCAGATGTCATTTCTCTGATTAGAGATTGATAGATATGACGTAAGATGTCATTTCTCTGATTAGAGATTGATAGATATGACGTCAGATGTCATTTCTCTGATTAGAGATTGATAGATATGACGTAAGATGTCATTTCTCTGAGTAGAGATGTGATAGATATGACGTTAGATGTCATTTCTCTGAGTAGAGATTGATAGATATGACGTCAGATGTCATTTCTCTGAGTAGAGATGTGATAGATATGACGTCAGATGTCATTTCTCTGAGTAGAAATTGATAGATATGACGTTAGATGTCATTTCTCTGAGTAGAGGTGTGATAGATATGACGTCAGATGTCATGTCTCTGACTAGAGATTGATAGATATGACGTCAGATGTCATTTCTTTGAGTAGAGATGTGAAAGATATGACGTCAGATGTCATTTCTCTGAGTAGAGATGTGATAGATATGACGTGAGATGTCATTTCTTTGAGTAGGGATGTGATAGATATGACGGCTGATATATTATATTTCTGTCAGTAGTGATATATTACCCACGTTGTAGGTATTCCGCCGGAACCAACGTTGCAGTCTCCTAGAGCTCCAGCTGCGAAAAAACAAGGCCCGATGGTAAATAATATTATATGTAATATGTAATATATTGTAGTAACTTAACTATTATCTAGTGATATGTAACATATTGAAATATAGTAAATAATATTATCTAATAATGATATGTGTTGATCAGAAGTAAAGATGCGCTGTCACTTAACTATTGGTTGTATGATCGCTGGTATAGCTTTGGCAATCATTTGCCCTCTGTTTTGTATCCCCCATTAGTTTTTCCTTATAAATTTCGCGTTTCACGTGCGCTTTTTGTCATAAGTTTGCCTCTCACATGTGCTCTTGCCCCCAGTTTCGTGTGTTCCATTGGGCTTCGCCGTGAGTGTCTCGCCCTATATGAGCTCATTGGGACACGACCTACTAACGTTACTTCGACCATTGATAACACAAAATGACGTCTTTGGCACTCAGTCAAAAGCTGCAGGATTGAAATAACCGTAAACCCACGCTGTTGCTATGGTGTTGCCAGGGTGAGGCGCCCTCCCTGAGCGGGGCGGCCGACCCCGTGACTGTGGAGGCGCAGTGGGACTGCACGGCCCCCAACGACGGTGTAATGGCCTTCAAAAAGGGGGACCGGGCAACCCTGATCAGCGCCACCAAGAAGGGGTGGTGGTGTGTCTCCACGGGGTCCAGTCGGGGCTGGGTGCCCAGCGACTACTGGAAAGTGGTCAAAGTCAGTATATACATATATCTATGTTGTAAATCTTCTTTATTAAAAGACGTTATCAAGAACGAATTCACATGTGAACATGTGGTCTCTTGATTTTCGGTATTTCGAACAGCCAACTGATCAAGAACGAATTCACATGTGAACATGTGGTCTCTTGATTTTCGGTATTTCGAACAGCCAACTGTTTTTTGTTTTGTTTTTAAAATTATTAATGCTATTGTCATGGATTCACCAACGTTAGAGAGAAAAACGTATTTTTTTTCGTTAAGTTAAAATCTTCAAGAGACATTTAGATTTTAAAATAAATTTGCTTCATGATGTTTTTTACTTCAGACCAAGCCGGAACTGCCTATGCGTAGCCCGCCACATTCTGGAAAGAAAGCTGGCGAAGGTGGTCTCCCCGACAACCCGGGGAAGAAGCGCCAACCGTCGACGAGCCACCAGGAGAAGGACTGGTTTGTGGGGCGTATGAGTCGACTGGACTGTGAACAGCTGATGGAGGACGAGGGCAACGAGCTCGACTTCCTCGTCAGGGAGAGCACAAACAGGGTGAGTGGGTGATGGGCTGGTTGGTTGGTTGGTTGGTTAGTCGGGACGCTTTAACCACTTTTGGTCATATCGCGTCAATGGGAGAAGGAAGGGAGAGTGGAGCCATGTCCCCTGGGATAGCCCCTTACTGTTTACGAAGAAAGACATGGGGTCTTTATCCTGCGATCACACAGACATGGCCACAGCAGGGCTCGAACACTGCTCAAGACCGGGCGCGAAAAAAAACCTGGATGTATGTACCTTGTGAGGATGAAACGGACGGGCGGGGGAGGGGTGCTGTTGGTGGTAACAATAGTAGTGACATGTTAGGCTATGCATAGATATGTCGGAGTTTGACCTGTTTTGCCTGCACCATTTCGACCCCAGTGTGACCTATTTAATCTGCGTCACTCCGGCCCTAGGTTGACCTCTTTCACCTGCCCTGCTCCGGCCCGACTTTGACATAACTATTATATATGAAACTTCAAGGTATGCATCGGACAGTTGTATGACGGGAGGGGGTGGGGGATACCACACGCCCTCTGACTCGCGCGTCCCCAAGAATTAGGGACAGTAATATCGAATCTCCAAGATGAGAAGTGCTCAAGACTGGGCGCGAAAAAGAGCACCTTAAGGATGATATGGCGTACGTCGAGGAATTCACTGCCATCACTGCCATCACTGCCATCACTGCCATAACTGCCATCACGGATCGCGGTAAACAGGGAAAGAGTCTTCGGGTTGAACCAGAAATTGTACGCATAACAATCCCCCAAAATTGTGACCAGCTAATCGCGAATCTCCAAGAATTCATGGATGCCAATCGCGAAGATCACAAAAGGTACCCCCCCCCCCCTCTTCTTGCATTGCACGAGATCGCGCCGTATGCCAACGTTATTGTCTAAAATAAAACAATCATAGAAACCTTGAAACAGTGGCTCACAGCTGTGAAGTAGGATTTCACGACCAAGGAATATTTTGAAGCGCGTTGTTAACGTGCGACTTGGCGACATTAACACGTGGACCCTCTTTGCAGGTTGGGGATTTCACCCTGTCCGTGAAGTTTGACGCACGCATCAGGCATTTCCCCATCAAGAAAACCGCAGACGGCAAGTTTTACATCGGCAAGCACAACTTCCGTAGCTTGTCTCAAGTCGTCCACTATTACCAAGGCAACCAATTGTTTTATGCCGAAAATGGCGAGCCCGTGTCGCTAGGACAACCGCTGAAAGGCAGCGGCTGCTGATCCGAACTGGTTACCATGGTTGCCATTGTCGTATTTTAAATATGTATATTTACAGATAGGTATTAATGTGTGGCGATTCGTGAATGCGAATAGATCTACTTAAGTTGCAAACACTTGCTGCAATTCCATCGTCCTACCCAACTGAATGGTACGATAGCCAATGTGAACGATGAAAGCGATCTACAATATAGAATATATTTATATGTGTCTCGTCGTTAATACCCCTTTGTGAAGTCCGTCACAGATGTCTGACTTGCTGAAAGGTCTTTGTAGAGTCTTTTATGTGTTGCCTAAATACTGTGCATCGACCGACTGTTTTTTGTTAATTAAATACTTAATTTATTGCAACTTTTTTGCTGAAAAACAGAAGTTGCAATTAACCGAAGTGCACTGTAGTACCATAATGGCTATGTCCGATGTAATGTAGAATAAAGGGATTGACACAAGGAAATCCTTGTCAGGACAAAAGCATAATTACACATCCGATTGGGCTGAATTTTATTGAATACTCTTGTGTAGGGGTGCTGCAAAAAATCCTACAATACAGTTGACTGTATTGGTTGTTTCTATTAGTCGTTTCTATTGGTTGTTTCTATTGTTTCGTTAAGTGCAACGTCTCTGTTATATCTGTGTTTGTTAATTATTCAGTCTTGTGTACTGAGCTACAGTGCTGTCATGATAAATGTCTCATCGTGTTGTGCTTTGTACTACGTCTCTTCTGACTCGATGTTCACCTCTAACGCTTGTTGGTGATGCTTCCACTTGTACCATATATTATAGTAGTATATGTACAACAATCATGACATTGGCTGTACGCATGAGGAGACGTCAATATAGGTAAACGTCGTTGTTTGAACTATTTGATGCCTATTTAAACAAGTTCACTCGGTAATACCAAGAACGCGCATTACAGCTTGAAAATTGTGTATAAACGAAAACAAACTGTTGCATATCATCTATACCTTCAACATTCACTCATCTCAATTATCGCCCTATCTTAGCATTAAGCTATTTTTAAACACATTGTAATTCCGTGCGTTGTGTTGGTCCTTGAGCGATAATTGGGAACCATGTGTTATCTCCTTGCTTGATATCTGCCTTCTTGTGCGAAGATATTAGTCGTTTAATTTGCTGTTGCTTCATTCCATGATGCAATCGGGTACATTATACATTCGTGTCCCGTTGCATTCAAGTTACAGCATCTCAACATCACCCCTCACTCAGTCCTTCACTCAGATTTGATAGTTTTAAGCGGCTCAGTATTTGGGTTGGCTGTCCCGCTGGTGGGAGATATGCATATGGCTTTGCTTAGAGTGGTATATTGGTTTATCTCATCAGAGTCTCCCATATCCTGCCCGAGCCTTTAGACGACGATAGGATAGGAGGTTTGTGCTGAGGTCACTCATCTCGCTCGAGAAGCCTAATCGTTTCGCATTTTCTCGCATAAACCTAGGTCAAATTTCACCCTGGGAGATGACGATCAATTATTTTAAGAAAATGCCCTGTCGCAGAGTGCGAGATTGGTTTACCCCGGACCTGGTGTCACAATGGGCCACAGCACCCAGTCGCAGAGGGCGAGATGTGTTTCTAACGGACCTGGTGTCATAATGGGCCACAGCACCCATGCGCAGAGTGCGAGATTGGTTTCTAACGGACCTGGTGTCACAATGGGCCGCGCCCAAGTGAGTGCGATCAAAGGTCACAAACTTATGACGCAAAGGTCGGCCTGTTTTGGTCTTTGCTAGGGAATGATGTTGAGGCCCTCGTGTCGGTGACATCCATGTCTCGAGATAAGCGTCCTATTTGTTTCAGTGGTTGTGATTAGCGAACACTCCATGCCGTTCTCTTGCTCACTGTTTGTCGTTCCGCGCTAATGCTTCAATTTTGTGGAGATCTGTGCCATTTTTTCACTGTATCTATATGCATATTTATTAACTGTGTTGAAATCATTCTTGGCAGGTCTAAGCTAATCTTGCATGGTGAGTGAGTCCTAAGTGTGTCTGCCGAGTGACACAGGTAGTTATGTATCCTAAAACAGGTGTCGGATTTCATCATATGCATTGCTACATTTGTTATTACTACTTTTACAGTTATGAATTATATAAGTGTCCTTGCATGGTCTTACTCTGTATTAGATAAAAGAACTGGAATGAAGCAAGTATTATATATATAGATCCAAGAGATAATCCGCAGTGACTTAAACCCGAACGGGTAAGCGAACACGAAGCGCCACTGAAGCCACCGTATTGACAACTCTGAGCAGTATTAAGTGGCAAGATATAACTTAGCAACGGCACAGTTACAATGGTCAACATGCTGATGATTGGTCTCTTCTGTAGTGATATCTGTATATATCGTAATTTGTTGCGGATGGTGAGGTACTTTCTACCGGGCGCGGATTATATCATCTTTCAAGGATTTAATCCCATATTGCTTCTATAGGGCTGATGTGTGCACGCGAGGTGCAATGTTAATGAATTCCATAGCGGGGTGAGCTACTTTTTAGCAGAGATATTGCATAAAAAAGGAAGTAATCGATATTGAATATATTCATAATTGCAACCGCTATTACTGTTGCTGCTTACTATTTCTTCTCTACTCGTGGTTAATCATATTTTTAAGGCAGACTTTCCATTCAGCGCTGGCCGAAAATTGGCCATCGTCATTAACATTAGAACCGCCATAAATACAATATATTTTTTATATGAGCCTGTTTCTGTGGATGCCATGTTTAGACAGTTCTTGTTCCAAGGACTGCATATCAACGCTATTGCTTCCAGATTTCCTTAGACCACATATCAAGACGAATTATTTTCGTTCAGTGGGGACGCTGCAGAGGTACTGCAGAGTCACTTGCTATCAGCGCTTTTAACAGGAATATCCCGTTGACTATGACGTTGGTAAGCGTTTCCTGAGCGCAATGGCTAGGTCGGACAAATCTTGGCATGTAGAATCCGCGACACAACTGAACGCATTGTTGATTTAGTCTTCATTGTTGATGCTCAAATACAATATCTGCTGCGTACGTAGAATAAGAGAGGTTGATTGTGAAAGAGAATTTCGCCATATGAAATCTCCCCCTCACTTTGAAACCTTCCACTTTCTCTCTCACCCCTCTCTTCGTCACCAGTTTTGGCGATAGGAGGGGGTAACGGTATGTGTGTATATCACGCTATTGGCGCTACATTATATCTCACTGATGTATATGTCATGTGTTAGTCAAACTAAGGTGAACAGTGGATATCTATATATTCTAACATTATTCTCTCATCCATCCAATTTACTACCTGGTCGTTATGTTATTTGTGCGTTTCTGCTGGCAGTGGTCTTATTCATGTCTACACCTATATGCCTTCTGATTTAGGAGATAAACATGGATTGCTTGTCAACAGCTGCCAGTGACTCTTTACGATTAGAAAACCCATTTTTTATTGGATGATTTTCATCACACAGTTGTCCTTATGATATACAAGATATAGTGTTCACAACGGCATTTTACTGGTGTTTTATGTTGACTAATAACTATGCCCCCCGCCGTCTGGATCAGCGTCTGTGTATACTAGAGGGACATGATTCTCGAACGAGTCAGAAGTACCAACTGTTTCAGTCGTCAGAACTGTGGGGCCCACATTTCACCAGACACACTCACCCTGGAGACTCATCTGGCAGTAACACTTGATGCGAAATCTCATTTTGTCACTGCCTCACCACTTGATACATTGTATACCTTAACATGATAAATGCTAAAAGTTTTCATATAAATACAGTCTGTGTATTCCAAACTGGCAATGACTTTGTAATGTATAATATTAATACAAGTTTATTGAACAGCAAGGCCGCTGGCCCATGCTACAAAACATCTATTCGAACGCGATGTTTTGGTTTGTTTCTTTCTTGACCTTGCATGCACCATTGTAATGTGTTACAAGGTACTGTTATCTTATAACGTCTACGCTGGTCTGTTTGTGATTCCGTATTCCTGGCTGTGTCCATGTTGTCTTCACCGATCACGTGTCTTTGTTTCGTGTTAGATTTGTTACAACAGATAAGAGTATATGGGGTTTGTTACCCGCCAATTACAATATGTATTTTGTTAATAATACAATATGTACGTCGTCAGATGAGTACTTAATTTTTAATTAATTTTTATATGATAACGTTAAGATTGTATTTCTGCGATATAGGCCTACAGTTAAGAAGGTTGCTGTTGACTGCGAAGATGAGCCCATGTCGTACGCGTTTGTTGCGTTGTTTTCGCTTGTTTTGCTTTATGCGGTTAACGCTGTGGACGCAATATCTACCTGAATACTGGCCAGATGCGATCATATTTCGTACGAAACGTTAACTTTAATTATCACATAGCGATCGTGGTAAGCATCGTTATGAAAAGCTAAGCATGGTTCTGAAGAGCCCAACGTAGTTATATGGAGCGAGCTCACCATGATTATGGGGAGCTCAACGTGGTTGTATATCGTTTAACGTGGTTATATGGAGCTTATCATCGTTATGTAGAGCTATGCATGGTTATATACAAGCTCAGCATCATGGTTATGGAGAGCTCAACATGGTTAGATATGAAGCTTGTATCACGGTTGCCAAGGGTAACATTTCACACCGGTGTGAGGACTTAACAAATTAAGCGATAGAATAACGCCTTACGAACATGATGAAAGTTATAAATAAACCTGGTCTTCCATTGGAAAATATATTAAATATGTGTTTTGTTGTTTCTTGCATGGCTGGGTCGACAATTGAGTTATTGTCACCAGTACATAGGTCGAGCTTGATTCCGATGTTATCAATAGCGAATACACTGGAACGGTGTTAATTGCAAGGGAAACGAAAATGCATTTGTTCGATTGCAACCAATTCGCCATATTGACCCCAAAACGAGGCTGTGCCCGCGCAGACACAAACTGCGTGACTCGTTCAACGCGTGTTCGCTAATGCCCTGCTCACATAGACTAAGACTGGTCTGCCGACGTCAGAGCTCGCCCACGCCACCGAGTTCTTCAACTTTCCCACCGAGCTTCCATAGTTTTAAAAATCGGCCGAGCTCGGCCGAGAGGTCGGCCGAGAGGTCGGCCGACCTCCGCCGACCTAGGGAAATTGGCCGAGCTCGGCCTGGTTTAAATGTCTGCATTAAAACTGGAGAGGCCTCGGCCGAGCACCTGAAATGAGCCACCGAGCAGCAATGCTCGGCCGAGGTCGGCCGATTTGGGGCCAATTTCCCCCTTTTCAGCTCGGCCGAGGCGTCGGTGGGTCTATGTGAGCAGGGCATAATAGGGGACACCGCTTAGCAATGCACCAGCCATATGGGACACCGCTTATAGCAAGGCACCAGCCACATGGGACACCGCTTATAGCAAGGCACCAGCCACATGGGACACCGCTTATAGCAAGGCACGAGCCACATGGGACACCGCTTATAGCAAGGCACGAGCCACATGGGACACCGCTTATAGCAAGGCACCAGCCACATGGGACACCGCTTATAGCAAGGCACGAGCCACATGGGACACCGCTTATAGCAAGGCACGAGCCACATGGGACACCGCTTATAGCAAGGCACGAGCCACATGGGACACCGCTTATAGCAAGGCACGAGCCACATGGGACACCGCTTATAGCAAGGCACGAGCCACATGGGACACCGCTTATAGCAAGGCACGAGCCACATGGGACACCGCTTATAGCAAGGCACGAGCCACATGGGACACCGCTTATAGCAAGGCACGAGCCACATGGGACACCGCTTATAGCAAGGCACGAGCCACATGGGACACCGCTTAGCAAGGCACCAGCCATATGGGACACCGCTTATAGCAAGGCACCAGCCATGCGTATTCGTTCAAAGAGCACGTGCTTTTTTTGGTGGTCTCCAAAGCACCTAAATCAGAAATGGAACCCGCGAGAACTGTGCATCCCTATAGACGACACAGGGCTACACAGTTCATGCGCCAGGGCCGCCAGAGTGGACCCAAGCAAACACACGTTTTCCATGTTGAAGTCTAGGCAGCTGCAAATCGATTCTTTTTCAGGTTTAGTTTAAAGACTAATAATGTGTGGCTGGTTTACGTCAAACTTTATCAATTCTTTTCATTAAAATTCGATCGATGTCAGAGATCTGCTCATGCTTAAGCCATGCATTAAATCAAAGGTTATTCATAAGTGTGTGACGTAATACACATAGGTGACAATTGTGCATCAGCTGTCAAGCAAAAATAGTTGTGTGGGGCCACATTTAACTTGCAATTGCATAGCAATAACTAAATGATTTTCTTTTATCGCGCTCTGCCATATATCGCATAATTCTACTGATCGGCCCTGTACCCATATATAGGCATATGGATCAACCCGGGTCGCAGGACAGAATACCTTAAATAGTTTGAAAGAAAATTTATTAATCATTCGTTTCGTTATTTATAGTCTAGTATTTGTAAAAAAAAAAAAAAAAAAGATATTTCGATGCTGTTTTTAATTGATACCAAATTAATATCTAAAAACCAAGTCGTTTTTCTATTTATATAATTTCCCTGTACGCAATTCTAACGTGTTTCGGATAGCTCAGTTTCAAACAGTTAATCCAATATACTTATTCCTTCACGTGCGTTCATGCAACAAAAGAACTTGTATGTGGAATGTAAATTGTTGTGAAACGCAACGAAGAAACCCCGTGAAGTGGCGCCATCTAGCGAATGGACTTGCGATCGAAGGAGACAGCGCGCCAGCCAATGGCTCGTTCAGGTGCGATGCGCTCCGTTGGGTTTGATGACAACATACCCAGGTGTATCCCCGGGGTGTCTCACAATGAACGCACACCTGCAAGCCGGGAAGTCCCAACCAGTAAACTGAACAGCACTACAATAACATCAGTAGCCTATCTACCAGGTGAAAATTGCAGTTCCATGCAGAGGATCGAAATATACCATTACAAGCATCGCAGGCCGAATTTCAGGTTTGTACTCCGAGCAGACGACATTTAATCAGCGAGAGTGACATGTATTGGTAACAGACACAAGCGTTTGCGCGGGTATTCGTCGCATTGAGGCAGGCCGAACATTGTATAGCACCACTCACACCAGCTCTGAATGTAGGTGCTTGTGTCATCTCTATCCCTAGTCCGTGCCTTACTGCTTAAAGGTATCGATCTAGTTTTATCGTGGTTATCTTGTGGGTGCAGTAGGCCGAAAGACGCTGTTGTTGACCGCTATGCTTACCTGAACGACTGTTAATTGCTCTGCAGTCTTTTCAAAAGCCGCGGCGCCAAATACCTGGTGGTGTTACGTTACCCGGTAGTAACCCACGTCTGGTCCGGTATTATAGGTCACCTGGTTCATGTAGATTATTTGATATTGAGGGGTCAATTGAATAACTTTGGATCTCATCGTATGTAGAATGTAGATGAGCCACAATATGTGGCGATGGATAATGGTTGGTTCTAGATTTGAAGGTTGGGAGGGTAGTGGGGGTTAGGGGGGTTGGGAGCGGGCGCAAAAATCGATGTGGCCCGCAAAGCATGCTCAAAAGTGAATACCGGGAAGGTGTGGGTGGTGGTTTACAAAACTGACCATCCGGGGCAATTAAATTCGCTACCGAGCGAATCCCCCCCCCCCCCTACACACACACACCCGCGCTTAAGACCTCCAACATCCTTTCCTCCCGCTACATTAATTCCCGCGTATATAGTTTCGGCGCCAGTATAAGCGGCGAGACGACCAAGACCTGATTATGAACGTAATAAGTCAAGTGGGGGGGGGTGCCTCCCACCACCACCACCGTGTGGGGGGGGGCCAACCCACCACCACCACCGTGTGGGGGGGGCCCTCCCACCACCACCACCGTTACTACATCTAGGCCTATGGTCACAGGAAATAGAGGCTATTTCATTTCTGTAAAACAATTCTATTTTTACATTACTATTTCAACAAAATATTTGTAAATACGCGAACCGGCCGGCGGCCGGATTAGTCTTAGAATCACAGATCACGATCGAGGAATTTTCTTTTAAAAGGGTCGGCCGACGACGACAGATAAAATAGGGCTTGTTGACGTTAATAAAAACAAAAACTAAATTGCGTCCTTCGGAACGAACGCGAAACACTTCCAACAAAAACGTATCGCGATCAATTGGCGGAGCCAACCGGATTTCATAGTGGCTGACGCGTTTGAATGCCCAGGGCTGCTTCTGAACTCACGAAACCCATCCCGCTAAATGTTTACGCTTAAATGTATCTGTATGTGTAAATGTATCTGCGTGTGGAGGATAAAGACGTCATGTCCATCGAAAAGCGTTCCACACCCTCATCCCCTGACACCCGAGGGATAAGGCTCCGTTCTACCCTTTATCATAAGTTGAAATATCCTTCTCAACCCAACCGACCAAAGCTGGTATTGTAAACATAGACAGCCATATAACAACATATCAACCTAGACGAATACGTATTGATACATCAACCCAGATGCATATGTAATAAAACAATCAATCTAAATGCATACGTAATAACTTATCGACCTAGATGCATATGTAAAAACTTATCGACCTAGATGCATACGTAATGATTCATCAATCTAGATGCATCCGTAATGATATGTAAACATAGTTGCATGCATAATAATACAGAAGCATGGATGCATACGTAATGATTTGTAAACCTAAATGCATACGTAAAGATACGTAAACCTATATGAATACGTAATAATACGTAAACCTTGATGAATACGTAATGATACGCCAACCTAAATGAATACCAATTGCCACGGGAAGACTTTAGAAGGACCGGAGAGCATTGGCTTGTTGACTTTGTCACAGGCGGTTGAAGTGAGCACCTCGTCCAGGGTCTGGACACCACAGGCTTTTTATGCTACTGTTGTTGACTCACAAGATACCTCTTGGGTAATAAAGGTGAAAGGGTGCTCGGTTAGTTGGAGTTTACTGGCGTACTGGCTATACCTTTAGCCCCCGTCCACAAGACGGTCGTACGCGCGCGGACTCTTGTAGAAACTTGTAGACAATGTCTGGTCTTGATGCCTTAGAGCTGAAGGGCGTCATTGGCCAATTTATAAAGCTTCGTTTAACCACTGCATTGGGCATGTAGCAAATTATTTATGAGGTGGACGCACAAATGTCACCCCTCAAGTTATTGGGGGGGGGGGGGGGGGTCAGGGGCCTACAGCACTTCTCTCTCATATCACAGTCCATGTCAGTTATGTTGTCTTGCCGGAGGTGACCGCAATGGGGCATTCCTGGAAAGATAACGGATTCAGTATTGCTGAACGCGTACTGATTACTGTATTACTGTCGAAATCTGTACAAAATGCAAGGGCTTAGGTCTTCAAAAATTCTGCAGGCCGACACATCTCCAGAATTTTCGAATGCGCCTATTTAATCTCTTTTGAAAACCCGTGTGGAAAATACAGGCTGCAACCGTGACTCAACGGAGTGGGTCTCCCGAGGCTAGGTCTTCAAGTGCCCGCAGGACATGGATTCGAGTCACACACACACACAAACTCGCACACATTAAAGAACGCTACCCTTGGGACGACCTATTATAAGGTAAGGGTGTGTGGGGGGTGGGAGAGAGGGTGCCCACCCAGGCCTCCGTATGTGTGAGAGAGACAACACTTGAAGAAAAAAGACAGGGTAAACACAAAAGGCCATTAAAAAGAAGCATTGCTTTTACAGTACAAAGTTTCATCGCAAGTACGGCTATACATGTATGCTATACATGTATATATATTTGGCAAACTTCGGTCGCCGTGGGGTCAGATCTACGGATGCTATGGCCTCTGCCCGTGCATGGCCCAGGAGCATATGATGCATATGTCCAACACGCGAGGCGACTTCATTTTCTGCTGGGTAAAGACAAACCCAATGAAAGCTGCCGGTGAACTACGACAGAGGGCGCTAACAGTTTCTGAAAGCAACACAAACACCCACTCGAAACAACCTCCAAGCCACTTTTACTTCGGAATCTATGTTAAACAAGGTTTCCTCTCAAACGGGTTTTTTTAATCTGGCTGTTTGTATGACCATCCCTCGTACCTCTAAATAATGTATGCTGTTGGGATATATACATAATGTATAGGCGTACACCACAGCGCCATCTATCAGAAGGCATGAGCACTTCGACAAACAATGGCCGGTGAAGCATGACTGCTGTTGACCGCGGAGTCGCTAACCCAATCCCCCCGTGGGGAAATAACATGCCTTGCTGACTCATGGGCACTGGAAATTACCCTACTGACTCACTATACGTTATATAATTTCCCTCTTTGGGGTAGGGGACACGGGCACTTATGTGGGTGGGACGGGGGCGAGGGTGCTTTGGCAGGTGTGCAGTTTTTGGAACATTACGTAAATCAATGGTGGAAGCCTGTAAGCCTGTTAATGACCTGCTCGATGAATTAATAGAAAACACACTCGAATCGTTCCCTATGTTAATTTAAGGGAGTGTTACTTGTTTGCGGCTAAGAAGAAAGCAAAAGGTGTGTCGATATCAAGCGTTAGTGGCTCTGAGTAAGCTGGGTGAAATTAGCTGTCACCCCCCCCCCCCCCCCTCAACTCGATCCTCACCCCCCCCCCCCCTCCTCCCCCTCCTCCTCCCCACCCTACCCTTAAAACTGTTAGGCGACAAGACTATTTTAGTAACATTGATGAACAGAAGTTGGCTGGGGAAAGGCGAATGAATCATGCGTCCCTCCCCCTTATATATGTAGCTCCTGTACCCGGAATTACCCATGCAGTTATATATAGGCCTACCTGCTATGTATAGAGAAGCTACGTTTTTGTCATATGTTTCAAAGTAGAATTGAGTTCATATGAAATTGCTTCCAAAGTAACCTATAGTTGCTACTTAAAGGTCAAAATTGCATGTATCCATATGTAAGGTTTTTTTTTATGCGACATTTTTCTTTCGTTGTGTTTTAATTCTTCAAATCGACCTAGTCTAGAGCACCATGTTTCGGTCGGCGTGTATGGTATCTATGCCATCGGTGCATGTTTTGCGACATTGACAGGAATGAGCTAATCGCCAGTGTACGCTGCTAATTCGTATCTGGACCATTGTGACTTACGAGAGATAACTTGTCCTATGTAACCAGGTCCTCAGTTTGTCGAAGTTTTCAAGGCTATGTATATGTGGCGGTTGAAATATGGCCTGGAACCAGCCAGTTCGTGAGCCAACCAGGGAACGCGCTGATTAATGGTCGCGCCACTCGTCATAGGGCGGATCACGGCGGGTGTGGGAGGGGGGGGGACGGACCCTTCCTTCTCCCTCTCGCGGGTATTCTTATTATAAATGGTACTTTTATTTGCGGGCGACGATTGGCGTATTTGGGCAAATGTTTGGTTAAACTGTTTTGAAATGAAGTAATGAAATCCGTGCGTTCCGTGCTACCCCCCCCCCGATCTTACCCTTCCTACACTCTACCCCCTACCTTTGCCAGATCCGCCCCCGCCGAGTACCTTCGAGACACGCGCTCCTGTGTCGATCTTCACTGTCTCAGAGCACAAGCGCAACTTTTGTTTATGACTGGTTTTCGGACACCAATCCTGTCCCGCATTGGTGGGCTCCGTGTTGTTCACGTGACCTCTGCTGCCACCTGATTGGCTGGCCGAGCCGTCCCCGGAGAGAAAACGCACAGGTAGAGCGCCAGGCCACCCATCCCCAACCGTACGTAGGTATATGTACCGCGAATAAACAACCTACAGGTAAAGCACGTCCTGTATTAGTATAGCACCCCCCCCCCCCCTCCCCGCCTCCCCACCACCACCCCTCCCCTCCCCTCTTCTCCACCCACACTAGTCATCCACCCACTGTGTCCGTCGTCCGCTGGCCCTGTCCGCCCCCCGGCGATGCGACGCGCGCATTGTCACGGGAGCCAGCGCAGTGTGTCACGTCTGCTGGAGCTTCCTCACAGCGATTGGCGCACCAGCCACTGAAGTCACATGTACACACGTCCCATCCCCCGGCCCCACCTCGCTCACTCCTCCAGGGTACTTCTTTCGCACCTGGTCGGAGCGCTCCAGTTAGCCGCGCACCAGTTGATCCTGTGTAGGTCTACTACTCGGCCGAGACATTCACTGTCTTGATACGCATGCACAGGGACGCGTGTGGGCATTGTCGGTGTATATACATACGTATGTAAACATATATACCTCAGTGTGTCACCTCAGTGTGTCACCGGACCTTACGCAAAGAATTCTCTCTCTTTTTGTTTAAAGACGACTCTGAAGGCGATTGATAACTGTCAAGGCCACAGCGGCATTCCATCGGGCTAGAAGTTCAAGGTCGACGCGCAGACGACATTTGGACACCATGGCGGATAGCGGCACGGACGAACCCAACAAGTTCGGCAGCTTGGAATGGCCCGACATCCTTGTCATCGTGGCCTACTTCGCCATCGTCTTGGCGTTCGGCATTTGGGTGAGTCAGTTTACTAGGCGCTACCAGTGTCTGTTGGTCGTGACGCGCCTTTGATATTGCAGAAGAACTTTAATCCTGATATTTTGCGACGATTCCCAGCGTTATTTTGTGTGCATCTGTGCGAATAGGTTATTTCTTCATATACCATTAGCTATATGTAGGTTTTGGGCTGATGGAAAAATGCTGTCGCTGCACATCTGTCCCCCTCCCACATCCACATTGCCGCCTACCCATGGCGTACCGGGGTAGGTCGTTGTCCAATGGTTGGGCGTGCCGGGGTTGGTCGTGGTGTCCAGTGAGGGGCCGATTTTGAGAATAATTTGCGATTAATTATCTCCGGGAGCCCATCAGTAGCGACTGCCTACCAATAACATTACTTATTTTCCTTTCCGCTCGTTATTTGATCGCCTTTGTTTCAGTCCATGGACAGTATGACTCTCCGCCTTCCCCACTGCGCTCCCCGCGCCCTCTCAATCGCTGTGTAGATATCTTCACATAATTGCCAAGCACACAAAAAGACAGCTTTATTTCCTTCCAACAGGATGTTCTTACAGGCGAACAAGGAAAGTTATTTCCCCTTGCATTAAATTACCACTACGATTATTACCGCTAAGTAGTTCGTAATCAATTGTGTGTTGCCCCCCCCCCTCCCCCCATCTGCTATACCCCTCTTCAAGGCTCCTCGTCTTCTCTGTAACTTTGCATGCATTATTGAACTTGGACCAAGAGGCCTTTGAGTATATACTCAACGACGAAACCGCCCCTTAGTGATTCTGTATCTGATGCATCCAGTACAGAACAGAGTGGCCGCCGGCATGTCACTTATTGTTTGGCTAATCATGTTCATGTTTAGTGGGGGGGGGGTCACCCCATGGTCTAGTGGGTAGCGCTCTCGACTATCAGTCAGTCCCAGCGGCCAGTGTCGGTTTTGAATCCCGACTGTACCAATGTCTTTGCGGGATAAAGGATAAAGGATTCTTCACAAAGAGCAGGGTTACTCCCGGAGACATGGCTCCCTTCCTTGTCGTTCCCATTGTGGCGATGTGACGTACACAGGTTAAGGCGTCCTCCCATCAATCATGCTTAGTGCCAGTTATAGTGCACTGAACCAGCCGCATGAGATAAGTAAGGAGGAAGTTATATTTGCGGGCCTAGTTGTCATCAAGACTGTCAGCAAGTGCGTCCCCAATAGATATGCACCAATCACCGGCTCCAGCTCAAGTGAGCTAAGTTAGTAAGCAGGTTGAGCACCAGATCAACAAGTGACGGGTTTAGCCCCCGAGGTAGCTGCCTCTGAGGCATGTTTCATCCAATCCCATTTCATCGCCGCGGAAGGTTTCTCGGCCCAAATTAAAAGGGCAAAAAAAGTGGCCGAAAACACCAAAATCGTCCATATAATATGCGTACAAATGTGTTTGCTAAATTCTCAGACTCACTTAACTTGTTGCCTTCACCAAGAAAATCCCATCCAGGGTCTGATATTATACAAATAAGTGGAGATTTTAACGCTGTTTACTGATTTGGACGGCATGTTGAAACAGCAAACTGGCCATTGGACCTACTCTGCGGCTCTGTAAGTTGTTGATGATTAAGATGTTTATTGAGCTAGTGCATTTAAGAGCTAAATGCAAAATACAATATCCGCGGGCGGCGAGTCAACTGCAAAATAGACAGGTAAAAATCTAAGTAGACCTCTAGCTGGGTTGTACCTTGTAACTCCGGGGGATAGGTGGGTTTTCGTCTCGCTTGTTTTATTTTTGTTTTGTTTTTGTGTGCAGCATACCATGACACCCACAGTGCGTGTCGCAAGTCTCGTCCCTCAGCCACCTTGACTCAGGCAACACGCATGGAAGCTGAAACACAACAAAACAGTCATGCTAACATTGCCCTAAGCAAAGACATATTATCTACACCATCCTCAGTTTACCTCCTGGTTATTATCATTCATGTCTTGGCCAGACAACTTTGCGTCAAGGCCACCGCCTTGTTGTTTACTCTACTTTGCTGTCTTCTTCTTCATCGTAGTTTATGAGATAATTTAATGACTCGGTTTTATCATCCTACATGCCAAGCTATTCCACCAAAGCTAGTTCACCACCGCAGTCCTCTCAAGGCTCAGTGCTGTCGACAGCTAGGGCGGGTCCTGTATTTTGAACATATATTCTGCAGGGTATAATTTATCCAGGTGGAGCGCTCGTAACATGATGACGACCCAGAAGGGAGGGGGGTGGGGCGTCAAACTGAGTCAGCGAGTAATCCTTATTTGGTAATCTTTATTGTACCACTTGGCCGTAGACCTGTAATACATAATACAGTGTACAGGTTAGACATCAAAACTCCACGTGACAACAGGAAAGACTGTCATCATATGACGTCATGTTGAAGTAGGCGTAATATGACTCATTATACCATCAACCAATGAACATTGCTTCGACCTTAATAATGGTATCCGATTACATTCTATTACCTTTATGAGCATATGGATGTTAATTGTGAAATATATGTATATATAAATATATGTAACAGTATGTCATTGTTCCTTAAGTATTTATTCGTATTCATGCCATGTTCAATATTCTTATTTGCCTACTTTGGCTTACTACAAAATGTGTCGACCATTACTGGCATATCCTATGTTGCATCTACTGATATGGACACGTATGCCCTAATGTGCGAGCTTCATTACCCATAACTGCAAACATCTGCCAATAGATCATCGAGTACTACTTTATTGCTTTAAAATATAAAGTTGGAAATTTTAACAAATTAAGCAAGGTCGATTTGTATCACAACAAACCAGCTACAATCCATCGTCTTACACAGATGGAAAGATGCCAACCAAGTCCAATCGACAGTCGACACTGAATTTAATAGTTGTGTGAATGAGTGCCATACATATATCTGTTGTTTATTTTACAGTCATCATGCAAGAACCGAGGCAGCGTCGGGGGCTACTTCTTGGCTGGTCGCGACATGCATTTCGTGCTGGTAAGTACACGTGCACCGGAAGCCATCCCTCAAGCTGTACGAGCGGAAGTAATTCGGACAACCGTAAACGACATTCAAATTTGCTGTCGGGGGGTTGGGGTGGCTTGGGGGGGGGCACGAATTTTACTTCAATTACTTTTTTACCCCATACTTGCCATAATGTGACAATTTGAGTAAATGCGTCGTTTTGTTTTCAGTTACATCATTGTGTTTCAATGAAAGTTATAATGAATTAAGGATATGTGGTACTTTGTTTAACTAAGTTATTGGTTATCATCGGAAGTTTATCATCCTTCAAAAGCGGGTGAAATATCATATGTAGTTCTTGCCACTGCAGCATGTGGGGATAGCGAGCTTATACCTCTAGTGGAGTAGCGTAGAGGTACTATGCCGACATGGTCCGTTCTCACCATGATACACCAGATTATTTCCATGACGAAATGGCTTTACCGCACTTACTACAGCGACATTCCTTTACTGTGGCTATGATCCACCACTGAGGCATTCGCGCATTTATGTATTCTGGAACGAAAGTGGCTTTCACTGGGATCAATTTCACTGAGTGTTTGCCTTGTATGTCACGGTCATAAATCTTTCACCAGCACATCTAGTAGTGTTGAAGTATCAGTGACCCAGTTTTGTCGTGTATGGCAGGTTGGTGCGCTTAAGATTGGAAATTTAGACTTTGCCCGGCTTGTAAATTTGACTTGGTGGGCGAGCGCGAATTATTTGCTCCTGTTTTATAACACGGTGTCTGTATTAAAGTGTTACATAAAGTGGCATTGGCAAAGGTTCAAGCCACGTGGTAGCAGCATGGGATGACCGCGTGATCCACTGAATGAGAATGTACTTGAAATGCACTGCGCAACGTTGAGAAAGCGTTGGAACGGACGTATGGCAAGCATTGTATTTAAATAGCAGCTCATCTAAAATGAAACGTTCGTTTCCACTTCATTCCTTATCGTAACGTTCAGACATTTGCTACATACACCTACCTCTCCTAGACATTTTAACCTACAAAACGCCTCTAGCTTATGTTCGTGTATCCGAACATGCAAAACTAATGAACAGATGAGGAAAGCTAATCAGATAGCCAATAAGCCAAACAGTCTACATATGTTTTTACATAAACGCACCTGTTATTTTGTAGTTTAGTCCCATCCAGCCCATCATATGACAGCGGTCCTTGATTTACCTCAACTTGAATTCCATCGGTGTTCAACTTTTATGTTATAAGTATCAAAGGGCTCACGCCGATATTTTAATTTATATTTGTTGGTGGTGAAGGACTCCATTATATATTATATCAACAGATAATATGGGAAGATAGATGGATTGGTGTATTATTCTATCTTGGTGTACACATGGGCCAGGCCCGGCCGAGGAATCTCCCCGGGACAATTCAAGGAATGATTGACATATATTACAATTTCATGTATTCTGTGACCGGCCAGGATTGAGGTTCGAACACGTGGTTCGTGTATAGAACACACGGTGTTCTACAAACTGAGGCGCCCCTCGACATTATGGGCGGAGAGAAACCCGGGCGTCACGTCAGTCACAGGTCTAATGGTTACGGCACCCCGGCAAGCCGACGACACCCGCTCTATTATGTATGAAATGCAGATTTTATGCCGCCTCTCCGGGACGCTGGGTGAATGCACCCGTCGTCCTTCTACCCGGACGGCGGAATTCGGCATCCAGAAAGCATGGCCGTGTCACGTGACACAAGGGGCAAAAGGTCGCTGTTTTCACGGTCATTGATTTCACGGGAGCTGGGCATTGATTTAACCTGGGCATTGTGTGTTGAACTACAATGCCCTATCAGTTATCCGGGCGGAGCAATGCTCTAAGCTAGGTCCGTGGTTAAAAGGGCGATTTACATAATCCCTCGCCTTCCTAACATCCCCCGCCTGGATTTGCCGCTAGGAAGGCACTGATGGTTACCCATGCGCATTGGTGTATTGGGTGTCCATTGTCTGCCGGAACCTCCGTGTAGTTTGTACCTCAGTCGGTTCGATTTGTGATCGTGCTCGATATCTGACTCCACATCATTGTTACTCACTGTTACCATTGTCCTGGGATGTCCCTTGGTCTGGTTTGTGTGCACCAATGTGGCCTAAGATACCAATGTGGCCTAAGATACCAGTGCATCTATTCTATACAGCCTGAACCCCAAGGGTCATCAGAGGGTATTTTGTACAGAGAACGCGTCCAATATATGGACATCAGCCAAAAGCAAAACAAAAACGTTTGTCCAGAAACACAATTAAATACATATCGCCAGTAACTGTAATGATAGCCACTGATCTGGGTTACTTTCTCGGATCCAGCGTGGCACATCTATTTCTGAATGAAATGCATGTTAATGGAATTCTACTGTGAGTTGCAAATCATGTATATTATTTCCTATACCGAGCCCTGTGGGTCCAATGTGCTGGGGACCTGGGGTATATAGTAAGGAATGCCAAGGAGCATGCCCAATACACGGGCCTCTATAATGTTGCAGTCGTGCTGAACACAAGTGGATGAATGAAATATCTGCCACATAAACAGCTAAACAACTGCATTGAAGCAATTTCTCCAACGCTCAAACGTTCCAGGTGTTTCGATAGGACAACCGTGGCTTATGTACTCTTTCTGTCTTTACTATATGCCGTTAACGTTGGGCATAATCTAGTAGTAGGCCTATGCACACGCTGACACCGCGCACCAGTGATTTCAGGACTTGATGCCCGAGAGAAATGCCTCTTGTATAACATAAATCTTCCCAGCGCGGTCGGCCCGCCGCGGCCCGGCTGTATCCGTAAACGGGGCCTGCCCCAGGCATCAGAGTGCTCCTGGTGTGGCGTGCACCGTTTGGTATTCAACACGCCAACAACTCTCTCAGTTAGGTAACCCTCCGCTTGTGATCGGATAAAAACAGCTGGCCCACCCAACGGCCACCGCATTCGGTGTTAGATTGCGTGATCACATAAACTTTCCTGTTAAGCGTATCAAAGTTATCGTTATATTACTCTCTTAACCGTTATATTTTATTTTATTTTTTTGCGGTGGGGGGCTTAATGTATTATTATCATATTTTGAATGTCCTGCAAATGATGTAGGCGGGGATGTCCATGATGTCAGTAAGTAGTAGGGTATGTTCCCCTGCTGCAATGGCGCTCGTCCAAGTTGACATCGTCGTCTCGACATGTTGACGTCTGTGCAAACATCAGAGTACTAGACTCAAACAAGGCTTCCGACAAGGTTGACTCTAGCGCGTGACCCGCCATGGGGGGGGGGGCAGTTATCACAGTGCATTGGTTTACCGCCGGACTCAACACAACATATGCGAAACTCCAAACATATTATGCCCCCCCCCCCCCATCATTATGACCATTATGTTAGACATCAACCTGAAGTAATAGTGAGGTTACCGAAGGGACGCATTTGTACGAGTACGTTGCCAAGGATTTCATAAATATGTCTTTCATCAGGAAAATGTTATTTACAGTGTAAGTTTCCGGTTCGATGTGTAATTATGTTTATTCTTCTCTCCTCCTTCCCTGCTAGAGGAATATGTCGCTATGGTGACTATGATGGCGAAAGGCGAAGGCGGATAAGCGGAGGGAAACATTTGTAGCCGTGCTAAGGTGTCATGTGGATGTATTAGTTACGTGTGCTTGTCAGGGGCGTGTGCAGGATTCCTTGATTGACGAGGGCGGGCTCACAGTGACATCTTGCGACCGGGTGGGGGGCGGCTCGCAACAAAATTGCGACCAAGGGGTCCTCTATTTTATGACCGGGGCACAGAATTTGAACAGGGGGGCCACAGATATACGTGCCCCCTGTTTCCCCTCCCCCCAACCCCACCCCCTGGACACCCCCCATGCTTATGGATGAAAAGGAAATTTTGTAGAAATGCATCGGGATCCGGAAGTGTTAGATAACGTAGGTATGTGGATTTTACGTGTAAATAAGCAACTTTCACTGGTGTATATATCTGCTTTACATCAGAGTTATCGCAATATGTGGCAAGACTCAAGTTCCGATACATGATTTTTGAAGTGAGCGGGAGGGGGGGTCGGTGTCCAATATGGGGTGTATTACGTACCTGATGACGAACGACCGGAGGGGCCGGGGGATTATTATTGTAGATGGAGGGAATTCACACCAAAAATGCTCAATTTACGCCAGTACTGGGGCGCCCATGCTCCATAGCTTTGGTCTCGGTGGCCTGGGCCAACCATCCCCAGGATTCGCCAATGCCGGTCATTCATGAAGGTCTTGAACATTTGTGGTTGTCTTTGATTATACATACCAATATTGACATGTGCCGTCTTGTTTCCTTCTATTCAGGTGGGAGCGTCGTTGTTTGCCAGTAACATAGGAAGTGAGCATTTCATTGGCTTGGCCGGCTCGGGCGCCGCCAGTGGCATTGGAATCACAGTATTCGAACTAAATGTGAGTATTTAACGACTTTTATGCCAAAAATATATGTACGTATATTTACTAATTATAAGTACACACATATACACGTTTTTGGTATATTATTAAATTAATGATAAAAAATTGTTATAGATAAAAGCAGTTCGGATAAATGCACCTTTGTGCCTTTTCTCATCGCTTTTTATGTTTAATTGCATATCAATTCTAGTTCCTTCAGTTTCCTCCTGTAATCAGTATCATAACCACACCCAATCGATCACCAGCCGCCCGTGCCACTGCCTTCTGCCCATCTACTTGCACATAATTGATCTGTTGTCTTAAGTCCGTCCATCGATCAAGTATAATTACGGTGTGATAGGTGTGATAAGTGTGATAGGTGTGATAAGTGTGATAGGTGTGATAAGTGTGATAGGTGTGATAAGTGTGATAGGTGTGATAAGTGTGATAGGTGTGATAAGTGTGATAAGTGTGATAGGTGTGATAAGTGTGATAGGTGTGATAAGTGTGATAGGTGTGATAAGTGTGATAAGTGTGATAAGTGTGATAGGTGTGATAAGTGTGATAGGTGTGATAAGTGTGATAAGTGTGATAGGTGTGATAAGTGTGATAAGTGTGATAAGTGTGATAGGTGTGATAAGTGTGATAGGTGTGATAAGTGTGATAGGTGTGATAGGTGTGATAGGTGTGATAGGTGTGATAGGTGTGATAAGTGTGATAGGTGTGATAAGTGTGATAGGTGTGATAAGTGTGATAAGTGTGATAGGTGTGATAAGTGTGATAGGTGTGATAAGTGTGATAGGTGTGATAAGTGTGATAGGTGTGATAGGTGTGATAGGTGTGATAGGTGTGATAAGTGTGATAGGTGTGATAAGTGTGATAGGTGTGATAAGTGAGCTCCCCACGCTGGATTGCTTTAGTCCACCAACGATTCATGTTAGACCAAAAGACGATGTCCAAGTATATACTGTGTGTGTCCCATGGTCAATTTGTTTGTGCAGATTATCTGATGCCCATTTGATCCAAATAACGTAAGATAAAAGTAAACAACAAATATCATGACTATACGGACTATTGCCCAACAAAAGCACATCAATCCATGTTTGGCGTCATACGGTAATAAAATTACATACTGGTAGATGCCCCCCCCCCCCCCCGCGACTCCCCTCGTGACACAACCCCTTCTCGCAACGAATCTGGTTGGATGGACTCAGAGAGGTTCGCAGAGGGTCTGGGACACTTTATTGCCGCTGTCAAACAGATTCTGGCGCAATGGCGTCTGACTGGGATACAACTTTAATGAAATTGCGTGCTGGCACCTTTTATATACATGTTATATAGGTATCACTAAATAATGACGAAATCACTGGGCACCTTGCTGTGCTGTACATTGATATTGTCGGAGTAGGTCGCTCCTTCAGGTGTGGCACCTGAAGGAGCCGTAAAAGCCAAGACAACTCCGTGTTGATTTATCGTTATGCACGCTGCAAACATCATTGGATTACCACGCGAGCGTTTAAGAGGTTGAAGTGGCTAAACGCACTGGACCGTGGGTCGCGAGAATGAATGCCTCGCGTTTCTTTGTTTTCTATCGCATGAAGAGGAGAGAAGAAGAGGTTTTTTTACGTGGCCATAATCTCGTACCATGCCTCTTACACTATGCTCTCAAACGGGGTGTTTTCCTTGGCCATAACGTCAGGCCGAACATCGAAAAACTGAGCTGAGCTGATTGTCACTTATCAGCCGTACCAGTATGTATACAAGCCGAACCACAACCTGCGGGTCATTCAAACAGCCATCATCCAATGAAACCGTTAATCTTGTCATTGTCCAACATCAATGATGCTTCAGCGCACAATATAAGTCTCCACGAAGAAAATTAGTGGGTTTTCCTGCAGGAAGTACTTGATTTGTGGGCGGGCCACTAGCCGTATACACTGAAGGTACAATTGTGATAGGCCGTGTGGTAAGATTGTTTTATCACCGGTCTACTTGATATCGTTTGGTGTCTCTTGACGTCGCATTCTGTGTCTGTGTGAGAGGGTATTGGCTGGTGGGTCAGCGTGTTAATGGTCGCGGATCGACGTCTGTTGGAAGCCCGCATGGTGACACACCACGCACTGTTCCTAATGGATCATAACGGCCCGCTAGAGAGGGTCAATGTAGATAGATGTGAGCTATATGTCCCGGGGGCAACCCCCTGATCTTTTCGGAGACAGACCTAGGACTTTTATCCTGCAGTAATATAGACATTTACACAGGCAGGAATTGAACCATGTACTGGTCGCTTGGGTTGGCCCAGGATACCACACCCGACAACAGCCTATGATTGCATATACATAAATATATATACATTGAACTTTGATAATATTTATTAAGTATTTATATAGTGGTCTAATATGAGAACTGTTGCCCCACGTGTAGGACATGTCGATGGCAACAAGTCATTAGTATAGCTTTGTAACACCAATTCGGACGTCGATATCACGCCCCAGAGTAAAGCTGCTTTTTGTTAACCAATAAACTGTCCGGATCTAGCTAACCCACTGAAACACTAAGTGTGTGAATACGTTTCACTCATGCGCAATATTAATGAATTTCACAGGCCCTAAGTTAAAAGAATGACCTCTATCGAAAGCTCATTGTGTTGATGCTGGCATGAAAGAGTTAAAATCATGGAACGTGGAAAGCGATCTTCCGGCAGCGTAACATCATATATGATCCTGTAATACTAAAACGAGCGATGCCGTTAGGAGGGGATCTGTCGATTGACGGTCAGCTTGGCCTACACCGGGAGGGGCAGGATTCTTTCTATCACTGTCACCCGATGCTCCTTTGTACTGATTTTATTACCTTCCCAACGCAACTCTAATTAAACTGTTACTCACACTATAATACATATTTGCTTTCTCTTTGCAGGCTATTTTCGTTCTGATGATCCTGGGGTGGATCTTCGTCCCAGTGTACATAGCCTCAGGGGTGAGTTGGTGTCTGGTGTAGGGCTACATCTCCATATGACAGGCTGTCCTATTCGTGGCTTTAAAATAGGGCTTTAGAGCGTCTGTAACACCAGGTTTGTAGGCATGAAACCCTTGGGACTAAACAAGTTGTGACGACAAAGATTGTGACGCGGTCAGAATACTTTTTATCAATACATCTTCCCCATAACCAATGTTTTATAGCTGTTCCGAGATGTGCCCCCCCTCCCTCTCCCCTGAATTCCCGGGGCTATTCCATCCACATGTCTGTAATAACGACTTTAAGCTCAAATATGATGTGAATCTGGCAATTATTTCTCATAATCTACTGCTATTGATAGATAATATCGGATCTATTAATCACAATGCATACAATGCCGCGACTTGTACTTCACTAGTGCTTCCCTACATATGTCTAAATATTGATAACGTTTGGCTTGATTTTATGATGATAAATTAAAGCAAAGAAGTCCTCTTACAAGTTGTAATATGCTACAAGTGAGACGAATATAACCGTGTTTTGACATTAAATATGAGATAAGTTTTAAATAGTGCTTTAATTTCAGGTGTTCACCATGCCCGAGTACCTGCAGAAGCGGTTTGGTGGCCAGCGGATCCGGATTTACCTGGCTGTCCTGGCTCTCCTGCTCTCTATCTTCACCAAAGTAGCCGTAAGGACACCTTTAATTACCATGGCTGAATTGGGTTCTTAGTCCGATATTTATTTAGCCTTATTTATCGGTTCACTTAGCGGTTTGCAAATGGACTATTGTAAAATGTACCTGCCTGGAGTAACACTCGAGTAATAATCATTATAATCTCAAGCTAGCCATGTAAGGAAGAGTTTTGGGTTGGTGTCATGGAAGAAACGTACGAATTACGTTTTACTAGTTTTGATAGTTGTAAGCTCAAAGCAGATTATCTAACTCTTCTATCCTCTTCGCTCCTACTCTCCTGTAGTGTCACTTATTATCGTCCTTCCCTTATCTGCCTCTCCCGACCCCTGTAGTGTCCCTTATTATCGTCCTTCCCTTATCTGCCTCTCCCGACCCCTGTAGTGTCCCTTATTATCGTCCTTCCCTTATCTGCCTCTCCCGACCCCTGTAGTGTCCCTTATTATCGTCCTTCCCTTATCTACCTCTCCCGACCCCTGTAGTTTCCCTTATTATCGTCCTTCCCTTATCTGCCTCTCCCGACCCCTGTAGTTTCCCTTATTATCGTCCTTCCCTTATCTGCCTCTCCCGACCCCTGTAGTTTCCCTTATGATCGTCCTTCTTTTATCTGCCTCTCCCGACCCCTGTAGTTTCCCTTATTATCGTCCTTCCCTTATCTGCCTCTCCCGACCCCTGTGGTGTCACTTATTATCGTCCTTCCCTTATCTGCCTCTCCCGACCCCTGTAGTTTCCCTTATTATCGTCCTTCCCTTATCTGCCTCTCCCGACCCCTGTAGAGTCACTTATTATCGTCCTTCCCTTATCTGCCTCTCCCAACTCCTATAATGTCCCGTAATATCGTCCTTCCCTTATCTGCCTCTCCCGACCCCTATAGTGTCCCTTAATATCGTCCTTCCCTTATCTGCCTCCCCGACCCCTGTAGTGTCCCTCATTATCGTCCTTCCCTTATCTGCCTCTCCCGACCCCTGTGGTGTCACTTATTATCGTCCTTCCCTTATCTACCTCTCCCGACCCCTGTAGTGTCCCTTATTATCGTCCTTCCCTTATCTGCCTCTCCCGACCCCTGTGGTGTCACTTATTATCGTCCTTCCCTTATCTACCTCTCCCGACCCCTGTAGTGTCCCTTATTATCGTCCTTCCCTTATCTGCCTCTCCCGACCCCTGTGGTGTCACTTATTATCGTCCTTCCCTTATCTACCTCTCCCGACCCCTGTAGTGTCCCTTATTATCGTCCTTCCCTTATCTGCCTCTCCCGACCCCTGTGGTGTCACTTATTATCGTCCTTCCCTTATCTACCTCTCCCGACCCCTGTAGTGTCACTTATTATCGTCCTTCCCTTATCTGCCTCTCCCGACCCCTGTGGTGTCACTTATTATCGTCCTTCCCTTATCTACCTCTCCCGACCCCTGTAGTGTCCCTTATTATCGTCCTTCCCTTATCTGCCTCCCCGACCCCTGTAGTGTCCCTTAATATCGTCCTTCCCTTATCTGCCTCTCCCGACCCCTGTAGTGTCCCTTAATATCGTCCTTCCCTTATCTGCCTCTCCCGACCTCTGTAGTGTCACTTATTATCGTCCTTCCCTTATCTGCCTCTCCCGACCCCTGTAGTGTCCCTTATTATCGTCCTTCCCTTATCTGCCTCTCCCGACCCCTGTAGTGTCCCTTATTATCGTCCTTCCCTTATCTGCCTCTCCCGACTCCTGTAGTGTCCCTTATTATCGTCCTTCCCTTATCTGCCTCTCCCGACCCCTGTGGTGTCACTTATTATCGTCCTTCCCTTATCTACCTCTCCCGACCCCTATAATAGCCCGTTTTATCGTCCTTCCCTTATCTACCTCTCCCGACCCCTATAATAGCCCGTTTTATCGTCCTTCCCTTATCTGCCTCTCCCGACAGGCCAATCTGTACGCTGGCGCCATCTTCATAGAGCAGTCCTTGGGGTTCAACCTCTACGTCGCCATCGTCATTCTGTTGGCCATCGCCGCCCTCTTCACCATAGCAGGTAACATGTGACTACAGCGCCACGTGGTCATGGCGGCCGTCACGTCATCCATACACTAGTGAAATGGAAATGCATGTAGATGTTTGATAGAATGTCTAGCATTTCAAAGTTATGAGGTTAAATAGATGATAGAGATTAATATACTTTAACTTGATCGCTATCAAATGATAATCTAATTTGTATGCTTCAAAATATAAGTCATGTATATTATTAATTAACATCTGTAAAGTCTATAGTACTGGAGTTAAAGAGGACATATTGCTCGTGTGGATTTACTCACGGTAAATGAAGGCTTCTACTATTTTATGTTTAATATTATCCCGTTATTTCTCAATCTCGAAATCGAGTGTTTTGTTTTGACGCCCCTCTCTGTGTCTCCAGGTGGTCTGACTGCTGTCATCTGGACTGACTTCATTCAAACGATCATCATGCTTATCGGGGCATTCTACTTGATGGTGGCAAGTAAGTAGTGTCAAGGACACCAGTCCTGTCAGATCTAGATGGCATCCAGCAAATAATCTATCTGCATAATCTATGTAGAGGGGCGTTGTGGTGTGAGTTTGATTTCTGATATTGCAATTGTCCGGTTTGTGGTTTACTTTCGTTGTGTGTTTGCAAAATCCCAGTTTTGTTGGACACACTGTGCGTACGTACCCTAAAAAGTCAGATTATTTAAGAATGAATCTTAAGAGGTCCTTGAACCCAGACATCCCTTTGCAGATTGTAATATCGTGGATTATGCATGGTATGAACCGTCGCCTACTTGATGACATGAGAATTAAGGTGTATGAATCACCATTGAGCCATCAAATAATTGACACACTTTAGAGTGGTTTACTTATTATACGTAATCGCCATAGTCAATACATAATTGTGTATACATCCTGGTGTGTGCAGGATTATGTATACACAGTGATATACGAATAAGATGTGCATCATGTGTACATCATGGTGTGTACATCATGGGGCGTACATCATGGTGTGTACATCATGGTGTGTACATCATGGGGCGTACATCATGCTGTGTACATCATGGGGCGTACATCATGGTGTGTACATCATGGTGTGTACATCATGGTGTGTACATCACGGTGTGTACATCATGGTGTGTACATCATGGTGTGTACATCACGGTGTGTACATCATGGTGTGTACATCATGGTGTGTACATCATGGGGCGTACATCATGGTGTGTACATCATGGTGTGTACATCATGGTGTGTACATCACGGTGTGTACATCATGGTGTGTACATCATGGTGCGTACATCACGGTGTGTACATCATGGTGCGTACATCACGGTGTGTACATCACGGTGTGTACATCATGGTGCGTACATCACGGTGTGTACTTCATGGTGTGTACATCATGGTGTGTACATCATGGTGCGTACATCATGGTGTGTACATCATGGTGTGTACATCATGGTGTGTACATCATGGTGTGTACATCATGGTGTGTACATCACGGTGCGTACATCATGGTGTGTACATCACGGTGCGTACATCATGGTGCGTACATCACGGTGTGTACATCACGGTGTGTACATCATGGTGCGTACATCACGGTGTGTACTTCACGGTGTGTACATCATGGTGCGTACATCACGGTGTGTACTTCACGGTGAGTACATCACGGTGCGTACATCATGGTGTGTACATCATGGTGTGTACATCATGGTGCGTACATCACGGTGTGTACATCATGGTGCGTACATCACGGTGTGTACATCATGGTGTGTACATCATGGTGCGTACATCACGGTGTGTACATCATGGTGTGTACATCATGGTGTGTACATCATGGTGTGTACATCATGGTGTGTACATCACGGTGTGTACATCATGGTGTGTACATCATGGTGTGTACATCATGGTGCGTACATCATGGTGCGTACATCATGGTGTGTACATCATGGTGTGTACATCATGGTGTGTACATCATGGTGCGTACATCATGGTGTGTACATCATGGTGTGTACATCATGGTGTGTACATCATGGTGCGTACATCACGGTGTGTACATCACGGTGTGTACATCATGGTGTGTACATCAGGGTGCGTACATCACGGTGCGTACATCATGGTGTGTACATCATGGTGCGTACATCATAGTGCGCACATCACGGTGCGTACATCATGGTGCGTACATCAGGGTGCGTACATCACGGTGCGTACATCATGGTGTGTACATCATGGTGCGTACATCATAGTGCGTACATCATGGTGTGTACATCATGGTGTGTACATCACGGTGTGTACATCATGGTGCGTACATCACGGTGTATACATCATGGTGTGTACATCATGGTGCGTACATCACGGTGTGTACATCATGGTGTGTACATCATGGTGTGTACATCAGGGTGTGTACATCATGGTGCGTACATCATGGTGTGTACATCATGGTGTGTACATCATGGTGCGTACATCATGGTGTACATTATGGTGCGTACATCATGCTGTGTACATCATGGTGCGTACATCATGGTGCGTACATCATGGTGTGTACATCACGGTGTGTACATCATGGTGTGTACATCATGGTGTGTACATCATGGGGCGTACATCGTGGTGTGTACATCATGGTGTGTACATCATGGTGCGTACATCATGGTGTGTACATCACGGTGCGTACATCAGGGTGCGTACATCATGGTGTGTACATCATGGTGTGTACATCATGGTGTGTACATCATGGTGTGTACATCATGGTGTGTACATCATGGTGTGTACATCATGGTGTGTACATCATGGTGTGTACATCATGGTGTGTACATCATGGTGTGTACATCATGGTGTGTACATCATGGTGTGTACATCATGGGGCGTACATCATGGTGTGTACATCATGGTGTGTACATCATGGTGCGTACATCATGGTGCGTACATCACGGTGCGTACATCAGGGTGCGTACATCATGGTGTGTACATCATGGTGTGTACATCATGGTGCGTACATCATGGTGTGTACATCATGGTGTGTACATCACGGTGTGTACATTATGGTGTGTACATCATGGTGTGTACATCATGGTGTGTACATCACGGTGTGTACATCACGGTGCGTACATCATGGTGTGTACATCATGGTGTGTACATCACGGTGTGTACATCACGGTGTGTACATCACGGTGCGTACATCAGGGTGCGTACATTACGGTGCGCACATCACGGTGCGTACATCACGGTGTGTACGTCATAGTTTTTAACATATATTGGGTGAGATTATCGACATTTTGATCGATACAACAATTGCAGCGAAGATTTTATATGATGTACAACCGCCATGTGAACGCGTGCGTTGCGTAACTCACTTTCAGGCATTATCAAAGCCGGCAGTTTTGACACCGTGGCTCGAGAGTTCATGACCTCGGCCTCCAACACGACCAAGTATTTCGAAGCCAACCCTCAGTTGAACTTCAGCTACCGAGGGTGCGGATACCCGCCGGCCAACTCCCTCCATTTGGTCAGGGATGCCGATGATGGTAGTTTGCCCTGGCCTGGAATCTTCTTCGGCCTCACCATATCCTCCGTCTGGTATTGGTGCTCCGATCAGGTCAGCAGCCATTGAGGCCGTTGGAGATAGCTAGCGCCACCTGGTGCTGGAGAGTGGTTTACTCGGGTGAAACGCTACTCCATCGCCGGTTTTTCTGTTTCTCGCCTGCGGAAATGTCCTCCTTCTAACTAGTTTTTGCCCTAAACAACGAGGCTTTGGGTGGCCTGTTTCCTCGTCATGGGTTTAGCGTACTGGAATGCTTCTTGTCTATTGTCTAATATTGTGCGTCAGCATTTGCTGAAGTTTCTTGTTACAACTAACAGATTCGAAACTGTAACATCTCTGTTGCTTTTCATACGTGTCTCGGATCATATGAACACCAGGTATAATAACCTGTATAACCTTAACTCTTTGGGCTGTGTTTCCTGTTGTCACACATACAGGGAACGATAGTTGAACACCTCCACGTCGTCGCGTGCTTCCTTCCGTTGTCCGTTGTACCACGTTGTATGTCTACTTAGCTTGGAGGCGGTCTTTTGGTGTCGTTCTGCCTCGTCGGCTGTTTCTGTTGCTTTTGTCTGGTACTTATTTCTTCCTCTTTGCACGATTTCAGTCGATGTTGTATTCATTCTAACCTCTTTATTACTAATTTCCTTTCAGATCTTGGTGTTATATATATCTGGAATATAGCAACAATGTATTAACCATACTTCTATTCTGTCTTTAAATTTTTTTTCACATACTATGAAACATCGATTTTCTTTCAGGTGAATATACTGTGTGCATTATTAAGCATGGTTATGGGCCATTAAATGACATTTAACAAAAAATCCTGCCATCGAAATCGATCCCCCCCCCCTATCACGACCATCATCTCCATACATTTTTCCTCCATAAAGGTTTCCCCCAAATCCTGTACGCACCCTTGCAAGTATCGTCTACTTTATTAATAGAAAGGGTCAGTTATGAACCACACAAACCACACACAGAAACAAAGAAATATCGAAAAACCAGACAGCCTTATTTACAATGTCGACTCACCAGACAGCCTTAGGTATCATGTCGACTGACAGCCTTATGTACAACGCGCAGGTTTCATCGAGGCCGGGGGTTATGAGAATATTGAGTATTCTTACATGCGCGCGGCGCCCAACTCGTCCCTCCACGAGATGGAGGCCTGGGGTAACACCACGTGTGGCCTGCCCCCTCCGGACTCCTACAACATGGTCCGGGAGTACAACGACCCAGACTACCCCTGGCCAGGAATGTTCTTCGGAGCCACCATATCATCATTGTGGTACTGGTGTTCTGACCAGGTCCGCTTTGCATTTTAAATTGTTCTTGTATATATATATATGTATATATAGTTAAGGGTAGTAGCGTCTGGAGCGTGGTAGATTAAAATTAAAATAGAGGTATCAATCTTTTTAAACACTTTATAAAAATAAAATATAAAATAAAATTTAAAAAGGAAGCTTTACATAACACTTTAAACACTTTATTAAAATAAAATCTATAATAAAATATAAAAATGAAGCTTTACATAGGATAAAGTCACGTGCACGAAGATTAATGTCAGAGTTTAATCCGAATATATTAAAGGTGAAGCAAACATTTCCAGTGGTAATTATTGGGGACGTATGCACGCTCACAGGAGGCGCTATAGTGACAGTATAACGTGTTTGAAGCCATGTGGTCAGAGGATAGCTGAGACTGAAGCTAAGTGTACAAGGGATAGTTAACACTGAAGCTAAGGATACAAGGGATAGTTAACACTGAAGCTAAGGGTACAAGGGATAGTTAACACTGAAGCTAAGGGTACAAGGGATAGTTAACACTGAAGCTATGTGTACAAATGCAAATACGGCTGCGTAACTTGTACAAAATATCAGCATTAGACTACATGTACCGAGATAATTAAGAGTCAAGGTTGTGTGCCAAAATCATCTGTAACAACTATGCAGAATAAGGGAACTACGCGTTGGGTCTACTAGTACATTCTACCTTTGACCGCACATCCTCACCTATGTTAGTGTAGCATTCATACTGCCCCAATGACCGCACATCCTCACCTATGTTAGTGTAGCATTCATACTGCCCCAATGACCGCACATCCTCACCTATGTTAGTGTAGCATTCATACTGCCCCAATGACCGCACATCCTCACCTATGTTAGTGTAACATTCATACTGCCCCAATGACCGCACATCCTCACCTATGTTAGTGTAGCATTCATACTGCCCCAATGACCGCACATCCTCACCTATGTTAGTGTAGCATTCATACTGCCCCAATGACCGCACATCCTCACCTATGTTAGTGTAACATTCATACTGCCCCAATGACCGCACATCCTCACCTATGTTAGTGTAACATTCATACTGCCCCAATGACCGCACATCCTCACCTATGTTAGTGTAGCATTCATACTGCCCCAATGACCGCACATCCTCACCTATGTTAGTGTAGCATTCATACTGCCCCAATGACCACACAACCTCACCTATGTTAGTGTAGCATTCATACTGCCCCAATGACCGCACATCCTCACCTATGTTAGTGTAGCATTCATACTGCCCCAATGACCGCACATCCTCACCTATGTTAGTGTAGCATTCATACTGCCCCAATGACCGCACATCCTCACCTATGTTAGTGTAGCATTCATACTGCCCCAATGACCGCACATCCTCACCTATGTTAGTGTAGCATTCATACTGCCCCAATGACCGCATATCCTCACCTATGTTAGTGTAGCATTCATACTGCCCCAATGACCGCACATCCTCACCTATGTTAGTGTAGCATTCATACTGCCCCAATGACCGCATATCCTCACCTATGTTAGTGTAACATTCATACTGCCCCAATGACCACACAACCTCACCTATGTTAGTGTAGCATTCATACTGCCCCAATGACCGCACATCCTCACCTATGTTAGTGTAGCATTCATACTGCCCCAATGACCGCACATCCTCACCTATGTTAGTGTAACATTCATACTGCCCCAATGACCACACAACCTCACCTATGTTAGTGTAGCATTCATACTGCCCCAATGACCGCATATCCTCACCTATGTTAGTGTAACATTCATACTGCCCCAATGACCGCACATCCACACCTATGTTAGTGTAACATTCATACTGCCCCAATGACCGCACATCCACACCTATGTTAGTGTAGCATTCATACTGCCCCAATGACCGCACATCCTCACCTATGTTAGTGTAACATTCATACTGCCCCAATGACCACACAACCTCACCTATGTTAGTGTAGCATTCATACTGCCCCAATGACCGCATATCCTCACCTATGTTAGTGTAACATTCATACTGCCCCAATGACCGCACATCCACACCTATGTTAGTGTAACATTCATACTGCCCCAATGACCGCACATCCACACCTATGTTAGTGTAACATTCATACTGCCCCAATGACCGCACATCCACACCTATGTTAGTGTAGCATTAATACTGCCCCAATGACCGCACATCCTCACCTATGTTAGTGTAGCATTCATACTGCCCCAATGACCGCACATCCTCACCTATGTTAGTGTAGCATTCATACTGCCCCAATGACCGCACATCCTCACCTATGTTAGTGTAACATTCATACTGCCCCAATGACCACACAACCTCACCTATGTTAGTGTAGCATTCATACTGCCCCAATGACCGCACATCCTCACCTATGTTAGTGTAGCATTCATACTGCCCCAATGACCGCACATCCTCACCTATGTTAGTGTAGCATTCATACTGCCCCAATGACCGCACATCCTCACCTATGTTAGTGTAACATTCATACTGCCCCAATGACCGCACATCCACACCTATGTTAGTGTAGCATTCATACTGCCCCAATGACCGCACATCCTCACCTATGTTAGTGTAACATTCATACTGCCCCAATGACCGCACATCCTCACCTATGTTAGTGTAGCATTCATACTGCCCCAATGACCGCACATCCACACCTATGTTAGTGTAGCATTCATACTGCCCCAATGACCGCACATCCTCACCTATGTTAGTGTAGCATTCATACTGCCCCAATGACCGCACATCCTCACCTATGTTAGTGTAACATTCATACTGCCCCAATGACCACACAACCTCACCTATGTTAGTGTAGCATTCATACTGCCCCAATGACCGCACATCCTCACCTATGTTAGTGTAGCATTCATACTGCCCCAATGACCGCACATCCTCACCTATGTTAGTGTAGCATTCATACTGCCCCAATGACCGCACATCCTCACCTATGTTAGTGTAGCATTCATACTGCCCCAATGACCGCACAACCTCACCTATGTTAGTGTAACATTCATACTGCCCCAATGACCGCACATCCTCACCTATGTTAGTGTAACATTCATACTGCCCCAATGACCGCCCATCCTCACCTATGTTAGTGTAGCATTCATACTGCCCCAATGACCGCACATCCACACCTATGTTAGTGTAGCATTCATACTGCCCCAATGACCGCACATCCTCACCTATGTTAGTGTAGCATTAATACTGCCCCAATGACCGCCCATCCTCACCTATGTTAGTGCAGCATTCATACTGCCCCAATGACCGCACATCCTCACCTATGTTAGTGTAGCATTAATACTGCCCCAATGACCGCCCATCCTCACCTATGTTAGTGTAGCATTCATACTGCCTCAATGACCGCCCATCCTCACCTATGTTAGTGTAACATTCATACTGCCCCAATGACCGCCCATCCTCACCTATGTTAGTGTAGCATTCATACTGCCTCAATGACCGCCCATCCTCACCTATGTTAGTGTAACATTCATACTGCCCCAATGACCGCCCATCCACACCTATGTTAGTGTAGCATTCATACTGCCCCAATGACCGCACATCCTCACCTATGTTAGTGCAGCATTCATACTGCCCCAATGACCGCACATCCTCACCTATGTTAGTGCAGCATTCATACTGCCCCAATGACCGCACATCCTCACCTATGTTAGTGTAGCATTCATACTGCCTCAATGACCACACATCCACACCTATGTTAGTGCAGCATTCATACTGCCCCAATGACCGCACATCCACACCTATGTTAGTGTAACATTCATACTGCCCCAATGACCGCCCATCCTCACCTATGTTAGTGCAGCATTCATACTGCCCCAATGACCGCCCATCCTCACCTATGTTAGTGCAGCATTCATACTGCCCCAATGACCGCACATCCTCACCTATGTTAGTGTAGCATTCATACTGCCCCAATGACCGCACATCCTCACCTATGTTAGTGTAACATTCATACTGCCCCAATGACCGCACATCCACACCTATGTTAGTGCAGCATTCATACTGCCCCAATGACCGCACATCCACACCTATGTTAGTGCAGCATTCATACTGCCCCAATGACCGCACATCCTCACCTATGTTAGTGTAGCATTCATACTGCCTCAATGACCGCCCATCCTCACCTATGTTAGTGTAGCATTCATACTGCCTCAATGACCGCCCATCCTCACCTATGTTAGTGTAGCATTCATACTGCCCCAATGACCGCACATCCTCACCTATGTTAGTGTAACATTCATACTGCCCCAATGACCGCACATCCTCACCTATGTTAGTGTAACATTCATACTGCCCCAATGACCGCACATCCACACCTATGTTAGTGTAGCATTAATACTGCCCCAATGACCGCACATCCTCACCTATGTTAGTGTAACATTCATACTGCCCCAATGACCGCACATCCACACCTATGTTAGTGCAGCATTCATACTGCCCCAATGACCGCACATCCTCACCTATGTTAGTGTAGCATTCATACTGCCTCAATGACCGCCCATCCTCACCTATGTTAGTGTAGCATTCATACTGCCTCAATGACCGCCCATCCTCACCTATGTTAGTGTAGCATTCATACTGCCTCAATGACCGCCCATCCTCACCTATGTTAGTGTAGCATTCATACTGCCTCAATGACCGCCCATCCTCACCTATGTTAGTGTAGCATTCATACTGCCCCAATGACCGCACATCCTCACCTATGTTAGTGTAACATTCATACTGCCCCAATGACCGCACATCCTCACCTATGTTAGTGTAGCATTCATACTGCCCCAATGACCGCACATCCACACCTATGTTAGTGCAGCATTCATACTGCCCCAATGACCGCACATCCTCACCTATGTTAGTGTAACATTCATACTGCCCCAATGACCGCACATCCTCACCTATGTTAGTGTAGCATTCATACTGCCCCAATGACCGCACATCCACACCTATGTTAGTGTAGCATTCATACTGCCTCAATGACCGCCCATCCTCACCTATGTTAGTGTAACATTCATACTGCCTCAATGACCGCCCATCCTCACCTATGTTAGTGTAACATTCATACTGCCCCAATGACCGCCCATCCTCACCTATGTTAGTGTAGCATTCATACTGCCCCAATGACCGCACATCCTCACCTATGTTAGTGCAGCATTCATACTGCCCCAATGACCGCACATCCTCACCTATGTTAGTGTAGCATTCATACTGCCCCAATGACCGCACATCCACACCTATGTTAGTGCAGCATTCATACTGCCCCAATGACCGCACATCCACACCTATGTTAGTGCAGCATTCATACTGCCTCAATGACCGCCCATCCTCACCTATGTTAGTGTAGCATTCATACTGCCTCAATGACCGCACATCCTCACCTATGTTAGTGTAACATTCATACTGCCCCAATGACCGCACATCCACACCTATGTTAGTGCAGCATTCATACTGCCCCAATGACCGCACATCCTCACCTATGTTAGTGTAGCATTCATACTGCCCCAATGACCGCACATCCACACCTATGTTAGTGCAGCATTCATACTGCCCCAATGACCGCACATCCTCACCTATGTTAGTGTAGCATTCATACTGCCCCAATGACCGCACATCCACACCTATGTTAGTGCAGCATTCATACTGCCCCAATGACCGCACATCCTCACCTATGTTAGTGTAGCATTCATACTGCCTCAATGACCGCCCATCCTCACCTATGTTAGTGTAGCATTCATACTGCCTCAATGACCGCCCATCCTCACCTATGTTAGTGTAGCATTCATACTGCCCCAATGACCGCACATCCACACCTATGTTAGTGCAGCATTCATACTGCCCCAATGACCGCACATCCTCACCTAAGTGTAGCATTCATACTGCCCCAATGACCGCACATCCTCACCTATGTTAGTGCAGCATTCATACTGCCCCAATGACCGCACATCCTCACCTATGTTAGTGTAGCATTCATACTGCCCCAATGACCGCACATCCTCACCTATGTTAGTGTAGCATTCATACTGCCCCAATGACCGCACATCCTCACCTATGTTAGTGTAACATTCATACTGCCCCAATGACCGCACATCCTCACCTATGTTAGTGTAGCATTCATACTGCCTCAATGACCGCCCATCCTCACCTATGTTAGTGCAGCATTCATACTGCCCCAATGACCGCACATCCTCACCTATGTTAGTGCAGCATTCATACTGCCCCAATGACCGGACATCCACACCTATGTTAGTGCAGCATTCATACTGCCCCAATGACCACACAACCTCACCTATGTTAGTGTAGCATTAATACTGCCCCAATGACCGCACATCCTCACCTATGTTAGTGTAGCATTCATACTGCCCCAATGACCGCACATCCTCACCTATGTTAGTGCAGCATTCATACTGCCCCAATGACCGCACATCCTCACCTATGTTAGTGTAGCATTCATACTGCCTCAATGACCGCCCATCCTCACCTATGTTAGTGTAGCATTCATACTGCCCCAATGACCGCACATCCTCACCTATGTTAGTGTAGCATTCATACTGCCCCAATGACCGCACATCCACACCTATGTTAGTGCAGCATTCATACTGCCCCAATGACCGCACATCCTCACCTATGTTAGTGTAGCATTAATACTGCCCCAATGACCGCACATCCACACCTATGTTAGTGTAGCATTCATACTGCCCCAATGACCGCACATCCACACCTATGTTAGTGTAGCATTCATACTGCCCCAATGACTGCACATCCTCAACTATGTTAGTGTAACATTCATACTGCCCCAATGACCGCACATCCTCACCTATGTTAGTGTAACATTCATACTGCCCCAATGACCGCACATCCACACCTATGTTAGTGTAGCATTCATACTGCCCCAATGACTGCACATCCTCAACTATGTTAGTGTAACATTCATACTGCCCCAATGACCGCACATCCACACCTATGTTAGTGTAGCATTCATACTGCCCCAATGACCGCACATCCACACCTATGTTAGTGTAGCATTCATACTGCCCCAATGACTGCACATCCTCAACTATGTTAGTGTAACATTCATACTGCCCCAATGACCGCACATCCACACCTATGTTAGTGTAGCATTCATACTGCCCCAATGACCGCACATCCACACCTATGTTAGTGTAGCATTCATACTGCCCCAATGACTGCACATCCTCAACTATGTTAGTGTAACATTCATACTGCCCCAATGACCGCACATCCACACCTATGTTAGTGTAGCATTCATACTGCCCCAATGACCGCACATCCACACCTATGTTAGTGTAGCATTCATACTGCCCCAATGACCGCACATCCACACCTATGTTAGTGTAGCATTCATACTGCCCCAATGACCGCACATCCTCACCTATGTTAGTGTAACATTCATACTGCCCCAATGACTGCACATCCTCAACTATGTTAGTGTAGCATTCATACTGCCCCAATGACCGCACATCCTCACCTATGTTAGTGTAGCATTCATACTGCCTCAATGACCGCCCATCCTCACCTATGTTAGTGTAGCATTCATACTGCCCCAATGACCGCACATCCTCACCTATGTTAGTGCAGCATTCATACTGCCTCAATGACCGCCCATCCTCACCTATGTTAGTGTAGCATTCATACTGCCCCAATGACCGCACATCCACACCTATGTTAGTGTAGCATTCATACTGCCCCAATGACCGCACATCCTCACCTATGTTAGTGTAGCATTCATACTGCCTCAATGACCGCCCATCCTCACCTATGTTAGTGTAGCATTCATACTGCCCCAATGACCGCACATCCTCACCTATGTTAGTGCAGCATTCATACTGCCCCAATGACCGCACAACCTCACCTATGTTAGTGTAGCATTCATACTGCCCCAATGACCGCACATCCTCACCTATGTTAGTGTAGCATTCATACTGCCTCAATGACCGCCCATCCTCACCTATGTTAGTGTAGCATTCATACTGCCCCAATGACCGCACATCCTCACCTATGTTAGTGTAGCATTCATACTGCCCCAATGACCGCACATCCTCACCTATGTTAGTGTAGCATTCATACTGCCCCAATGACCGCACATCCTCACCTATGTTAGTGTAGCATTCATACTGCCTCAATGACCGCCCATCCTCACCTATGTTAGTGCAGCATTCATACTGCCCCAATGACCGCACATCCTCACCTATGTTAGTGTAGCATTCATACTGCCTCAATGACCGCCCATCCTCACCTATGTTAGTGTAGCATTCATACTGCCCCAATGACCGCACATCCTCACCTATGTTAGTGTAGCATTCATACTGCCCCAATGACCGCCCATCCTCACCTATGTTAGTGTAGCATTCATACTGCCCCAATGACCGCACATCCACACCTATGTTAGTGTAGCATTCATACTGCCCCAATGACCGCACATCCTCACCTATGTTAGTGTAACATTCATACTGCCCCAATGACCGCACATCCTCACCTATGTTAGTGTAACATTCATACTGCCCCAATGACCGCACATCCTCACCTATGTTAGTGTAACATTCATACTGCCCCAATGACCGCACATCCTCACCTATGTTAGTGTAGCATTCATACTGCCCCAATGACCACACATCCTCACTTATGAATTCTGCCACATTCCTTGTGTCATGTATTGGGTGAATCGTAATATATATGTCCATGTTTTACACGTGGCTTAGAAGGTTTTTACCCAAGATACACATGATGATGCCATATGGAAACACATGATTATACCATATGGAAAAACATGAGTATACCATATGGAAACACATGATTATATTTCAGGTTTCTTGGAAATCGGTGGCTACGAAAATCTGAAAGCTAGATTCCCCAACTCCTTACCGAGTTCCCATGCCAACCTGACCCATGTGGACCAGTGCGTCCTGCCCTCTCAGTCAGCATTCCACCTATTCCGGGGGCTGGGAGACCCGCTCCCCTGGCCCGGGGTCTTCTTTGGTCTCGCCATTTCGTCTACTTGGTATTGGTGCTCAGACCAGGTCAGGCCGTAGTGCCCTACTGCGCATGCGCCAAATATATCCGACACGCGTATTTTAGTGCAATGTGAAACATAGTTCGAGATATAATTATGTATGTGTCATATCTATGAAACCAAATTTCGTGGTAACGCCATAAAATTGCAAGTTAACCGTTGCCACGGCATGGTGCACACTAGTCAAGTTTGTTAAGCGTATGGGTCTAATGTTCATCATGACATAATCACATAATAAATGTGCACAAATGGAATGGTTATAAAAACCCACAATAATTTTTAAACATTGATATTAACTATGCGAGGAATCTAATTACTAGATCAGATTAAGCTAGATCATAGAAGTGTACGTCTTTACGGGATTACTTGTAGGGGTTAATTTATATTTCCTATATTTTCACAAAATCTGTGCCGCTGAGAAATGCATGATATTTGAAGTCATGTATAAAATATAATGCATATGATGAAGCACAACATGTTTTTTCTCCCAAATTGTCCTCATTACAATGTTTTCATGGCTGGTGCTTTCTCCACTAACTATTATTTAACAGTTAATAACCAGTTATTAACATAGTGCCTGCTGCATGAAATTAACAATATATATATATATATTTGCATTTACATATACATATGTATACATATTCATACATAGAGTTATAATCAATAATCATTTGCGCAACGTATTTAGTATCTATACCCTAAATACATATTTTTAGTGCATGTGAAAACTAACGTTAAATGGTGATGTTGCTCGACGGCATTTTAAAGCCTACCATGTCCTTACATTAACGCGTATTACCTTAACTCACAGCCATTCAATCCTATTTTAATATTATTGTTATTATATTGCCTCCATCATGTGGGAATGATCATAATATGGCCAAGCCATACAAACCTGAAAGTTGTCACAAAATGCTGCAAACCAGTAAGCTCTTATGATAGTCCTATGAGGACACCTGTTATGCCCTTGTGGATGTCGTAAAATAAGGCATTATGAGACAGTACCTCGTGATGCTTTAGGTGATCGTGCAAAGAACTCTGGCTGCCAAAAACTACTCTCACGCCAAGGCAGGTTGCATCCTGGCCGGCTACCTCAAGATCCTGCCCATGTGGATCATTGTCCTGCCTGGCATGATTTCCAGAATCCTCTACACCGGTAGGTGGCGCTATATGCCAGTCAATCGTAACCGATGTTATGGGATTCGGTGCCCATGCATCAATTCGACTTAATCGACAAGCACAGCAACTTATAATTAGTAAGTAATAAGTTATAGTAATAAATAAAAACGATCATTTTTTTTTTATTGAACATTACTCAAAAATGCAAGTTTTCAATACATCTGGCAATATATAATAATAATTTGCATCTTCATTTGTAATTACGTACGTTATACACATGTACCAGGCCCTGTATCATAACTGCTGTTTCGTTGTTGCTTTGCAACATGCAGACCTATGTAATTAGATATATTGAGGAACTTTTATTTGTGGAACTAAATATGATGTATTATATATATGTCCTTTATGGAGCCCCCCTACTTCAGTTGTAAGCAGACAGCTACGGACCAACGGGTCGTTCGTTCGAAAGCTGTTTACCTGCATCTGGGCCAATGTATTCCAACCCCATTGGCTTTGCTTTTGGCTTCTTGGCCCAATCTGGCCTTCATGTGCACAAAAGCGGTACAACAAAATATTTCATTTCCTCTACAGACATTGTGGCGTGCGCTACCCCTGACGAATGCATGGCTAAGTGTAACCAGCCGTCCGGCTGTACCAACATCGCCTACCCTCTGCTGGTGCTCAACCTGCTGCCCGTGGCGGCCCGGGGCCTCATGGTGGCCGTCATGCTGTCTGCCGTTATGTCCTCCCTCACCTCCATCTTCAACAGCAGCAGCACCCTCTTCACCGTCGACATCTGGTGCCGCATCCGCAAGCAGGCCAGCGACGTGGAGCTGATGATCGTCGGCAGGTCAGCAGGGTTGGATTCCCATGGTTGGGTGGGGGGGGGAGAGGCGCAGGTACGGTAGAGGGGCTGGGTTTATGGTTATTTAGAAGAAGACTGGCGGTTTTGAAGAAGTTATTTCGTACTTAAGCTGGCCTCCAACCATTGTATAAATAATAAACGACATACAAATACAGCAGAAAAATGAAAATACGCTACTGGGAGAAACAACTCTGTTGTCTTCTCCGTTTGAAGGCAGTGGTAATCCTATCTACACAGGACACAATGTCGATAGAACTATTAATTAGATCAATAAAAGCTGCAGTCGCTTAGCTGCTTGGAGCTAGATATACTAAGCAATCCAACGACTGAAGACTGACGGGCGGGGTTGGTGTGCATGGGAATGGGTCTTCCCATTATATTTGAGTGGATCACGGTGGGAAGGCTATTCTTGACCCTTATCATATATGTATTCCAAATAGTGGGTCCTGCTTTGAATCAATTTCCATCCAGCATGGAGTCGTATAAACAAGTGACATGTACATGGAAACATTATATAGAACCACTCTATATATGAGCGTCGGGCACCTCGGACTGACAAGAACCTTCCATCGGCATATGTTCATTCATATATGTGTAAACTTACAATACTTTTAGTTAGTTGCATAGATCAAAGTCAGAGTGTAATTTTTAGAAAAACAAATCTATAACATTCTGTCCTATCCACTCCAGGGTGTTCGTCTTGTTCATGGTTGGCATCGGGATTGCTTGGATCCCGATCGTCCAGAACTTCGCCGAGCTGTTCCACTACGTGCAGAGCGTGACCAGCTACCTGTCGCCGCCAGTCTGCGCCACCTACCTCCTGGCGGTGCTCTGGAAGAAAACCAACGAGAAGGTGAGGCCGGGCGGAACACAGCGGAAGATTTTATCCATGGGCAAATCACTTGCCCCCGGAGGTTGCTTATTCCAATGTATTTAGAATTCGTGTTAAACAAATGGTGCTATAATTCTCTTAAAAATTAGGAAATACGTGATTTTATTCTCACTGTTGCGAGGTTTGGACATATCTCATCACTATTTGTCATGAAAGCGAATAATTCATCATTTTTTTTAGTCTGTGATTAACTAAAGAGGTTTGCGTTGCCATGACATCCGCAGGGTGCCTTCTGGGGTCTCATGGTGGGCCTCGTTGTGGGTCTGATACGCTTTATCTGGGAGAACGTGTACTCAGCGCCCCCTTGCGGTGAGGAAGACACCCGTCCAGCCGTCATCTCCAAGGTTCATTACCTCCACTTCGGTATCATCCTCTTCGGCATCTCTGGCATCGTCACCATTGTCATCTCCTTGGTTACCCAACCCATCGACGAGCAATATGTGAGTATCACTCGCGTACATGCGCGAAAGCTTTTGCAGTACCTACAAGATTTATCGACATTCCCGAGGAACTTATTTATCATTTATTTAATGAGGCATAATTTAATCATAGCTTCCAACTTGTCCTCCTATTATTGGCCATATTACTATCACTACATTTGATTCTAAATTTTACAGTTATATATTTATCATTCGTTTCATTATTGCATGCACATTGTTTACAATTGGCTGAAAACTTCTGTATATAGAGGGTCAGAAATAAGTTACCTGGTCCTTGTTGTTGGCCTAGCTCAGTTGGCAGGCTGAGCTGGCGATCAACAGGTCATTGATGCGCGCCCCGAGCTAACAACTCACATTCCGCTAACGTTACTTGAAGGTTATTCCTTAGTTACTCTTATAACGTAACCTTCTAGAAACTTTTTTTAAACGTTCAGGAATTTTAGGGTTATTATGTAACCGGCCGAAAACGTTGCAAGAAGGTTGCACACTTTTACGGTATATGACGTCCCTTAAACATTATAGAACGTTAGCCAAAACGTGATCTGCTAACGAGCGCATAAATTCGGGAAAACATTCCTAGATAATGTCCTCGAAACGTTCTCTGGGCAAACCTTTGTTGGTGTGTTAGCTGCACATGGGGAAGGTGTCATCCAACCCTATTTTGTTATCCGGAGAGGTTTCTTGGCCCAAAATTAGCCTTATCCTTAATTTAGCCATATATGTGCACAAATAAAGCGACTCATAATACCAACATGTCATTTCATTTCATACCGTTCCCCTTCAGCTGTTTCGACTCACCTACTGGGACCGCTACAGTAAGGAGAAACGCTTGGACATCAACGAGGCAGCCAATGAGAAGGATCGACAAAAGGCCATGGAGCGCAAGCTACGCAAGGAAGCCAAGGACGGAGAGATCAACCCCGCCTTCACCGGATCCCAGGATATCGTACAGGACAGCAACGGCGCCTCCAGCACTGTACTGGCAGGTACGGGTATACATACATATAATTCAAATGTAATATTCCTTACATGAAGCCGGGGCCGCCTCGATAGCTCAGTGGGCTAGAGCGTTCGCCTTCAGTGCTCTGGTCACCTGAGAGCCTAACGGCATGTAGATCTGTGGTTCACGCCCTGCTGTAGTAATCTCTGTCTGGTCGTAGGATAAAGATCCCGTGTCTTTCTTGGCAAAATGTAGGGGTTACCCCCGGGGACATGGCTTCACTCTCCCTTCCTTCTCCCATTGACGCGATATGAATAAAAATGGTTAAAGCGTCCTGAATATACAATCACACAACCATACAAGACCACTTGGTTTAGTTTCACGTGCCAGAGCCTTTCTCGATAGAAACATATACTGCAGATGGTATATATCCATGCACACTATAACGCTTGTCCTATTCATCACCCCGCAACATTAATAAGCAACGTGAATTTGACTTAAATATTGGCGCTTTTCACATTTCTAATATGTATTCACCAAATTAATGGACATTCTTTGCCTTTCGCCGAGAAAACGTCAGGTTTTTAACGTTGTATAAAATGTGTGTTTTTGCAGAACCAGAGCCCGAGAGCAAGAAACCCTGGTACAAGGTAGCAGCGAACTGGATCTGTGGCATTGAAAAGACTATCACGTACACCGATGAAGAAAAAGTTACAATGGAAGCCAAGCAGACGTCGCTGTACGAAAAACCTTTCTTCCGAAAACTATGCAACGTTAATGCCATTATACTTTGTACCATTGCAACATTCATATGGGGATTCTTCGCGTGAGCGTTACCATAGCAACCACTACTAGCCAATCATATCCTCAGCCAAGATGAATCACTTCTCAGATTTTAAAGTAAAATGTTAAACTAGATCCGTTATGTTACATTTTAGATACATGTGCGCAACCTGCACATACCTTATTGGTTTTATTGAGTTACCACAATTACAACATAGGTACATTTTAAATGTTCGAGCCACTGAGCCATTATAGCATTCAGGGAAATGTCGTTCAAACAAACGTGTCTTCAAAGTATATACGGGGCTATAAATAGGGCAACTTTGGCATTTGGGGATGATAGGCGCAAAAGCATTAGAATTGTACAAACTTAGTGGCATGTGTTTTTAATGGCGTACAGCTACTTCACGATAACCTGGTCCCTGAAGTTATTACTGCATATCACTTTATAGCTAGGCGGATCATCACAGGAGCCCAAGTGTAGGATACTCATATTGTATGCATAACTGTGAAATGAGTTAAATCCACTACACTATTTGTAACTTTAAAATGTTTTATTCTAACGCACTAACATATCAGAGTTTTAATCACGTTATATTTTGTACAATTTTTATATCGTCATGAGATTCTCACAACTGCTGTATATGTACCTGTTATGTTATTTTGATATTATTACTCTATCAGACGCTATCCAATCTGTTTTTTGCGTGTCTTTTACACATCCTGCACTGGGTTAAACAAAATGCGCCTTGCTAACATAGAAGATAAGCTAGTACTTTGTGATTGCCGCGAACATTATTGTCTGATTAAAATAGCAACAAGTCGAACAGCCTAATCAGCAAAACTTGTGACATATAGTTACTCTTATCAAATACATTTCATTAAAAACTCGCCCTAATGTGTTATTCGGCGTAATTCTTGTGCCCATATGTTTCCTTTCATCAAGTGATATAAGCAACAATCATTGCCTCATATGTGATAAGATTTGCGAAAAGGATGGCAGGGGTAAACTTCTCCGGGGAACAGCATAGGGATAATGTATAGGCCAATGAGAAGCGTGGCCTACACAAACCCGAATATTAATGGACATATTAGGTCGGATTACATTATATCGGGCGGTGAGGTATGGGGTGGGGCGAAAGGGGGGGGGGGCTGGTTCGCAGTATCCGCCCTTGAAATAAGCAAAGTAATTGTCAGGATTTCGACAGTAATATATACATTTTAGAATAAAGGTTCACGAAAGTTCCTCGCGTGTGAAATATTTACCCAAAATTATCGGCATGAAATTTAAAAGTAGTAGGCCTGCAAATGGGTTTATCCGGTTGGCGAGCAAGCAAAATGCAATGAATGTATATGTTCTATTTAAGCCTCGCTTTCGTGGCTTTTTTGTAATATTTCAACTTCACCACGATTAATTTGACGGACATCAAATCAATTTCATAAGCAAAGATAGCTAAAATTCAATGCGAAGTACACACCTCCCAGGTATAACACACATGACTGGATGTCAATGTATCAACGCGTTCCCAGATAAACGATCCCTCTGTGGTCTGACATCGTTATAGGTATACCACAAGGGTGAAACAGATCGCAAGATATATTTTGTCAGACAGTATGAAATACGTAAATACACTATATTGGTCACACCATGTTCCTCTTATTTTCTTTCTTTAATGCGAATAATATGCCTTTATAGTCAGACACTCTATATACTGAGAATCATCAAAATATTCTCTCCCATAAAGGGACGACAATGATCGAAATGTTTACGGCACATGATGTTAGACTTTGTAAAGTGTTTTGTAACTTAATTGTACACTAAGGTGGAGTTAATTAAAGAACATATTAATAACAACGATCGGCGTACCATCCACACTAAAGTTTATATATCTCTTACCAAGACCTTCCTTCATTTCCGTGAGGGTTAGCATTTGAACGGGCGAAAATTTTGCTCACTTGTTACGAGCAGTACTTTCAGTCAGTAACTTGCTACTCGTGGAATGAAAACATTGTTTAGAAATTGTTTAGAGTTAAACTCTAAAATAGTTTAGTTAGTAAAATAGAAATAGTTTAGTTTAGTAAAATAAAAAGTATTGTAGGGAACCTAGAATTTAGTGTAGAAATCCCAGTGTAGTATAGAGTTCAGTTCAACCACAAGTAAGTCACCCCAGGGGCGTAGGGCCAGGGTAGACGGGTGGGGAGATAACCCACGGGAAGTAGGCAGGTACTGGCCGGGAGGGTTTACGACTGCTGACCAGCGGGGGTTCATCTGGTGTTTTAGTGCAGGCGGTCGGGATCCAGAGGCAGAGGCAGGCCGCGTATGTTTAGGGCTAGACTAGGCTAGGCGGGGGGCGGTCAAGCTGTAGTTTATTTAGGAGGGAGGGTGGTTAAAAGACAGATTGGACGATCACGTTGCACGTGCTGGGAGTAATATGGCAGTGGGGGTCGACGGGAAGAGCTTTTTAGGTATATATAAAGGGGTGCGAGAATGCAGAGAGAGATCAGATCTTGACTACTTGAACGGAAGGCAGAACTTGAGAGACCAGAACTTGACAACTTGAAATAAACCCAAAGAAACAGAAACAACTTGCGTTGTGGACTACAACTGGTGTCAGAACTGGCGAAACGGATGTGAACGAATGCGAAATGATTTATACAACCCGATAAGCGATAAAACCGAGAACACTACAAATGGTGTCAGAAGTGGGATTAGGACTTACACACGCCTGGAATATTCGGATTTGGATTATCGCGCTGGCTATACCTTTCATGGTACTTGTCGTCTATGAGTGTGAAGACTGCTACGCATGCATACCGAGACCCGGACTTCCGCACCGATGTCCGTGTAAAGATGACGGATTTACTGATCTTCACTCTGAGTTACTGAGGGTGTTTTTCGCCTTAGAACGAATGGCTGACGAGTATGGCATTGTGCAGTTGCGTATGGCGGGCGAGCAGTCGCGTAATCAACAGTGACACTCTTCGTGTGTGATTCGGCAGGTCCAAAAAAAAATATATATACAATGGGGCCGAAAAAGGATAAAACAGCGACCGGGGAAGAGTCAAGCGGCGGAGCGACTGCTTCAGCGACCGAGCAGGATACGGCAGTCGAAATAGTGGAACTTCGCCGTCAACTGCAAGAAACTAAGCAGACGGCCGCTCTGGCTGAAACCAGAGCGGCTGAGGCGGAAACAGAGCTACGGACATCGGCAAACAACACGACAGAGCTGCTGAAGAGTCACGAGAGATACTACGGGAGGCGGAGAAGGAGTTCCAGGAGACGGCCCGTTGCCGCCTTCGGGATGCTGACGCAGCCCAGGAAGCCCTGTTACGTAAGGCGAGAGAGGCTGAGGAGAGGATTAAGGTGTTGGAGGCTTTGAGCCATAATGGCACTTCGCCGTCTGTGGAGACGCAATTTTCCCAATACCAAACCCCTTCCCCGCCAGACCAGCTTTCTCCAGGAGGCGTCCCTTCGCACCGTGTGGCTGGTGGCCGTTATGCAATGCCACTCCCCAAGCAGATGCCGTTTGACGGGAGTAAGTCGTGGGAGAGCTTCATCCAGCCGTTCAGGTCCACCTCTGTGGCGTGTGGCTGGAGGGATGAAGAGAAGCTCTTTCGCCTCCGCAGCAGCCTGAGAGGTGAGGCTGCGGAATACGTCTTTGAACAGCTTCCCGGTGACGTCATCGAGTCATATTGTCGTCTAGAAACCGCGCTGGCGGCCAGGTACAAGGAGCGTCGTAGTGCCGCTTCCTATCTCGCGGAATTAGATAATAGGAAGTTGGGCCCCAGTGAAAAGGTGGCTGATTTTGTCGCCGACGTGAGGCGTCTGGTCATCAAAGGTTATCTGACGGCTGATCAGAGGACAGTGGAAACTATCGCTCTGAGATACTTCCTAAAGGGGCTGCCTGATCATCAGATGGCCCTCACCATAGGAATGAAAGATCCCGCCAGCATAGAGGACGCCCAGGAAGCTCTGGAGACGTACAGGAGCTTCAACGATGAATCAGTGCGGAACCAACGCGTTCGGTCCGTGCAACCGCAGGTGAAGGGCAGTGATTACGTCACCGAAAGCCGGCTCCTGGAGTTCGGTAAGCGGATAACCGAAACCATGGATGCCAAATTGGATAAAATAATGAGGCTGATCACGCCAGACGCCGGGAGGAATGCCGCCAACAGGGGAGCTGTTTTCCGAGGCGGATATGACAACCGCGGATATGACAACAGCGGATATGACAACAGCGGATATGAAAACGACAGATATGGTGTACGCCCGCCTCTGAACTCGCAACGCCCACCTGGAGTAGGATTATCCATGGTAGAGTGTTGGGAGTGTCACGAGAGGGGTCACGTCCGAAGCACTTGCCCCAGGAAGCGAGAAATCAGGCCAAACAACGCCGCACAGCCAGATCAGGCAACTAATATCCAGGGAAACTAAGTAGGACCGATTCTACCGGCCAGGGATCGGTCCGCGAAGAAAAGGATAAACTTCACGTGCGTCAAGAAGCATTTCAAGACATGAAAAACGCCTTAACGGGAGATGAAGTGATGGCATACCCGAATGACACTGGTATGTACATTTTGGATACGGATGCGTCGGGCACGGCGATTGGCGCCACCCTGTCACAGATGCAGTTCTGTGAGAAGGCAGGAAAGGAAGTGGAAAGGCCGGTGGCCGACGCCAAAAAGTCGCTGAGTAGGCCGGAAAGGAGATATTGCGTAACCAGCGGTCAAGGTTGCGTGACGTGTGTCAAGAAAGACGACCAGGGGTCGTCGTTTCGTGAAGTAGATGATGTGGTACCTTTGATAGTAAGGTGCGTAAATGAAGCGAGTACATCGAGAGTAAAGGCTGATGGGCCCGGCGGTGTGCGCCCAGGCTGGAGATCAACCATCTGCTGTATTCTGCTGATGGTGTTTGTCCCCGTTGTGTGGGTTACACAACGGATTTCACGTTGCATTGACGATTGCCGTAACGGAGACTGGTGTCACATGGCTTGTTGTCTGTGGTCGACGGAGCGCCGCGGGATGTGGTGTGTCGATGGGAAAGTGAACCAGGTAGTGCGGGATCAAACCTCGGGTGAGGGATGCACGGAAAACGTGAATGATGGCTGTAGTCCCCATGAGTCAGAATGCGTTGAGGCCCGTCGACTGAAGAGAGCTGGGATTCAGAGTCTGCCACAGGAACCAGGCCCACCTAAAGGGCCGGGTCCACCCTTGAGAGGGGGATTACCCGATACAGCGTGTCAGCGAGTCAAGTAGCGGATCGGACACGGAAGCGAGACAGTCCAGACGACCCGGCGTCACCGCTGCAATGAACATACTGGCCGTGGAGACCGCCGATTGGAATAGCAAAGACAATTGACTTTTAGTTTAAAATCGTTTTGTTGCAACATGTCTATGTATTGCCATGTGTTGGTATCCGTATTACCATGACTCGAAGTTGGAGTTAGATTTTTAACTTTGCGTAGTATGATAGTGTCGCCGGGAGACGACAGGTAGCTAGAGGGAGGTAGTGTAGGGAACCTAAAATTTAGTGTAGAGATCCCAGTGTAGTATAGAGTTCAGTTCAACCACAAGTAAGTCACCCCAGGGGCGTAGGGCCAGGGTAGACGGGTGGGGAGATATCCCACGGGAAGTAGGCAGGTACTGGCCGGGAGGGTTTACGACTGCTGACCAGCGGGGGTTCATCTGGTGTTTTAGTGCAGGCGGTCGGGATCCAGAGGCAGAGGCAGGCCGCGTATGTTTAGGGCTAGACTAGGCTAGGCGGGGGGCGGTCAAGCTGTAGTTTATTTAGGAGGGAGGGTGGTTAAAAGACAGATTGAACGATCACGTTGCACGTTGCACGTGCAGGGAGTAATATGGCAGTGGGGGTAGACGGGAAGAGCTTTTTAGGTATATATAAAGGGATGCGGGAATGCAGAGAGAGATCAGATCTTGACTACTTGAACGGAAGGCAGAACTTGAGAGACCAGAACTTGACAACTTGAAATAAACCCAAAGAAACAGAAACAACTTGTGTTGTGGACTACAACTGGTGTCAGAACTGGCGAAACGGATGTGAACGAATGCGAAATGATTTATACAACCCGATAAGCGATAAAAACCGAGAACACTACAGTATTGTAGTAAAATAGTAGTAAAACTATTTATTAAAAAATTTAAATTTTAAAACTATAGTAGTAAAATAGAAATAGTTTAGTTTAGAAATTGTTTAGAAATTCTTCATTCCCCATGTTTTACGGCACTAACTTATATATGCGATCGACCTCGACAAGATTTTCCGTTTTAAAAACGGTGCTGCGCGTCTTACATGGAATGACCTAACTTTGACTGCGCTCAAGCAAAATATTAGGATCAGTTAAAATAGAAGTGAGTCAGCAACTGAGCCTTTCCCACGATCCTAAAAATTAACATCATTCCGGATTTTGTGTGTTGATTTGGATATTCACAGTGATATTCACAATTTGCCGCCTTATGCCATGAACACATACGTACCGAGACATACATAAAGTCCATATATCTCTGCAGGAACTCCTGTCCGTTGACAATAGCTTCAAACAGTCGTCGACCTGTGATCTGGCATTGATACTATAGGACCTGGAAATGGCAATTGAAACAGTGCCACGTGTCCCGCTCGCACTTAATCTTCTGCGGTACACGTTTTGTCAAACGAATTTAATACACAGCCTGTGATTGGTCCATTCCTTTCCTAGGAAAGAAATTGCTTTTCTAAGAAAGAATATTCGGCCTGTGGTTGGTCCATTCCAACGGAATTGTTTTCATATGAACGAATGTACGGCCGATGATTGGTCCATCCTTTCCTAGGAAAGCAATTCCTTGCACAAGAAAAGAATACATACGGCCTATGATTGGTCCATTCTTTTCCCAGGAAACAATGTACGTCCTGTTATTGGTCGATTAAATTCTAGGAAAGGAATTGCTTTCCTGGGAAAGAATATACGGCCTATGATTGGTCAATTCGTTTCCTAGGAACAAATTTGTTGCTTCTTAGAAAAGCTCTAAACTTCCGAGGAAAGCTTTTGACTCTACTTATGATGACTCTATCGGCCTGCCATATGAAATGTCCCCTAATCATAGAAATGCACATATCTGTATGGCAGTGTTGGTTAAATGACACATTTTAGGTACTGTTATCACAACATAATCAGCAAAACCTGACTTATAGTTACTCTTATCAAATGTATTTCATTAAAAACTCGACCTATTGTGTTATTTGTGTAAATCGGCAGACGAGCTCTGCATCACATGACTAGTGAAGAGCGCACGTGCTGACGTGCAGCATTTCCATATGAAGCGCCACCTTGCGATCATTACGTGGCAGACGTGTTTTGACAGCCGGCAGAGACAGAACGCCTATTGTAGATACGAAATTGTCCGAATTTTAGGCCTCAAAATGGGTCTAAGGTCTGCTTTGCTATGTCTTCTGTCGTGTTTACTTCTGATCTCGGCATCTGAGGGCTATTTTGTCCACATTGACGCTCACGCGGAGGAATGCTTCTTCGACAAAGTGACGTCTGGAACGAAAATGAGTTTGATGTTTGAGGTCGCAGAAGGCGGATTTCTAGATATCGATGTCAAGGTAAAGGAATCTAATAAGTAGACAATCTGAGCGCCTAATTTGATGGAGTGTTGTATTGTACGGGTCTAGGGGATCAGATCTCAGTGGTTCGGGGCAGAAATCATCGTAATTATGGCATTTTTTGTAGTGGGCGATAATAGGCGAAGATGAATAGTTTTGAAAGCGGTCTGGCCATTTCACTGTTTTGGTCGCTTTGGGGATAGATGAAATAAGTTACCAGCTAAAATGTAGCAAAAGTGTTCAAGTAAAATTGGGCTATCAATAAAATGTGGAAAAGTTGGAGATTTTACAGAATATTACTAACCACCCGGTACATTGTTATACCGAAACTGACCGAAACCGACCAAATCCGGCGTAATTATACCAAAACTAAGCCGCTAGCATGTTGAAGACACATATGCTCTGGATGTAGCATTAGTACAGATAGAAATACGTGTAATATTAATTGTATTTATTGCCAGTAATAGCAGATATGCCTGTCTTCTGTCTGCTGAAGTGGCTCAAACTGCAAATGCATGCGCCATCTTGTTTTCTTTTTTTCTTTTTTTGACAAATGGCCACCAGGCGCCCCCAGCTGCCAGCACCTGTTATATATACACAACTGCATAAACTGTAGCGCTGTCTCCTGGGGTTATCAAGTCACCAAAGAATTAGAGCCAATAGAGGACAAAGTATTCCCCTTGTATAGAATACATGAGATTGAGATTGTTCCATATGAGTTTGTACATGAGATTGAGATTTTTCCATACGCGTGTACGGGGCCATTATGATAGATACAGGGGAGACATCTTCACACAGGGAACAATCCTTTTGTGAGCAATGCCTTGCAACACCTCAGGCAATTCAAGTGAGTAATTAACCCGTTTTGTGAGCGATGCCAACACCTCACTAGGTAATTCAATTGAGCAATTGACACCTTTGTGAGCGATTCCACGTCAAGATACACTCCACTTAGATGTTTTGCCTTCTGTGTTTACCCGTATTCTACAAGTGGCTCTGCCTCACGGCGAATGATACAGCGAATGTGATAAACAAGATGGCGCATGTATTCTACCGTTATAGCTTATTCCGCCCTTTTATGCTTCTACCTTATAGCAGTCTTCTATATAGGTATAAGTGTGACCAGATCCCAAACAAAATCGATCTTCTGTGAAGTTAAACTGTTCCACGCAACTCGGTTTTGGTATATTCAGGCCGGTTTCGATCGTTTTTGGTTGGTTTTGATATAACGATGTACCCCTAACCACCTTGTTGTTGCTCCGCACAACAGTCTCATATCAGCAGACAGGAAATGTGGGTGGAAGATTTGTTTGTGTGGGTGACTAAGTGTTTTTAATGGTACGATCCATTAAACCATCGTCATTTTGTGCTATGATACCTAAACTTCATATTTACAGCAAAATCGATATGCACATAAACTAATAAAGTGATCGCATTATTATCAGGTCGTTTGAAATTAGACTTTCTTGTCATTTATCACGCCATTTCATATTTGGTCAGTCTTCACCAGCGGCTTTTGCCAGGTGACATTTTGCTTATTGCATGTTAATAGCTGGGTGTCTGAAACCACCAAGCGAATGGTGTTGTTTTGACGCAATGCGCATATGCACAGTTTCTTCACTGGGTGGGCAGGGCAAGATGGTGGATGGAACCGAGCAGTCTACTGGCTTGAAAAAATAATAAACATTATTGTCGTAATAATGAAGACTTAAACTAAAATAATAAAGTAAATTGATAAATATATACTAAAACAGCCAGAAACTATTCCCATTCTCCAAAAAGTTCTTGCCATCAACACCGCTTCTCGCCATGCATATTTGTGCATTGCCATACAGGATTTGATGGCTAGGACGTATGGCGTTATTGCGTGAAACTAACAATGTCACATGTGGCTAGCAGTGACAGTGGTATGTATATATATATCTTTGTAAAGACTTACTTGTTTGCGATCTGTAAATGAAATCCAACATAATTAGTATCCATTTGACAAGTTTGACCGAGGTATGTCCACTTCTGTCGAGGGCTGTAATTCAAATGACCACTTTCCCGGTTGCTCCATTGTGGAAATCTTGTTTGCACCTGGAAATCTTGTACCCATGGCTGCCAACCGGGTGTGAGATGTTGCTTTTGTTGTTCAAAGAGGTGTCATTTTGTTTAATGTTTCTTCTTTACAATCATATCGCATATATATGTATACATACCACTGTCACTGCCACAGAAAGGTGGTAAGTACTATTCCACAAATCTCCCAACTATTCCACAACTATTCCACATTTTATTGATAGCCATCAAAACAGCACCTGAGTAAGCTTACCCGCCAAGCTGAAAATATGCCTGTCAAAATTGAACCTGCTCACATACCCTGGGGAGTGGGGGGGGATGTGAGATCCGTGCTGCCTCCAAATCTTGCCAGCCTGCCGATATATTACTGTAAACTGCCTTTTTGAAGCTGCATACATATTAGAAGCTGCACCCCAACTTTGGCCTCAAAACCGGGTTGGCAGGCACCCAGAACCATTTCCGGAAAACTACATATTATAAGCCGCACCCGGACTTTGGTCTCTCGACCCCCCACCCCCTGTATCCCTGCTTAATTCTGTCCCGCCAACGAAACCAATTAATCGTTTATATAAGCAGTCGCGATTATGCTAACATTTTTTTTTTTTTTATATTAAAAACTTATTTACAAAGAGAAATATAGTACACGCAGGTGGTATAGCACGTTGATGGTACATAATTATAACTACTATTTTGCGTATGCTAGATTACTTTCTATATTCTACGGATAGTTGCTTTAGTAGCGTTATGGTATCTTGCTGTTTAATCGTGTTTGCATACAGTGATGCCCTTGATGCTAGTTCGTGAGTAAAAAACCTTATAGAATTCTCCCAAAGACGTGGTTTGTCATCATTAACATACACTAACCATTCTTTATATAATAAATATGCTACCAATGTTACTACCAGATCTTCAGTTTTATTCTCGCGGCCCACATATATATCCTGGAGCTGTACTGGCTTAATCAAATGACTCAGGACAGACCACACCTTCCTCGCGTGACAACATTGAAATAAGAGGTGTGGTATGTCTTGGACTCCATGGCACAAGTCGCAGTTGGCTGACTCGCGTTTGCCCCACTTCTTAAGATTGCTAACAACATTTACCTCTCCCTCTCCAATCGCACCTCTTTTCAGGTGTCACACCAGTGGCTGGCTCTCCTGACCCCTAACAAGCCAATTACTTGTTTATACAAGCAGTCGCACCGCACCGGTACCGAGATACTACACATATACCTCTCCCTCTCTGATCGCAGCTCTTATCAAGTGTCACACCAGTGGCTGGCTCTCCTGGCTCTTACTGCATGTTTATGAATCACTGTCATACCTACACAGCATCAAGTTTCTGTCTGGCACAATTAACTTATTGCATTTGGTGCGAGGCCGGCGACAGCCATATCAATTTACACCACCTAAAACCTGGCCTCTGATCATTGGTCTACAGTAGGTAATAAATAACACAACCGTAAGTAGCTCATTGTCAGTCTTGATTGCCACGGTAACACAATGCCGGGGAAAAGAACATCTTACGACGCAGCTTTCAAGTTTAATTATCTCCCGACTTGTTGACTTGTATGACGTTATGATGCAATACATTATTTTGGCAACACTGGTAATTTTCGTATTACCCCCCCCACCCCCGGCTTGTCTCGCCACGCTCACTTTATTTCGGCAAAAGGCCTTATTTAAAGCCGCACCCTGACTTGCGACTCAAACCCGGAAAGTGGAGCCTCCAACTTCTTAATATAAGCTGCGGCTTCAAATAGGTAGTTTACGGTACTATTCCTGCTGTAGCGAACTGAGTCTGGATACAAAACCTTCACCTTGGGAGTGGCTTTGATGTGAGAGCTAAACTAGCATGAGACCAGGAATTGGTGGGGGTGTCTATGCATGATGTAGCTATTTTCCCTTATCAAAACGTCACCTACCGATTAATGTGATGAAAAGTAATTCTGTAAGTGTTAAACTTTTCTTTCATTGCTTTATATTCATTGTTGGCTTTTTCTCTGCCATGAAGAAAATGTTTTCTCTACACTAGCTCTGCCATTTTGGTTTGTTCTTTGTTACAAGGTGTTAACCTTGAAATAACTTTTATTCTAATATAATATATATATACTATAGAATGGTCAGTATCTGTATGTAACAGAAATTTGATGTAACTTATATATTCATGTTGCAAATACATATTTTGCAGATTATTGGCCCAGATACTAAGAGCATTTACTCTGGAGAAAGAGAATCCAATGGCAAATACACATTTGCTGCCCATATGGATGGTGTATACAAGTATTGCTTCAGCAACAAAATGTCAACAATGACACCCAAGATTGTCATGTTCACTATGGATATTGGAGAGAAACCTAAAGTGGAAATGGATAAGGATTCCGAAGGTAATGGTAGGAGTACTCATTTTATTATCCTGCATGTAGTATTCCACAGTTGGTAAAAAGGGCAACAGGTCCTGAGTTCGCACCCTGCCCAAGTCCCAAGAAGTTGTTTATTGGTCCAGCTTAGCCGTCATGTACGGTACCCAAATGTGGCCTAAACAAACTTTAATTCATTATCCTTTAGAGATAAGTGTTGGCCATGTAGGTACAACAGCCCTGGCAGTCCCTTCTTTCTTTGTCGCTACACTGCTGTTGTTCTGCCCTCACCCCTAGTGATGATTAACCCCTCATTATCCGTTCTTGCCTTCATCTTTTGATGCCAATGGATTGAATGTTGCCGCTTTGCCTGATTGCAAAGTTCAAAATGGTTTGATTCCTAATAATAAGTTGATGAATTGGAGTGCATGTGTATTTGTAATGTATTTATTGCTGAATTATTATTGAATACCAGTGAAGAGTAGTTTTTTATGTCACATGTCATACCATATAATGTAACAACAGCTATGTTACACGTACATTAACATTCTAAAGTCCCTGTATTTTTATGTAAAAACGTACCTACTATAACCTTTGAACAAGTTGTGTATATCCTGCTGCTTAATGTAATACTGTCTATATTCTGTAGTTTCACGTTACACTGTTGCAATGGCTTACAGCGCACCACAACAAGTTGGAGGACATGATCAACGAGTTGTCGACATCGCTGACGGGCGTGAAACACGAACAGGAGTACATGGAGGTCCGGGAGAGGATCCACCGCGCCAGTACGTACACCATGCTACCTGCCGATCACATCAGGCCTCCCTGGTGTAGCCCGTAGCGCAGTTGACCGCAGATCCATAGGTCCTGGGGGCCTCCCTGGTGTAGCCTGTAGCGCAGTTGACCGCAGATCCATAGGTCCTGGGGGCCTCCCTGGTGTAGCCTGTAGCGCAGTTGACCGCAGATCCATAGGTCCTGGGTTTGAATCCGGACTTAGGCACCTAATCTGGGGAATATTTCTTCCATTCCCCCTTCCCCGTCCCGGGTGGTTTCCTGGCCCAGTTTAGCTACTTTCACTTCATTTAGCTCCCCGTCACATCAGTGGTAGTATCATTTAGCTCCCCGTCACATCACTGGTAGTATCATTATCTTAACAAATTGTGCTAGTTCACGTCGTTTAGGGATCTGATTTTTTTTTATGACTCCTTTGAAGCCATGGAAGCGGGTCACAGTAGTTAGACCGAAGCCAAAATATTCTTAGTTTTATTGGATTTCTATTCCTCAAGTATTATGGTAAACCTTGACATGTACCGGTATACACAATGTACTTAGATTTACTAGTTATGTTAATGTCCCGGTGAAGTAAACATACCCGTAGCCTATATTCCACTTTTTGTTCTACCTAACGATGTACTCTTTTCAGATGTAGCAGTCTCAAATTCTAGCGGATATTTCCCCGATATATTGTTCTAATGTAAGAAGAGACTATAGTCATTGTGCTTTTTGTTTCATACTTGATTATTGACTGTTAACACATTTTATGATGGACGATGTCCACTAATCCTGATTTCACGCATTTGTTTGTAGTCAATGACAACACCAACTCTCGCGTTGTCCTCTGGTCGTTCTTCGAGGCTCTCGTCCTGGTTGCCATGACGCTGGGTCAGGTCTACTACCTGAAGCGCTTCTTTGAGGTGCGTCGTGTCGTGTGACTGGACAAGCCCTCGAGGCCTCGCGGGCCGCCCTGCTGGCCGCCAAGCAAACTACACAGAGACATTCTTGAACTCTCTCCAATAGAGAAATGGATATGGCGTAAAAGGACCAGACACAGAAAAGGCTGGGATTTCCTTGAACACACCTCTGTTCGCGCCCTGATTTCTGCACTGATATTTGTATAATTTTCACTGTCCAGCTCTTCTGATTTCCTGTTTCTCGTATTTGATTTCTTCACACGGACCCTAATGATTAATTTAAATTATTTCCTAACCCTACACGTTGAAGTATGCCCTCTTTTCCGTTATGGTTCGTTGATAATGATATGATTCATTTAAAGATGGATGTTTTCATACTGCAATACCAGGAGTAGAGTAGATATCAAAATGATCCGTCGCAGGTATGGAATGAAATATGGTTGGCAGCATTGTCAGAATAGATCAATACTAGACTAGATGTATGCACGTGGCTGGGTCTGGTGATGAGTGTACTATCGGCTCGGCTCTCTTATTACTTTGTCACCTTGCATGTCGAATTGAAGGTCAATTATTTTTTTGGCGAAAGCTAGACGTGAGTAATACGTGAGCTATAATTTGCGCCATCTTTGAGACAAACGACCGTAAGATCAAAGCTGGGCAACAGGTGTCAATGTTATGCTCCAATCATAGTGATATGATCAGCAATTTTCACCGTCTCGAAGATAAAATTGCCATTTTATTGTTATTACAACAGTTTATGGGTGACGACTCTTCACAGTAATATTTAAGGCCTTAATATTCTGAATTCTCCGGTATATGGTGTGTTTTTTTCCAATATGATGGACAGGAAATGAACTAGAATAATAATGAAACATATTTCGGATTTTCTGCAATCTTTACAAACCACACCGCCTGTTCGCTAAGCCATATACGTAAAGAACGCACTTCAAATGCTACTTGTTCAAGAAAACCAAATAAAATTACATATAAAAATAACTCGGCAGGTGTCAATGTCTTCATATTCGTCGACGTTTGCGATTATTTCTAAAGTCGATATTTGATGACGAAAAAACAACTGATGAAGTGTTGTTGGTACTCCCGACAAATATAGCGGTCTTAAAAGTAACAGAAATAAGTAAAGTGAATAAGCGTTTGGGGCATTTTTGAGCAGACTTGGGGCGGTATTCATAAACCACACATAGGTTAATAGGTTCCACATAAGTGGAACATTTGTCGAGAGATAAGCTGGTGCGAACTTTGAAAGCATTCAACCAAGGGATGGATTTTCTGAAGTAACAAAGTGCTAACATTATAGCCGGTGAGGCCACGCCATACATAGGCTTTTACATGCGTAGGCTACGTGCTACGTGTGGTTTACGAATATTGCCCGTGCCACATGGGGGCTGCGAGAAGCAATGCTCATATTCGGTTCTACGGTCGAACCCGTGTCGGTTGGTCTGTAGAACTTACCTACAGTTTTTTTTTGTTTATTGCTGGAGCATATCTGGTTCTCGAATTTCTCGTGAAAACAGATATGACAGCGGAGGAGTGAACTTGCGGAACGGAAGATCTGGGAGAATTGAATTTTGTGTGGAAATCAAATTGACAAAACACTATGGTTCATATATTGGAAACGAGCCACAATTTTATTAATTGTTCACCCATTTGGAAACGAAACTATTTGAGGGCAAAGCAAAGATCGTGTCGACTGAACAAGTGATAGCAGTGTATACTACGTTTACCACATTGCTCTGCGTTATAGCCAGTTTGCGCCTTCATCCTATATAACACCCCAAACACAGAACAGAACACATGCACTTCATACTTTCAGTAGAATTCCTACGATTACAACTCTGACAGCGACTAAAAATTATCCTGAGGTGTTTTTTATGATCTAATTCCTCCTTGGTGCCAAATTACGGGGTATGATTGTAGCATTGGGACACTATTAGGATTTTATATATATATATATATATATATATATATATAGATACCCCTTTAAAAAAAAAAGACTTCCGCTACGTGAAACCCAACAAACAGCAAAGGTGGGGCACTGCAAACGGAAACTACTACGTAAGACGTAATACTTCGATAAGCAAACAACTGACAGGTATGTACAACATCGTGAGCTCCTGGGGTTGCATGCAATTACAATGACGCTCGCCTCCTGGAGTCTGTCCCACTCTCTATCCTCCATTACAGGACAAGGGGAGGTGGCGACTTGATTCGTCTCCAGATATATTGAATACCGCACCTTGATGTACCAATCAGGCCGAGTGAGAGAAAGCCTCGGCCAACGAACATTGCGGGTGCGCCTTGGATACTTAACTAATAATTTCTCGAGAGCCGATATGTTCACTTATAGGACCAGGTGAAATTATGTCATCCGTCCAATCATTTATTTGGAACACACAGGTTATGTATATATACAACTCATTTTCAACCTTATAGACTGATGTACACATAACTATACTACGTCATATTACGGACACTCTTTAAATATAAATGTTTAGGTTTCATGTGCTAGTAGGTGATACTTTCGTATAGTGCTATTATTAATTTCGCCCACTCCCACAGTAGAATTGTCAGAAAGCAGTTTGACACTTGTAATTTAAAGAACTTAAAATCAAATGACTCTTCGACTTAAGTAGAATTATAGAATTATAAATATAATACAAGTTTATGCACTGATACTTCTATATCCCCTCTAAAATAAGAGAGAGAAAAAAATCACCTGTGGTCATCATGAGTTGTACAAACAGAAAATGATAGGTGAACACGAGGAGAAAACATTCAATTATCAAAAAACTGGTCTTCGCTGCTTCTTTTTACCGAATGCAACGATTTTTCCATTCCAGCGTAAAATCTCGACCCTGTGACGTTCATTCTCGTTTAGATCTCGTGCAGTGCCTTCCGGTTATTGAAGTGGCGAGAACGGCGTCGGGATGAGAACTTTGGCAGTCATGTGACGGATCAGCGGCACTGACAGGGAGAGAAAGATGGTGGACGCATTCAGAACAAGTTCAGGAAGACAGGTCAATTTACAACTATAGAAATATGTTCCCAATACACCAACCATATAGGCTTTTCTTAAACAAACAAAAATGAAACGGAAAAATGATGTGGCCCTTGTGGTTAAGTTCTTGATCCATTTAATATTTTATGACATAATGAACAATTTATTACTGACATCGGATATATAATATCTTACATCAAGTGAAAATGGTATCAGATGCACATGTAGCCGAGAATTTAGCACCGTGGCCAACAAAAGACACGTGAAACCGCTTTGTACAGATTCATCTTTCGCGGTGAAAAAAATGCAAGAATAAAGCAACAAAACGAAAAAAAAACGAAATGGTAAAACGGTTACCATATTTACAATAGAACACAAACAGATGAAGGTCAAAGCTGCTCATACCGCAATTTTCCAGCCATATAATGATTTTTTTGGATAGACATTTGAACGACGCACCGATCTTCTTAAATCATTCACTCTTTAAGAAATATATGCGCTATAATATTTATCACCATATGGAATAGTAAACAACGCGATAGCGAGGTCCAAACTTGTCCTCAATAAAGAAATGTTCTTTCGCTACACACCATTTGTATCGACGCAATAAGGACCCAGCTCCGTCGTGTCCACGTGACAGTTTGACAATGCGATTGCGTGGAAAATCTGCTGACTGCGCAGCTTTAAGCTTTTCAATGGGTGATTGGGCGCCATTACTCGGTAATGGGCAGGAAGTGACGTCACTGAGGAGCGTTCTGCCAACACATCAGTCACGTGGGTTGAGGAGTTACCAGGAGAGGAGAGGGGGAAGGGTAAAACCCGATGTGGAGTGGTCACGTCATGCGGGGAAGGGGGTCAGAGGAGCTGGGAGGTAGGTGAGTGCATGGAGGGGGACACGCTGAGGTTACATGTCTGATATGCTGCAGATGACCGTGGACCATGAATCAGATGTGCTGGACATTATTTGGGGAAAATCAGGTCCTTGCAACGAACTAACAGTGGCAAGGGCATAGCAAACAGCCGTGACTGATGAAGGTTAATCGGGGCAGGTACAGGTTGGTTGTAGTTGGGGCTCGAATCAAGGATCTACGTGCCGTTGGCTCTCAGTTCCCGAGTAGCAGCGCCTGGGGCCGGGGTCAAGAGAGAAAAACAAGATTTCGGGGAAAACTTGCATTTAAATTAGTTTCTTGTGCATGTGTGGGAGAAGGTGGTGATGAGGGGGTGGGTGGCGCAGAATAGAGGTAGGTAGGAACGTGGCTTTTTATGTACGATAGCAAGGGATGAGTAACATTATCGATATGAATGGTAAATATACACATCACCAACAGCCAGAGACAGAAGTTGACGCATGCAACGACCGATTTCGTCGTGAGCGTGATTGCGCGTGAGGACGGATTAAAATAAAAGGCGAATGGTAGAAGAGCGACATTTGAAACGGTGTGTGGTAGAGGTCCGCGCGGGTCGGGCATGCGAGCTGCTGGGTACGAATACTGGAGCCCGTGGGCCGCGCGCACGCCCACACCCACACACACGGAGTAGTTCCGGGGTATTATCAGGGGGTGACAATAGGGTACACTGATCGAGTGCGAATACAACACACGTGATCGTCTGTTTTGAGATGACAATGACGGGGTGACGCTAGCTTTGGTGATGAAGGCGGTTGAAGATGATGGGACTGTACTGTACTGTACGTGTGTGTGTGTGTGTGGGGGGGGGGGGTGACGGAGAGGTCCTACCGTGCAGTATATGTGTGTGGGGGGGGGGGAGAGGGGGGGGGGGTACAGGTGTGAGCCACACACTCATCCCACCCAGGGCGCCTTCAGGCAGCCTCGCGCATCTCCTTACGGGGGGGGGGGGGGGTGACGGAGAGGTCACATCGTGCAGTGTTTGGATGGGGGGGGGGGGAGGTCTTACATACCGGTGTGGGCCACACACTCGTCCCAGCCAGGGCGCCTCCAGGCAGCCTCACGCACCTCCTTACGACTCTGTAAGTCGTCATAGGCTACACGCCGGGCAGGTTGTATAACGACAAAGAAAAAAAATGTTTAAAAAAGTTAAAAAAAATAAAAAATTACGCCGACGATGAAGGGAAACATGGCTGCTTCAGATGGTACTGGAGAGAAGAAGAGAGTTGGTGGCTGACCGAGCTGGAGGGCAAAGCGATGAGAACTAGAACTGAATAAAACAAAGCAAAAGCAAACAAACAAGACTGTTAATGAAGAGGGTGGAGTCGCGCTTGGTGCGCGGACACACGGCGTAAGACGGTAACCGCCTCATGCAATGCCACTGCGGAACAACTAGAGAAAGGCCACAACACAAAGCCAGCAGCTGTCAAAGCGTGTGGGCAATTTAGGTTTCGCATCAATGTCAATATCGCTACATCGTAATCCGAATTTTACGGTCCACGCAATTTCGCGAGTAAAGAGTGAGCCCAAAATATAAGAGACTTCGAATACGTTGATATAACAATTTAGTGCGAAGGCAAAACTTTCACCGCAAATTCGATACTAGTTCGGCGACTAAACATTGATGTCCTTAATCCATGACGTCATCTATTCGGGATTTACTTCCGGTTCTTCCCTTTCGGGAACGAATCATTTGGTCGCAAGCGGGAAAGCTTTCAAAACCAAAAGAAAAACATGAATTTTAGGGTTAGCTAATTAATTAACTAATTCAATTAATTCCAGAAGGGTGTTAGTATGCCGAGCTAGCGCTGCTGCTGACCTTGGCGTCGACCGCTGGCCAGGGTTGACCTGACCTTGACCTACCAGTGTTCGCTACGCAGTCATGCCACCCAGGGCGACTCCACGCATCCTCACGAATCTTATCACGGTCCTGCATTGACTCATAGGCTGAAAACAGCTCTCAAGGATGAAGTCACGTACACATGAGACATCAACGGGAAGTAATTTGGTATTATAACACCCCGCTATCACTGCACCCCACTATTATAACACCCTGCTATCACTGAACCTCACTATTATAACACCCTGCTATCACTGCACCCCACTATTATAACACCCTGCTATCATGACACCACACTATTATAACACCCTGCTATCACTGCACCCCAATATTATAACACCCTGCTATCACTGCACCCCACTATTATAACACCCTGCTATCACTGAACCCCACTATTATAACACCCTGCTATCACTGCACCCCACTATTATAACACCCTGCTATCATGACACCACACTATTATAACACCCTGCTATCACTGCACCCCAATATTATAACACCCTGCTATCACTGCACCCCACTATTATAACACCCTGCTATCATGACACCACACTATTATAACACCCTGCTATCATGACACCACACTATTATAACACCCTGCTATCATGGCACCCCAATATTATAACACCCTGCTATCACTGCACCCCACTATTATAACACCCTGCTATCACTGCACCACACTATTATAACACCCTGCTATCACTGCACCCCACTATTATAACACCCCGCTATCACTGCACCCCAATATTATAACACCCCGCTATCACTGCACCCCACTATTATAACACCCTGCTATCACTGCACCCCACTAATATAACACCCTGCTATCACTGCACCCCACTATTATAACACCCTGCTATCACTGCACCCCAATATTATAACACCCTGCTATCACTGCACCCCACTATTATAACACCCTGCTATCATGACACCACACTATTATAACACCCTGCTATCACTGCACCCCAATATTATAACACCCTGCTATCACTGCACTCCACTATTATAACACCCTGCTATCATGACACCACAATATTATAACACCCTGATATCATTGCACCCTACTATTATAACACCCCGCTATCACTCTGGGCTATCTGAGACAGGTTAAGGGCCTATACGTTGAACACTGGACTGGAGCCCACTAGGTGTTATATCACAAACATAAAATCTAATCTGAACGAACATACATTATCAGGTCCTCTGGGCGTAATAATGTTAGTTGACAGCCCTACGCCAGCTGGTCTGTAGTAAACATGCTCACTGGGGTCTATATTCCCAAGACAAGGTACGACGTCGTGGACTAAGAGGTCTCATATAGACGTTTCTTATCTGCGACAAAATCTTGGTGGACGACATCGTGCATTGTAAGAGGAGACGAACCCCAGACTGAAGCCACGACTAATTTCAACACTGGCTGCATTTCTATGTTCTATGAACATTTTAACTCGTTTAATCTGCTGAAGAAGGGAAATTAAGCATATCTCTACTGGTCAGCCATCATTAGGGAGTAATGAACTCATACACAAGATCATGTCATTATTTCAACAATGTTTCCTGAAATGAATTAACATGCAACATTGCACATATTAATGTCAGACGTTTTCATATTCATCATGCAAACTTAGTTCATGATTTTATTTCATTTAATAAATGAATTAACATCTGATTAATGGTTAATGTATTCATGGAGTATTACTCAATAACACACATTTAATCAATCTAAATTGAATATTTAAAAGGAATAAATTGCCATAATTACTCGTATCGATTAAACATAATAAAACCTAGAAGAGCCTCCCCCCCCCCCCCCACTGCCATATATGTGTATTTCCCAAAGATATAAATAAGCTTTCACTTTGTGTTGTAGCACTCTAACTGTATATTCAGACATAGAAGGAAACCGCATTTATGCTACGATACCAGATAAAATTAAAGAAAGAAAATTTAATACAGAATTAAGAGGATAATTAAAGCGGTCATCAAATGATAACAATATCACGAAATATGTATGAAGCCTAGTGCGTGATGAGTCCGTCGACCCACATATCACTTACTGACCTCGCCAACGATCCGTCCGCCCACCCAGCTCGGGGAGCTGAACGGCTCACAGATTGCTCATACTTACACCAGAAGTGATGGACGGTATACAGATCCCCAATCTGTGCGAAGTAGCCGGCTACGGCCTCGTCCTGTTTCGATCTGTGCTTTATACCCCGAGCCCTTCAAACCAACAATAAACGTGCGCGTTGTGCAGTCATTAGTCCAGTCAGGCGGCGACAACCATGGTGAACAAGGAGGACACAACAGCGCAGGAAACATGTGGCGCTAGTCACAGCCCCGGCTTGAAGTCAACACACACCATCAAAAAATAATCATCAAACATGCTGGCTATTTTGTTTCGTTTTTTTCCAATGGATGACTTTCAAAGCGGCCTGGGATGAGAGCACATGTTAAGCATAACAGAAGGCATGAATCAATAATCTAGCCGACAGTCTTCTTACCTAATGAGGCAAAAGTGACAGAAATCGCGTTAGCAAACAAATAAGGAGAAAATCAAAGATATTTTCTTCGCTCTCCTACGTGAGAAAAAAAAAGAGTGTCAAAAAAACAAATAATTAAATTAGTGAGAGGGTGAGACAGACGTCCAAGACAATAAAAGTAAATACATGGAACAACAATAATAATTGCCCACAATCTATCCATGGCACGTTATCACCCGGTTAGATGCAGAATACATATATTTACACATAAGGAACGAAAGCTTTGCTACAAGACTCAGTTGGCAAGCGGGCTGCTCTGCAGCAACAGGTTCCAAACCCTCTCACCTGTGTACACGGGGTGTTTGATCCATCGCTATTTCCTATGATACGTGGCTATAGAAGAAGGGACGCTAGGAAATCTTTCTGCGAGAACGTTTTCTTTCCCATGTTGTGTATCACTACGACAATACCCTCTCGAATGCCCCACACACGCACATTTTTTTTAGCTGTCTTAAAAAATGAAAGGTTGGACGTTAAGACGTCACATCGGTGGCAAGTGCCCCCACCCCTTGCTCGCACGTTTTAGCTGTGTCTGCCCCTCCGCCCCCCCCCCCCGCTCGCACGTTTTAGCTGTGTCTGCCCCTCCGCCCCCCCACCCTGCTCGCACGTTTTAGCTGTGTCTGCCCCTCCGCCCCCCCCCCCCCATCCCCTCCGCCACACTTTACGTTCGACGGTCCTGATGATAGACGCCTGCATATCTGTCTTCAATGATATGTCAATGTGGATGAGAGACGCCGATCACTTGGACGGACTCGACGCTGACGCTGTTTAAAATGACAGACACCATGGTGTCTATCACCATAGCGACAGAAGGTATATGCTATAACTAAGTTGAGCCTGGACAGGGAGGGATGCTAGAAAGTGGATCCTGACCATGATAAACGCAAGGAAATATGTGATTATCTAATAAAACTAACCAATTGATCACAGTGGAAAGGCCTTCATCGCCACAAGGACAACAGATAGGTAATCCTTAATTACAATACATATGCGACATCAGATAGTCCATCTGCACATTAACAGAGATGCGAGGAAGTTTATAACCACGCTACCGGAATCTATTATACGCACGGAGAGACAAACCACGATGCAAATAAAATACGGGGAAGGCACAACGATCGTTCTCACATTTTTTAAACAAAAATTTATAAAAGTTGCTCATAATTTATACAGATATTCCCCGCCAATGAATAAAAAAAGACATATTTAACGAGCCTGTTACATTTGCTTCGAATGTGATAAATATGTCAGAAACAAGATTTTGAGCTTAACAACTGATCGTAAGCTATATGTACTACGTCACAGATGTGTGTTCACTGCTTCATTGCACACTTCTAAGGATGCTGAGCAAGCTCCAGGTAAAGCATTCTAGCGACGCGAACAGATCATTCTCGCACTATAGTCAATTCATTAATGCCCTTCACACTGTTTTTGGCCGATATTTTCATTAAAATTAGAGTGAGTGCTCGGAAATTTACAGACAGGCTGCAGAACCCAGAGACCCAACCAATTCAATCATACTTTCCTTTATGTGCCAATCTATTTTAATGAATTTGAGTATAAGTAGGCCATAAATTGGTACAATTTTATATCCTGAGTTTGGCGGGAAAACGCCGTTTCAATAGCTTCAACAATATGGAGAGTGTCCTGGTGTGATAGCAGCGAATGGGTAAGGTGAAAAGCGACCGATGGTCTTAATGCGAGCCTTGGCAGTACATAGCATGTCCGCCTATACAGAAGAAAGATAAGGATTTGCTTCTTTAACCAAACAGTCGCAAAGCCAAGCCGCATGAAGAACTTACATGGATAATGCGATACGTATGAGATACAAGAAAGCCACGATCATTCATACAACGCCCATGTGACAGTCCATCTTGATGGATACCAATGCAGAAAACAACAAATAACTACGACACTGAAAAACAAGAGAGAGAAAAAAACAGAGACCCGGCCACAAGGCGATTAGTAATGAAGGGAAGCAGCAACAGTGACGTCAGCCAGTGAGTGGAGGAGAGTCACATAAACGGAAGGGTGTGACGCCCCCCCCCCCCACCCCCCCGGCGGTCTGCTGGTCTCTACCGCCCCCCCCCCCCCCCCCCGCCGGCAGTCTGCTGGTCTCTACCGCCCCGCCCCACCCCCCCCCCCCGGCAGTCTGCTGGTCTCTACCGCCCCCAAACCCCCCCGCAGTCTGCTGGTCTCTACCGCCCCCCATCCCCCCCCGCGGTCTGCTTGTCTCTACCGCCCGCCACCCACCCGCCCACCACCTCCCACCCTACACGCCCAGGGACGGACGGACGGACAGACTTACCCCACAAGTGGTAGGCTTGATACAATTCGCCAATGTGGGAGAAATAGCCTGCAACGGCTTCGTTCTTCTCCTGCCGAAATTTGATGCCCTTGGCCCTAGAGTCAAGACAATTGAAATGCCTGATGTTTATTAGATCACATTGCGGAACAAAACGCTGCCGTCTTCACAGAGGTCATGTGACGGTCATTCCCCGAGGTTTTCCGATGTCCTTTCCGATCCCTGCCGAGACATTCCGATGATCACCGAAGCCCTTTCCGAAGTATATCTCGAGACATTCTGATGAATACCGAGGCCCCTTCCCAAGTATACCAAGGCCCCATGCGAAAACTGCCCTATCTGATAAACTAAAGAATGTCACAGTTGACATTCGTGTGTAATAATTTTTAAATGTCAACTCATGTTTCCATCAATCTTAAATTCCTATAACACCAATGAATCGTGAAAAACACTTGTATAGATCGTCGCTCTCGTGCTCTACCGGGTCGGTCAACCACAGCAACCGGGAATTATTTTCGTCAGGCTTAATATGTGAGCTGCATTCAATAATAAATCGCGATAACAAAACAATCGCATTTATGCACAACATCGTGCAATATCGTCATTGTTTCCATGTTTGCTATCTGTTACACGGAAAGAAGTGGAACTACGCCTGTAAATAGCGAAAAAGGGTTTATCATACCAGTTATTAAAACTACTAAATAATGCATCAACACCGATGTGTAGAATACAGGATTAATCTAGGATTAGATTGCTTCTGTGCAGAATGAACGACAAAGCAGGAAAGAAATCTACAAACTTGCAGTATAACTAAAGTGATATGAAGGTGGGGCGAATTCAATCAAATTTAACCATTAACCATTTGTTGTGCCCTCATGATGCAATCACTGAAAATACTACCTGGCCAACAAGTAGTACTCTTAAATTGTTGATTATATCATAATGAGTAAACTTCTTTAAAGATCATATAGTCGCATCCCAAGAATATTGGATCATCGATGAATCGTAAATTATTATAGCAATGAAATAGTTAAATACACTTGGATATAGCGGGCATAATTAGCAATCCACAACAACATACACAACCTCACTTACCAGTTGTTTCCCCACTCAATCATCGTTCCCGGCTGAAAAGGGAAACAAAATATTCATATAAATAAAATTCCGGTAAACATAATTCTACTAAACAAGAGACCGTGGTTTAAAATGAGGCTAACGTGTACTTCGCAAAGCAAAGGGAAGACAACTTGACAGACCTGCTGTAAATTGCTCATCGAAGGACCAAATAATGGAACGAATTATGTTTTGGGCCACATTTATGCACGCATAGGCTTAAACCAGGCCACGAAACCTCCTGGAATGACATAACCACACGTGAACAAGTCGGATGCCGATCAGGGATAGGAAATCGAACCTAGGTCTTTTGGCCTCAAGCTCAGTGTCCTATGAACGGAGCTACGGCTTTGGATAAACTAGATCACGGTGTTTGGTCGCTGTGGGTGTCATGGACACACTTGCGTCCCCACCTTTAAGACGTAGCTCCTCAGTTCATAGATATGGTTGCCTTCCCGTGGCTTCACGTCTCCCCAGAAGCTAAAGGCCAACAGAATCTGATTCTTGCGAGATCGTAGCATTTTATTCCGGCTGATGCGAAAGTCAACAAATTCCTGCAAAAAGAAAACACAATAAAAAACGTTACGCCCCGGAACTATTGTACTATGACATCAGTCCATAATATAATATGACATGAACCTGTTTATAATGCGTTCATAACGTGACGTTGATCCTTTAGATTTCGGCGAGAGAATGCCAAAGACCATGGAAGTTAAATAAATCCTCTCTCAGATAGCCATGGTTTTACTATCATGAAATTTTCATATGTTACAAGTATAACACGTTATCGAAAAAATATCCAAAAATAACAATATACTGAAGCACTTACTAACATCAACTGATACAAGTCTTAGTCATGCGGTCAAAACGTAAATTGAACACTTTAAGTCATGTATAAGCAAAAATGAAAATTGCACAAAAAAATGCCAAAATATTACAATCATAAAATCACATCGTTATCAAACAGGAAAAAAATAAGGTTGATAATAAGCTCCGAAATTTCTTCCAACGCTTTCACAATCAGTGATATTGTCTTTAATTCGCTGCAAAATAAAGGCGAGTGCTATACCTTATCCTTTCGGTAGATTTCAGTGGCTTTATTTAGCACTGGATACCCTCCGGGATACTTCCACAGGTGAACTGTAAGAGGTACCCAAGACACTGGTGAGCGTTTTTTATCAGTTCTCCCTGGATTTATTTCGAAAGTCAACGGTAATCAACACAAGCATACTGAAAAGTGGTCAGTTCAAGGCGTACTGTGTGAACGGACGGAGCAGGAAGTGCATTAATTTAAGCTTGTGATCAGTGCATAAGCTGTGAACTGCAAAAAATTGTAATTGTAAAAAATACTTGTTTTAGTATTTTAAATATTAATTCAATTGAGCTTTTGGGATGTCCGGTACACGCCTCTGACGAAGGATACTAAATTAATCAATGACGTCTTTTACTGTAAATTTAGAATACTACAATCGAAGTTCCAGCCCTGTCGGAACTGAACGGTGTGTGGCTCACACATTGTCTCTCGACAATGGATGTCAAAGAACGCCAGAGTTTAAGGAAGAAAACTGGAATCGGTCAACCCCCACTATCAGTAACCATGCTTCAACGGTGGAATTTTACAAATAAATATTTGGTTGCCGCGTGTCCAAAATGTATTGAGATTAAGATCAGTTATTTCACTTATAATGTATTTCTATTAAAATGATGAAAAATGTCTAAATCAGCTCGGGAGCGTAGCTACTGGTAAAAAAAATTCCAACAAGAGCAAGCAGGATATAAATCATAGGAACACAATTTATACACAAGCGAAATATATGTGAAACAAAATGAAAGAATCTAAGCATTACGGTATGTGAAATCAAGCTACACGTATTTGGACATACAGAACAGAAAGAAAGAGAAGGTGAATTTGTCCTAGTTCTACCTTCTGGCTGGCCTCAATGGCTTTACTGCCACTCAAAGTAGGGTAACCACCTGGGTACTTCCATAAGTGGACTGAAGTATTAGAACATTGTCGACAGGTACGTGAAATATATGCTGTAGCATCACTGAATCGCCTGCGCATTTATTAAAACAACAGGAATCTCAATGGCTCCTTCTCATTTTATTAATCAGAAAGTGAAAAAGTGAGGCGTATTCGGGTCAAACCAACGCTCAAAGCCTCACAACAGGGACCATTCAACAAAAGTGGAACTAAAAGTGAGAAGCATTGCTTATGCGACTCGTCGTCACGGAAAATGGCGGCTATACGAGGCAGACATGTGGCACAATTTATTCGTTTGAAAGAATGAACTTATTAACGCTTAACACTACAATTTGGCAAATATCGAGCCTTCAGCATCTTCCCTATGTTATCCCATTAATTTATTTGACCCTCTCACCTCTTTCCCCCACTGCTTAGCCCCCTCCGCCCCTCTGAGACCTCCCCCTCTCGGGGGATTCCCCGGCGTTAATCAGTAGGTCAAACACGGGGGCGGCATAGGTTCGCAACCCAACTGTGCACATTATGTCCAATAAAGACAATGTTTCTTATGAAAAGCGTTAGAGTATAGCTCCACAGTTTACACTTAACCTCGTCGACCTTGTGGCGATAAGAACTTTACAAGTGAAGGCGTTCCAATGTAATGCCAGCGTACGGCAGTAACAGAGGGATGGGTCAGTATCTTGGCCCAGCTAGGTTCTGGCTCCACCAGACCACCGAACCAATGATCTCTCACCTGCCTCGTCCTGGTCCCCGACCTCTACCGTCCAGCTGCCGGCCAGTTGAGCCCCAGTCTTCTTCTCGTGGGTCATGTTCACAAAGTTATGACTGGCCACCCAGAGCAGAGCAAGGCAACAAAGAAAACAGGGAAGATTGATTCCATTAAGTCTGTGTTACGTCCTACAGTGCGGAAGGCATAAACAGAAACAAACGATATGAAAGGCACCATCCCTACCCCAAGGTTTCAACACAAGGAGCCTGCCTCTACACACAGAACGCAAACTACGAATTGTTGCATCCATGACTTTTTTCCGCACCCATTGGGCCAGCAGCGACAAATAGTCATTGTTACTTTGAATAATAAATGTCATATATATTTTAGGATTATATAACAACAAACTAATCACATGACCAAATAAATTGCGGATATGTTTGAGTATGCAAAAGGTGCATTATGGGGCTCGAGAGCGGCATGAATTAACGAACGTTTTTAATAAAATGTACTTACAATTCGTTTAAATACTGTTCCATATGTTCTGGCTTTACTTTGTGATCTGGAACCGATGTCATTTAATGTTTTATATGAATAAAACATTATCCTGCTTATACCAATCGTCTAACGGGCTATTTTCATGAATGGGATGATTTCACTGCCACCACTTTATATTTACAAACTGTACTTTCTTGACCGTTATAGCAGTATCGAATCATACATATATTTTCTTTAACAGAACACACTCCATCCAGAGTGGTTGATCACAGTACTATTTTTAATAAAATGTTGCGGCTTAAATGCAAATGTTCCTTCCAGCATACAGTGCATAGCAAGGGGCTCCAGTGCAAGAACCTTACAAAAGTACCAGGGTACAAGTGTACTGACATCATGTCATCTGTACTTCAGTGCCAAAACCATTAAGTACCTCACCAAGCAACATGTCAAATAATGTGCATGACAATTTGAATGGCCAAAATATATTGAACATCGGAGGATTTGATAGTAAACTATGTACTCACTCTGCAGTTCATACACAGTGTCTTTATCTGAAAGTTGTCTGGAGTGTGATTCTCTGCCAGGGTCAATCCGCCTGACAGTGAGGAGTTTGGTCAGCCATCCAGGCTTATCCTCCTCTGGCTCTGGCTCTGGCTCTGTGGCAGGCTTCTCTGCACCAGGCCTATTGGCCAAGCATCTAAGAACAAACAGTCGAAATCGTTATGCAGGAATCCCAGAATAAATACCTTAATAATATGCACAACACTGTAAGTTGTAAGTATGTTGTTGTCTTGTAACCTTACATAAAAATTAGCAAGATTTCAATAATGCATCCCCATTCGAGCTTGGACACATTCAGTTACATCCAAATTTGGGTCGGAAAATGAATATCTTGGATTAACAAATTCAGTAATGTTGGTGGGAATTGCAGGACCCTTTGGCAATGGCCAATTTTTGTGTGTAGTTCTTGCCTACATGTGGCAACAGTAACTTTCTGTGCAATTGAACATGAGTGGTTAAATTTCGACTTTTAATAAAGTATCCAAAGTACATTGCACACAGGTATTAAATTGACAGTATAGTGTTGTAAGTCTTATATTAAATCTGCGATATGATTTAGGTGTTTAGCACACAAATTTGCATTGCACACAACAAACTCATGCAGCACTGTCTACCATCAGTGCCTCTTTCTGAGAAGGTTTGACATGAGCTGATGACTTGGCATCATCATTGCTCTCAGCGGGGGCACCGTTCCGTTGGTATGGAGGCGAGTGTGAGAATGTTGGAGTCTGTCAAAGCATCCCTGGTTTCAATAGCATCATCTTTTGTGACATACGCCTGGGCTGACATTACATTGTCAACAATACGATGTATGTTATCCAGTTAATACCTTGCAATTTTTATTTTTTAATAATTACAGCGTGAAAGCTCTTTGAAATCTATGTAACGTACACAAAGACATCACAGCTTTAGGTGTTGATGCTTGAAAGCGATCACCATCAGTGTTAATCCTTTGTGTTAAGTCAGCAGGCCACTTGTGACAAAGCAATGGGGAGAATGGAAATTAAAGGGGTGCGACTTCACAGTCAATTGGTAGGATAAACGATTAAAATATGCACTTTGGTTGAAGAAGAGCATTGTCGGAAAGCAAATGTCAGCTTATAGAGGGCAATAAGTATTGTGGAAATCTGTTACAGGTCGAACTGTGTAGGATAGCTGGTTTCCTGATTATCTGGTGTCGGATAAATAAGGTCTGACTATAGCTATCACTCCCTGATGGCAGCAGCTATTAATAGGGGTATGGGTATACCCCGAAACAGTCCTTTGTGCGAAACTGAACAGTGGCAAAACAAGAGTGGTTGGTGGTGGTATTGGTAATGCTGTGTTATAAACTACAAAGTATTATCTGTTATTCAATAAGGTATATCCATTATGGAGGGGGAAACTTTTCGAAGCCATATTGCCTTTCACCCAATGAGGTCTCAATATTCTTGTTTATTGAGAAAAGATACCTACAGTGGCACCATCTGGCGCTGCTAGATCCACATAAACATGTTCTTAATAAAAAAATCTTTATTTATTTAGGCACCACCACCAGCAAACAGTGCACACAAACTCATCATAAGAAAGAACTCGCAACAATATTGGTCGATGTAAGAAAGTGTCGGTCAATTACTCCATTTAAGATCAAATATAAACTATGAGCATACATCTTTCTGAACATCAATATGAGACATGATCTTTCAGTCTAGACCACAATGAGCAAATGTAATATTCACACCACTTGCTGTGTTTTGCCATCTGCACCCTCCACCCCTCACATAAATCCCCATACCTAACCTGTCTGCACTTAAACCTCCCTTCTTTTCGCCCTACCCTTACTTAATACTACCCCTCCCACTCCACCCCTACCCCGGCTAGCAGCCACTGGCGCTAGATTTCAGGGCAAAAAAACAAGACTTATGTCATGCCGCATTTGCATCACTTTAGCATCAGCACCAACAGAAGTGGACATATAACTTAATCAGATGGATAATAAATGTGCTGATTTCTGGTATAAATAGAATAAACAGTATATCGCCAAATGACTCTGATTTACGCGTAAGTTAGTTCTGTTTCAGGGTTTACCCATACCATAGTCCAGCCACACTAGACTCTGTGTAGCCACAGTGTCTAGCTGCCAACCCCATTCACGCCATTAGCAACAGCTTTTGTGAGACCCCCCGCTGAATTCACTGGGTTCTAGGAGATTAATTGTGCATTGACTAATGTCACTGTGAGACTGATTGAAGAAGAGGGTTATCCCAACACCATTTAGTTCTAAAAACTACAATACCTCACTCAATAAATGTGTGTGTACTCATTTACTTTTGTTTTTGTACAATTTTGTGATATCTGCTGCAGTGTGGCAATGGGTGAAACATGTACCAGTGCGACGCTTACTAAAATAAGAACCACTTGCTCTGTCTATCTCTGTCTATCTTTCTCATCATAAATTGGCACTCTCTCCAGCATCAAGGAACCTGCAGACCACCCCGCTCCCCCCCCCCCCAAACTAGATTTGTATAACATTGCCCCCCCCCTCCCGGAGTAGCTGTGAAGTCCCTCTGATTTTAGTCAGATTTTAGATGGTTGCCTCACAGATCTAGACAGTTTGGGGGCAGCGTGGGAATTCATCATTGGTCCGTCAGTCCGGCCCATATCGTACCAACCCATAGGTGCCACCATATAATCATCTCTGATATTTGATACCCCAACCTGAACGAACGCGACCACATTGAAGGAACCACGGCTGTATGAGTGCTACTTATTCTTATGCTATATCTCCCCCTGCAAACATGTTCACTACATGTCAGCCGATGCGAGTACATGAGGCGGGAGTGCAATAAATGGAACAACCTACAATGTAATTTGCATACAAGAAGTATGACGTCACATCAATGAAGTTTTTGTGTCGGGAATGATCGCGAGCAATATGTCTGAATCACAATGTCATAGCTTGCGTGAGGGTATTTACTGCCTAATATCTTACTAAATAAATGTAATTTTACTTTGGGGCATCTTGCAATAAAAAGTCAGAAGGTTGAGCCCAAAGCATTAATGTCAGATGGTATACTTGTCAATCTGTATTTAAGAAGTTAACCTACGTAGCCTTGACATTGATATAGTGCCGTTGTAATAAATGAGTGAGCTGCAGCCGCACAAATTTGATGGGGCTGCATGATAAAAATATAAAAGTTGGGAGCTGACCGCATTTAACTACCCATACCGGAGAAATAGAGTGTAATGACATAACCTGGGCTCGCGCTAAGATACTTTTTTCATTAGCCAATTTGGCTAATTCCGTGGAAAAACATTAGCCAAAATTAGCCAAATATATTGGTTATAAATTGGTTATATGTTTGTAGTTGAACTTTTATATTCGCCATTTTGGCGAGTGTCCAGAAAGTTCTTATCGCCAAATCCCGAATTTTCTCGCCAAATGGCTATTGGCGAATGCTAACGCTAGCCCAGATAACAGTATGGCAAGTCAACTGGCTATATATTTTTAATATTAAATCTATTAGTGCTGTAGGCCCTCAGACTAATTCCACATAATTTAGACATTGAAAGATAAATTATGTCTGCAGTTTTCAATAGGCCATTTTCAACCTAATCCATATTTTTACTCAATGACAATGCTGTCAATGGTCAAACATTTATGTGGGCGAAAATAGAGATATGGTCGAAATCTACACAATTGCCAGCCTGCAAATAGGTGTCAGGGTCTCGTGTCAGGTATGTAAGTGTATCTGCCCATAAACCCCCCATATGCCATTTCCATTTGACATTTGCATTTTTTTCCCATTCATTTGTATGCGCCACCGTTGGCGGAGAAGCGTCCTTTGACAGCCAAATTGAACGCCATCCCACTGTCAAATGGCGTCTAATTCGAAGCTTAGACTAAGCATTAACCTCAACATATACCTTTTACTTAATTGTGAACATGTTAAGTTATTGCGGCAAAAAGTTTGTAAAGTTCTTCGTCCTAGCGAAGTCATGGCAGCCATAGTTCACCGGATGTTGTGTCTCAAGGTCAAGGACCATCACACAGCAGGTTACTAATGACAGTTGGCATTTTTGCTGCTGATAATGTTCAATGCTAAAAAACTTAATTTAAACTTTAAACTTAACTACATTTTATTATGCGCAAGATATATACTAATGACATTGAGAAGGTAGTCATGTCTTTGTCTACTTTCTCATGAAAAGTAATGTTTTCCAGAGCCGTAATGAAAGTGCGATGGATTACTAGTCCAGTGCCGACCACATTGATACATATATAAATATATGTGAACAGGCATAGAATAATGTGGACTTTTGTCCAGCTCCCACTTATTACATGTATTTTGTGAAGCATCTGACAACCAGACATGGGGTAATCGTAATCAGTAATCGTAATCGATTGTAATCGATTACTTTTTCCAAGTAATCGTAATCGATTACTTTTTCCAAGTAATCGTAATCGATTACATTGGTTTTAAAAGCAATGTAGTCGTAATCGTAATCTATTACATTGCTAATGTAATCGTAATCACGATTACTTTTGATGATTATACTTTACTATGTTCGCTGTTTCGTCTCCAAACTGAGCGTGACACACTTTCTATGTCGCCAGTATTATAAATAGAAACTGGCCGCTGGAGTCCTGTAGAGATCGATGCACCCCACTTTCCCCCCTAACCACCCCTGCCTTTCCGGTCCTTTGTTCCCCACCCCAAGACAATACTAGATATAACAAATTAAGCCTGCTGGATACCCGAAAGTGGACCACCTTCTAATCCCATAATTATCTTGTTTGCATTGGACAACTAGGGATAGTCCAGAGCCATCTATATTGTTGGGAGTGGGTGGGTGGGGGCTGTGATGGGATGGGTTTAGATGCTTCTGTTATTGTACTGTATATAGTTGGATTGGAAGAAGTGTTGTTATAAAACGTACTCGGTTGGGTTCAGCAGTGGGGCGGCAATGTATGGTACGGATATCTCTGTGTCCTATAGCATTAATTGTGGCTTCCTTTTTTACCTGCCATTTCACGTAGAGAACATAAGTTCTGTTATCCACCATCCTTCTAAGGAAGATAAGAATAGGTGCAGCGGATTTGTATCAAAAATATACATTGTGTTTTTTATATTCAACTATTTAAAATGTCTAATTTAATAACTTGTATGCTTGTATTTTGATTAGTCTTATAATAATTAATTACGATCGAAGATTGTTCTTCTGAAAGTGATCATCAGTAAATGCCCTCAAAAAATTTGCCCGTCGGGAATTGAACTTATAGCCCTATGATGAAAAATCCGCCACTCTTCCGACCAAGCTGCCCAGTCTTCATATGTGTGGCCCCGCTCATCCAATGTTGACTGTGGGTTGAAACAGCCACTTAAAGGCCTAGTCAGGGGTTCATTCATTAAAAATATAGAAAGTAATCATGATTGTAATCATAATTACTTTCAATGTAATCGCAATCGATTACTTTCATATTTCCTGTAATCGTGACATTTTCAAGTAATCGTAATCGATTACATTTACAATGTAATCGCCCCATGCCTGCTAACAACAGTGGGAGTTTGCTAGGCATTATACGTTGATTACATTATAATCATTCCTTGATATCAATCGTGCAGCTTCTTTGAGTATAATTTAATCAAGCCCGCTGGATAAAGTTGCCCGGACTGCAAATTCATGGGGTTTTTAAGAACAGCTCTTCATATCATAAACATAGACGAAATGAACAAACTTTTTAAACGGCAGAATGAAATGAATATACTCACCAGTGGATGCCAGGACACATGTATCAGGCCCGGCGGCAGCGGCATTTTGTGCATTCCATTTGCTCTCACTCTTTTGGTGGCTGTCCTAAAAACGAATGGCTGCATGTTATAACGTCACCGGGTCACCCCCCACCCCCTTCCAACCCCGGTAGTAAAGCAAGACTGCTTATGGGTTCATGTTCTTTAACAATTATTATTAAACCGCGAGATATGCTATATATAAGTTCGTATGAATTTATAATGGCGGGAGCGTCGATATTGGCCACATCCATGTGGTCTGGCCACCGGAAATCTCGCTATCATCGTACAGGGAAAGTAACATAATCACACAACCTTTGGACAGTATGTCGGTGTTACTTTTAAGTTTTCGGTATTTGTATATCATTTGTTGTCATGGAAAACTGACGCCATTTCCGCAGTAAGCAAGTGGTTGCATTTGAACAATAATCTACATTTTGACGACTGTTGGCACGTGATTGTAATACAAAGGCTGCAACATGGCGATTAATCTAGAAGACTACTTTCGGACGACTTTTGAGGACAAGCTCCTCGTGTAAGTGTGGATCTAAACACTTATAAACGTTAGCAATGGAATGCATTGTGGACGATAATACATATAATTCAATACTTTTGCCATTCAAATTGCAGTTACAGATCGAGTTGTTTTGCTATTTTTTAATGTCAATTTTGCGCATAGCAACACAAACACTGTTCATGACAGAGTACACGAATTATTTGTCGATGATCCAAAACAATCTAACTTCTTGAAGTTGAATTTGTCCTCCACAACAGTCAAAACATGTGCCTGTGGCTAAACGTCATAACTGAACGTGAGAGCATGTGTTATTCACTGATCCTACTGTCACTGACTCTGGGCACCTTAGTCTTAAACTATATTTGACTAAAGAAGCTTTCATTGTCCTTACCAGAGCTGGCTTAAAGATTTAAAAATTTCGTGCAAGTCTGTGAGTGATGAAGTGGCCTGTCGTAATCATTGCCCTTGCCAGCGGCCGTTAATACTGATTGTGGAATGTTCGAATTAAGTTTCCCTTCATATCTCTCAATGGCATTCTTCATACAGCAGAGTTACCTGTTTTTGACACCATTAGCATCAATTGCCATTAATTTATTACTAATTGGTCACAGACTATATTTTAAATCTGCTCTCTTTAAATCTTTCTACCAGTGTTATGGCTAATTATGGTGTACTTAATCTTTATGACCTGGCCATCTTTGATAACCCTTCATCTTTTAGGGGAAAACCCTCATAGCATATATATATGTCAAAGATGATATATGATGTGTAGTGGTCTCTGCATTATAGGTCCCTCCATTATATGACTCCCTCTGTTATCCGGTCTTTTCACTATGCACGGAACTCTTTTACATGTTAAAGCCCCTTTAATTTATTATGCGACTCCCTAGCTAACACAATTTACACCCAACATTTTGACTCTTTATGCCACCAGCACACAATTTAATCCCTTTGTTAACTCGCTACATGTCAGGGCAGTGTGGTGTGACAGTTGACTCGATTGGCTCTAAACAAACAATACATTGGGCTAATCTAACTGGTTGTTAACAAGCAGATGTCTAAGTAGGCCTCAGTGTTATTCACACCTGGTTTGTACATTTGATATAATTAGGACTGTCTAAGTATTTGAGTCAACACATACATGTACACAATGGCTAGAGAAAGCAGAGATTATTGTGGGTTAGGATGTGTTGATGTAACCAGATGTCATTAGACATCTGTCAGACTGTCAGGGGTGTAACATTGGAAGCAACAGACATCATAGTGATGCTCACTGTCTTACACGTTCGGGACCAAAGTTTAACTTGGACAGCTGCCTCCTCCCTACAGATCTAATATCTGCCTCTTCACCCAGACAGCTGCCTCCTCTTCACCCAGACGGCTGCCTCCTCTTTCCCACCCAGACGGCTGCCTCCTCCCCACCCAGACGGCTGCCTCCTCCTTCCCACCCAGACGGCTGCTTCATCCCCATCCAGAAGGCAGCCTCATCCCCGCCCAGACGGCTGCCCCCTCCCCACCCGGACGGCTGCCTCCTCCTTCCCATCCAGACGGCTGCCCCCTCATTCCCTCCCAGACGGCTGCCTCCCCTCCCAGACGGCTGCCTCCTTCCCACCCAGACGGCTGCCTCCTTTCCACCCAGACGGCTGCCTCCTCTTCACCCAGACGGCTGCCTCCTCTTTCCCACCCAGACGGCTGCCTCCTCCCCACCCAGACGGCTGCCTCCCCTCCCAGACGGCTGCCTCCTTCCCACCCAGACGGCTGCCTCCTTCCCACCCAGACGGCTGCCTCCTCTTCACCCAGACGGCTGCCTCCTCTTTCCCACCCAGACGGCTGCCTCCTCATTCCCTCCCAGACGGCTGCCTCCCCTCCCAGACGGCTGCCTCCTTCCCACCCAGACGGCTGCCTCCTTCCCACCCAGACGGCTGCCTCCTCTTCACCCAGACGGCTGCCTCCTCTTTCCCACCCAGACGGCTGCCTCCTCCCCACCCAGACGGCTGCCTCCTCCTTCCCACCCAGACGGCTGCTTCATCCCCATCCAGAGGGCAGCCTCATCCCCGCCCAGACGGCTGCCCCCTCCCCACCCGGACGGCTGCCTCCTCCTTCCCATCCAGACGGCTGCCTCCTCATTCCCTCCCAGACGGCTGCCTCCCCTCCCAGACGGCTGCCTCCTCCCCACCCAGACGGCTGCCTCCCCTCCCAGACGGCTGCCTCCTTCCCACCCAGACGGCTGCCTCCTTCCCACCCAGACGGCTGCTTCCTCCCCACCCAGACGGCTGCCTCCTCCCCACCCAGACGGCTGCCTCCTCCCCACCCAGACGGCTGCCTCCTCCCACCCAGACGGCTGTGTCCTCCCCTCCCAGACGGCTGCCTCCTCCCCACCCAGACGGCTGCCTCCTACTCACCCATAAGGCTGCCTCCTCCTCACCCAGACGGCTTCCTCCTCCTCCCCACCCAGACGGCTGCCTCCTCCCCACCCAGACGGCTGCCTCCTCCTCCCCACCCAAACGGCTGCCTCTTCCTCCCACCCAGACGTCTGCCTCCTCCTCCCCACCCAGACGGCTGCCTCCTCCCCACCCAGACGGCTGCCTCCTACTCAACCAGACGGCTTCCTCCTCCTCCCCACCCAGACGGCTGCCTTCACCCTCCCCCCCCCCCCCCAGACGGCTGGCTCCTCCCCACCCAGACGGCTGCCTCCTCCTCACCCAGACGGCTGCCTCCTCCTCCCCTGTCGTCGCAGGGGGGAGCTCTCCGCTCGGACGGCCTCCCCGTAGCGACGGGGTAAGATGGTAGATCATCATCATCAAACTTTTTTTACAAGTTAACCTTTTTTAGACTCTACGTTCAGGGAGTAATCAAGTACCTGCACACGTCCAGCTACCAATGGCTAGTTGTGACATATGATGACGAATGCAAAAACTATTTATGGTGCTTAGAGGTGTTTATAGAACTGGTAACAAAGTAAATACGTAATGTCCTTCTCAACCATCATGAGTCTTACTCATATCTATGCATAGTCTTGGGAGATCCGCAGCGTTGGGTTTCGGTTCCAGCCTGACTTTTGCAGGTGGGCTTTCATAAAGAATAGTCATATTTATGAATGCTCTCCAACATACAGGCTGGAACCGAGACCCAACAGGGTGGGTCTCCTGATGATAAGCTAGGTATAGCCGAGTCCTCATCTTGGAAGATCATCAGCGTTATTGGGTCTTTGTTCAAGCCTGTATATGTGTCACCGGACTAGCCGCGAGACGCATGGGTCATGAACCCAGATATACAATGTGTCTTCTTCAAATAGAAAATGGATAGCCTACTGCCATGTATGCAGTTTGCTATGTCGTTATGCGCTCTTCAGTGATGGCGTTCTGTCGAGTTTGACTTTGATTACCATATTACTGTTCTCTTCAAGCAAAATGCCGGAGAGGGAGGATGATCATTTGACTCCAGCGACCCGCTTGCTTGAGAAACGCAGAGAAATGGCTGAAGTTGAACAAGCCTTGGCAGCACAAAAAGAGGTAGTTAATACCATTAAATTACTTTCTTTGCGATATAATTTATTTCAGTTCTAGCATGTTGCATTTGGTGGATAATTAATGTGGAATGATCTCGTTGTATGCCTCTTAATCAGTGTGGTCATAGTGCTGAAAGTATCCCCCCCCCTCTCTCCCACCCCCACGCTATTGGAGGACGATGGTATTGATTTTTACAGACTAAATTAAGCATAATTTGTTTTATATTGCAGGAATTTCAAATGAAAATGGAAAGCTTGCAACAACGGCGCGAAGAACTGGAAAGGAAAGAATATCAACTGAAAGAGTCGTTGCTTAAGTTTGACAAGTTTTTGAAAGTACGTATTTGGGTGTCTGATACGCACTTTTTTAGTGCTGTTCAAGATGGTAGAACAACAAAATCAAATTTAAGTCAAGATTTAATATTCTCTGTAAATTGTCGTACAGTGTTTCCACGGTAGGAATTTACAATTTCAAGGAGACCTATTAATGTTGTCACTGCAATAAAGGTTCACACGTTGTACTGCAGGAAAACGACTCTAAAAAGGCACGTGCGGTGAAAAAAGCCGATGATGAAAGAGAACTCACCAAGACAAAAGACAAGGAGATTGAAAGGTGAAGTTCGATTATGTACTGCATCACATTCATTGTATTTTTTAAATGAATATATTATATAGTGAATCACTAGGCGAACATTGGGTCGAAAAAGTCATACGCGCGTCTTGGATGTGATCAGTTTTATAATTAATGACTAAACCTTATTATATCGCGATACAAAATTGACCCTATACCTACAGGTAATAGGTCGCGCAGCAATGACTATGCTGCCGATCCATACGTACACCAGGCTGCTAAGGTTTCTGTTGCGTGTCAACCACTCGGCTATTGTCGAGTGTGCTCTGCTACGCCCCCCCCCCCTCCCCCCAAGCGGCCGGTGCGTTCGAATCCCCCCTGTGCAAATGTCTGTTTTTTGTGCAGGGTAAAAATCCCATATCTGTCTTCGCCAAGGATAGTGGTTATATTCCCACAGATATGGCTCCTCTATTTCATTTGCCCTTCCCATTATCGCGATATGGCCTACACAGATTCAAACAATATACCAAAGATTCTGTTATATTCCCAGAGATATGGCTCCTCTATTCCTTTGCCCTTCCCATTATCGCGATATGGCCTACACAGATTCAAACAATATACCAAGGATTCTGTTATTTTCCCAGAGATATGGCTCCTCTATTCCTTTGCCTTTCCGTTATCGCGATATGGCCTACACAGATTCAAACAATATACCAAGGATTCTGTTATTGCATTGGAACAGGTTAAAAGAAGAGACGGATGTGTTCGTTACCGAGCGAGAGAAGTTGCTGAAGCGTCTAAACAAGCACGTGGTTTTCCACGAGTACCTGGAGAAAGCCGTGGCCAGCGCGGAGGAGTTTCAAGAGATTCGTGAAATCATCGCCCGCTTCGATACCTTAACAGCAACACACCAGGCAAGACAGACCGGAACACGATATAAACCTTTCAAATTTTAAATTTCAATTTCAATGTTATTACAATTTTAAAAGCTTAATAGACCGTTCCAGGGGAAATTTTGGCAGGCGCGTGTCTCAGGTAACTCTAGCGCGCTCTGCGCTGCCGTAACACGCAAAAGGCGAGTACGGACTATCTTTCAATGCCAGTCTCACTTGTTGCGTAGCATCCAGGCATGTCGAACAGGAAGCCTAAGACGTAGGACTATTAAACTGTTCTTAATCTAGTGAAATATAAGCTGTGATTCCATTATATATAATATAATACTTACAGAAAAGTTTATAGAGACATCTTGTGTGTTTGTTCTGTGAATAACAATGCCACAGAATCAATCTACCCCTGATCAAAGCAACGTTGAAGCCGAGCACCTGAACAACCTCTACTCTATACGTGTGCATGATGAACGCATGCGGGAATCGGTTTTCTAACCCGAAACACACAGTGTCTATTTTTTACGATAGATGTCGCCAGGGGTATCTGGAACGGTCTATTACAATTTATTTCTCGTAAATTACTTATTAAGTGTTGTATACATGTAACCTTGCACTAACTTTTTTTCTGCACGGTAACGGTTATGGGCGACGATGTTATATGTAATTTATCATTTCATATTTATTTTGTAGGATCTCCTGGAGACAGAAATTAAAAACCAAGATAGAGTGGAAGACGAGAAGAAAATGTTGTCGAAATATTCTGAGGTATAATATAACATGGTCTCATTTTTAATTTGAGCGCTTTTATTTATAATGTGCCTCCGACATAACATTGGTTTAAATTATCATTGCGTGTAAGATGGAAGAAGTTTCTCTCAAAAGCCCAATTAAATTGATGCGTTCGCGTCAGATAATGTGGCAAAGTTACATAATATATAGATGTGGTATATGGTCTGATATTTAGAGGCGTGTCTTTCATCGATAACCTTAATTCCAGTTATATATTTGTATCACTCACGCTGTGGGGCTGTTTCACTCCTGCATGTCCTTGTCCTTGGGGCTCGGGAGTTTAACCCGTATCTGCACATTGGTGGTCTAAAACACCAATCCGTCCAAGCTAACACATCTGATTACCCTTCGGTAAAGCATGTGGTTGCTATAACACAGACATTTGGTTTCAGGAAAAGAACAACGAAATCCTGAAGTACAACAACCAGTTGGCTGGACTGCAGACCCGACTGGACAGCGCACAGAGTCAAGCCGTCAAATGGGAGTCAAAATGGACTCACATCGAAAACACTGCGGCCAAGAAAACGCTGCTCCTTGGAAAGATCAAAATGTAAATTGTTAAACCTTGTTCATCATTATCGTGGGGCTACATGGGTTGCGGATATGCGTGTGCCATATATCTTCTAAACATTAAAGAAATTCACGTTAACTAAACTTCATTAACATTGATATTTAATACAAACATAATTTACCTTAAGAAACTGATAAATATATTGAAGCAACTGTGTATTATAAACTTTACATGCAAATTCGCCGATTGAAGTATTGCAATTAAAATATTGTAACTGTATCGTTAGTGTAAAACGTATAAACGATGAGACAGAACGACAGTCACATGGATTTGATACTCTATGATGAATACACTCGAGCGTGTCTGAGACATATCTGAGTGTTTACTGTCACATCAGCCACCTACATGGTTGAGGTACCGTTATGTGTGCTGTCTTCCAACATAATTACGGGTTGCTGTTCATTTTTTCATCTAACTCCTGTCTTCGTCTCATACTTCAGGGCGACGCACAACTTGTTCCAGTTGGTCAACAGTCACCAGAAGACGAAGAAGGATGAGGTGGAGCTGGAGGATACCAGCGAACAGTTAAACAGAGTACGGATCCTTGTAGCACCATATAATCACTTTATTATTCACTTTGTATCCCCGACTGTGGGAGTAGGCTGAGAGAACCATAAAGCGGGGGACGGGGGTACATGGAGCGACATGTAGCGGTAGCAATGGCTGCCTCTGTTTAGTAAGAACAGTGTTCGAGCTCTAGAAGAAGAATGATATTTGTGACAAGCCGTAAGTCTGACGGTTGGGGAGTAACTGTTAAGGGTTCTAGATAGATTTAGACAAGGTCTGATTGATATAATTTGTGGGCCACTATACAGGTAACTAATACTTTGTACATGTAATTATGAAAAGACGATTGAGCGCCAGTCGATGCATATTTTCCAGAAATCCTGATTGTGTTTTCCAGTACTGCTATATAAGATCGGTAGCTTATCGTAATAATGAAGTTACAATATCTAAGTGGGAGAAGTGAACGGCTCTTTATCTCGTACAAGCGACAAGTTATTGAGAGTCCCTTCACATATACCTTGTAAATTGTGAGCTACTTGCAAATATGGGCCGACCATGTTCGACCATCTGCTGCCTTTGACGTTCGGCAGCGCTTTTTACAGGCTCATTGGAGGTTGGTTGTTTATTGAGGACGTTTTAACCAATTCGGGTCATATCGCGTCAATGGAAGAAAGGAAGGGAGAGTGAAGCCATGTCCCCGGGGTAAGTCCCTACTCGTTGCGAAGAAGGAGATGAGATCTTTATCTTGCGACCCCACAGACATGGCCACAGCGGAGCGCGAACCACCGATCCATGTACCGTTAGGCTCTCATGTGGCTAGAGCGCTCAATGCCAGCGCTCTAACCCACTGAGCTATCGGGGCAGCCCTAGACTCAATGGAGGATCTGGAGGTGGGATGGGTGGGAAACTTCTGCAGATGACCTTTGCCTGTGAAGAAGTGGTTGTCATTTAATAAATGTTTTATTCTCGTAGATCCAGACGTACATCCAGGACTTGAACCAGATCACGTTGGATATCAAGCGAGCAGAAGCGGCCGCCACGTCGTACGCCGGCGCGTCCTCCAGTCAGTGATGCCATGGCAACGGTTGCTTGGCAACAGTTACAACATATTTCGCTTTAATGGTCACTCTGTCATTTAAGGGGTAGATAATGTCGTGGAAGGTCAAACATTTCCGACGGATGAATAATAGATCTAGATGATATCCTCCTCATCACTTTGGGTTTGCAATATCGCTGTCATATTGAGAACTTTTGCAAAGGTATATATATATTTATAATATATATATCAAAACCGATACGAGTTATGAGCAGTCATTGCCAGGGGTCTGGTATCGCGTGTTCCTTATTCTCTATGCAGTTATGTACCATATATTTTGTACAGCTTATTAATCGTTATGCATAAATAAAGGTGATATGTTTATTGGAATTATCTGTGATGCGTAAGTTTATTGATTTTAGTTTCGAATGTTAGATTTACTTTCCAAACATGTTTTATATTTGTGCGTTTTTTAGATGCCGGAATAGCATTGCTTTTTTAATAATAACAGTCAAATATTGCCACCGATAACTTCAGATAGCGTTAAATACTAAGGCCAGTCAGTTAAAGAATAATAGAATAATAACGTTTACTTGGGGCTAATTTCGCTACAGCAAGCTGCACTTCGCATAACTATTGCATAACAAACCTCCCTCCCTCTAACCATTGCATAACAAACTTCCCTCCCTCAAATTATTGCATAACAAACTTCCCTCCCTCTAATCATTGCATAACAAACTTCCCTCCCTCAAATTATTGCATAACAAACTTCCTTCCCTCTAACCATTGCATAACAAACTTCCCTCCCTCAAATTATTGCATACCAAGCTGCTCTCCCTCTAACCATTGCATAACAAACTGCCCTCCCTCCAACTATTACATAACAAGCTGTCCTCGCTATCACTTGCATAACAAACTGCCATCCCTCTAACTATTGCATAACAAGCTGCCATCCCTCTAACTATTGCATAACAAACTGCCCTTCTTCAAATTATTGCATGACAAACTTCCCTCCCTCTAACTGTGGCATAAGCTGCCCTCCCTCTAACTATTGCACAACAAACTGCCCTCCCGCTAACTATTGCATAACAAGCTGCCATCCCTCTAACTATTGCATAACAAACTGCCCTCCCTCAACTTATTGCATAACAAACTGCCCTCCCTTTAACTATTGCATAACAAACTTCCCTCTCTCAAATTATTGCATAACAAACTGCCCTTCTTCAAATGATTGCATGACAAACTTCCCTCCCGCTAACTGTGGCATAAGCTGCCCTCCCGCTAACTATTGCATAACAATATGCCATCCCTCTAACTATTGCATAACAAGCTGCCATCCCTCTAACTATTGCATAACAAGCTGCCCTCTCTATCACTCTTGCATAACAAACTGCCCTCCCTCTAACTATTGCATAACAAGCTGCCCTCCCTCTAACTATTGCATAACAAACTGCCATCCCTCTAACTATTGCATAAAAAGCTGCCCTCTCTATCACTCTTACATAACAAACTACCCTCCCTCTAACTATTACATAACAAGCTGTCCTCTCTATCACTATTGCATAAAAAACTGCCCTCCCTCTAACTATTGCATAACAACCTGCCCTCCCTCTAACTATTGCATAACAAACTGCCATCCCTCTAACTATTGCATAACAAGCTGCCCTCTCTATCACTATTGCATAACAAACTGCCCTCTCTCTAACTATTGCATAACAAACTGCCCTCCCTCTAAGTATTGCATAACAAGCTGCCCTTCCTTTCCCTCTGTCATAACAAGCTGTCATCCCTCTAACTATTGCATAACAAGCTGCCCTCTTTCGAACTATTGCATATGCGCTCCCTCCAACAATAGCTGCTCGACAAATGTTCCACTTCGCGCTAAGTAGATTTACGCAGCCTTTTAAGTGTGGATTATGAATACATCTGTTTCTATTATGACTGGTTGGTTATTCAGGACGCTTTAACCACTTTTGGTCATATCGCGTCAATGGGAGAAGGAAGGCAGAGTGGAGCCATGTCTCCGGGGCTAACCCCCTACTCTTTACGAAGAATTGAAAGACATGGGATTTTTATCCTGCGACCACACAGACATGGCCACAACAGGGCTCGAACCATCGACCCACGCGCCGTTAGGCTCTCAGATGGCAGGTGACCAGAGCACTCAATGCGAGCGCTCTAGCCCACTGAGCTATCGCGCCGGCCCGCTTATGAATACCCACGGGGCCCTGACGCTGTTTGGGGTCGGTTGCTAAGGAATCGGCTGGCAAACATTATGTCATAAAATCACCCAATTCAATAGAACGGTACTGGGATCCATTCAAAGTCAGTAGAAGCTCAATTAATCATAATTATCAGTACTCAATAATTAATTATTAATGCGCAAAAGGTGTCTCATCATTCGAGACTACACTGACAGAGCTAGCTGCCAGATGCCATGTGCCGTGGTGGGGAGGTTACGGCCAGTATCCATGCAGGGACTACGTGGGATCAATCCGGCCGATCATCCTTCATGCTTACCGAGGCAAAGGACTGCATAACGCGCTGCCAGTGCACTGGTCATATACACCGGGACAAAGATGCGCTCCGTTCATGCATGCAGCCATCGACTCCTCTCCTTGTCCTATAGCCCCCTCCCCAACCCTCCGCCTATATCTCCACTGCTCCCCTCCTTCCTCCCCCCCCCCCCCCTACCACCACTCACCCCCACTCCCTCGCCCCGCCACCCACTCGCACCCGTGTTTTGTTAAAGCGAGTATCCCATTTAGTCAATCGATGTCTCCGCGACGAAGAACGAACTTCTCTCACGTGTCATCCCCGGTATGTCGCCCCCCCCCCCCCTCCCCCGGCACACCCCCCCCCCCCCACCTCCTCTGCCGCACGCACCTCCCCGGTGCGTGTCCGTCTCACCATGGCAGCTAGCGAGCTGGCAGTGAAAGGGCCATGCATGCTGGCAGACACACCGCTAGCCTGAGCGACCCAGGTGGATGGCAGGATTTGGCCTCAGTATGGCAGTCCTACAAGGTGAGGGGGGGGGGAGAGAAGAGGAGGGGGTGGGTGGTATGGGAGACTGCGGACAGCAGATTGATCCCAGTTTTTACGCACGCTACCGGGCCATCCTGCACGCAACACACTGACAGCCAGGCCAGCCGGGCTCTCCGTCTCGCACAACTCTCATCACCACCCCACGCCCCAGGGAACCCACCTGCCCCCCCCCCCCCCCACCCCCAACCTTCCAACCCACCCAATCTCCCACACCCCGCCCGTCTCCCACATCCCGCCCGCCTACCACCTTTTTCACTCCTTCTGCCCCGCCGAGCCGAAGTTGGCGGCTGCTGAATTGCATTGGGCAGGCAGACAGGTCGGACATTACTCGAGGGTGGGGGGAGGCGGGGAGGGGATCGAAGGGAGGGCAGCGATGGGGAATGGGGAGGGGTAGTCCGTAACCAAGATCTCCTTCGCAATAGTTTAGAGAAATTCGGTCACGCGTGAAGCCAATACCAACAACCCCACCCGCTCTTCCCCTCCTTTCCCTCTATTCCCCTCCCTCCACCATTTCTCTCCCCCTCTTCCCCCCTCGTCCTCGCCTCTCGCTGTCTTCTGCACTCTCTCCCTTCCCTTCCCCCTTCTCGCTATCTCCCTCCTTCTTGTTGTCTCCCCCCCACCCCTTCCCCCATCTCAGTCGGGCCCTCCCTCCGTCCCACGGAGTCTGTTGCAGTTTTTCTATTGATTGAATAGACGTATTCACCCTTGCTCAGCACGGCTGCATGGGCTGCCAAAATAAAAACTCAGGCAGGTGAATTCACACAAGATTACAAAGCACTCGGGCCTACCGTGATGGCCTAATGAACCAGCGCGCCTCGTCTGTTGCCCCCAGAGTCTGGATTTAAGTTTTGTATCTGCGACAGATCAACAGAGAAGGACGCAGAGAGAGAGAGAGACAGACGCACAGGCAGAAATCGAAATCGAGAGCGAGGCGCTCTTTATCAGCGAGGACACCGCCGCTCACCGTCACTACTGCATATGATGTGTCCTGTTGTATCTGGTCTCCATGTGCCTCTAACCCATTAATAGTAGGCCTACAACCACCTGTACGTAGTGTCGTCACGGTTGTACGTAACGACGGTACCAAATAGGTATAGGATTAAACAGAATAGCTGGTGACAAGAGATCACGAACGGATACTAAATGTAATTAGGAGCTGATGTGGATAATGATGGTTTCAAGCGAGCGTGCTTGATTCTTCAGATGGTAAGCGCTTTTCCTGCATATCGAGGGCGTCGCACCATAATTATACACTTCAAATCAAGTTTAATTAAATGATGTTGTGAATTAGAATACATGTGATGGTAAAGAGGTGTCATAAAACAAGAAAAATAAATTAGACCTTCGCTGTTCTTAGGCTACCAAACGTAAATGCAACAGTCAATTATGGGTAGGTAGATAACAAGCGGTATTTCACTGATAATTAGTACTTTTATATTTTATTTAGTTTTATATATATCCTATTTTTATAATATGTTTTATTATCACGATCATTATGGTGTGCGGATAGCAATTCCTGTCGACTTGCTCTTGGTTGCCGCTATAGCCTATACTTAACATTGTGTCATGACCATGTTATATATGGCGCCTGAGGCGCCTCAGTTATTCTCAGTTTTTGCTCTGCCTTGATAGCTGATTTCAACCGGAGATTCAGCGTAGTGTTACCGTGTCACTGCCAGTTCAATCTGTTGAGAACAAATCGGCGGGCCTAATCAAAACGATGGAGCGAATCGACGAAGGACGGGTTAAAATGGTAAGCGTTTCTGAGGCAGCTCTCTGACATTCTTGTCTATCGCAGGGCAAATCGCTCTAAAGTATCACCAAGAAGTATTTAGTATTTCACCAACGTTACACACAAGGGTGTGTTGGAGCCACATCTGAGATAGATCATCTAGAGCAAAATTCACAGTCTCAATATACGTCGATGTTATATGAGTTTGCTGGAGGAAGAATACTTATTTTTATGTGCGAAATCAAACCGGCTGTTCTGTTCAGGATGAGGTGGACGTGACCATGCGTGCGTGGGTTCAGGCTACATTCATTTATCGTTCACGGTTTTACGGACTCTTCTAGTTTTTCGGGCCATCTTCTACGTCAAGGTTGACCCTTCTGCCCGGTCTTCGGTTCTTTTAGCGCAGCGAGGATGAAATTGGTGGAAAGAACTTTGAGACCCTGATGTACTTCTGTCATGCTATAACTCCATCGGATTACCACGTGTCGCGGTTAACCCAGTTTGGACCTTTTTAAACATTTTCAGCGAAAGCGGGTAAACAGTATGTGAATGATTACACACAAGCCAAAATACGGCATTCATCGCCATTTTGTGGCGCACTGCAACCCTTTCTGAAGCACTGCGTAATCTGTTCTTTGCCAGACATTCCTCAGGAGGGCTGCTTTTTTAAACTTAAAACTTGTAAAAGTATAAATCTTGTCATTTTCGCGATGTTGGGTTAGCTTGAACCGCGTATGCGTAGTTTGGGCCTCGAGGTAAACAGACCCTGGATGCGGCCGCACTTCCGGAACCGTCTCCTTCGTTTTAACGGCACTTAATTTGATTGCAGTGTGTTAACGTGGAGCGCCCAAATAGGTTTAAAGGTATTCACCATTTTTTGGCACATGTAGAAACTCTTTTGAAGGGAAAACGGCATATTGGTATTCTTAGCACTTACATCATTTTTATTTCAATTTGTTATTATGTGATGTGACCAGAATCTACATAGTTGCTGCGAAGCCAGCGAATCAAAAGGAACTGTGTCAGGCTCACGTTTAAAAAAACGTTTGAAAGAAAGTTATTTACGTCACTTTTACACGACAGAAGCCAAAAATAAATGTAATCCTCTTACCAACCAGTGACCGTATATCTTGGTATTTCAAATAAAATATGCAATGCAATAATTATTAAGCGTAATGTGATTGTCTTGCAGGCAGACGAGCTGACTGAAGAGAGATTAGCAAGTAAGTATAATATGACGGTCTTAACGAATATTAAGACACGACATTATTTCAAAACTAAATGGAATGATCTTATAACGAATCAGAGCGTCGACACATATTTGAAGAGAGTAAGAACCTTCATGGTTTAGTGTCTCGTAAGTAGATAAAAAAAGTACCCGGAGAGGGCAGGGAAGTCCTGACCAATTACAGGGGGGGGGGACACATACCCTATCCCTAAGGCATTTGTATGGGGGGTAGGGGGCACGTGCCCTTTCAGCCATTTCGTTGTTCTGTGTAACTCTTGGTGACGTCGGGACTATTTCGCTGATTAGTGGTCAGTTGGTCAGCTGGCTTCTGAAACATATATCCCTGTTCCACTGGCACACCGCGGTAATTAGTCACTTGAAGTACCATCACCTATCACCTTCAAGGATATCACCTATATTTTGACTCCTGGGGTGGCCTCGGGGAAGATTCTGACGTATATTATCGCTGACCACCTGTCGAAGCTATCATGGAGACAGAAGGAATGCTCTATGGCTGTTCATGACGTCAATGGCTGAAGCAAATTCTCCCTTGTCTGAACCATTTTGTCGGGGCACAAACCTATGTACCCGGTCCGTCTGGCTCTGTAATTGTAAATGCGACATGATTTTGACCTGGAAAATCGGGTTCTCGCGCTCTGTTGTCAGTGGCCAATGTTGACACCAGTTCCAGGAAAAACCCATCCCGGTATAGCCTACGTGTCAGAAATTGAGATTTTATCATATTATGTGACAGTTTGATAAGTTAGTTCACGTGGCGAAGGTTGGTGGCTTAAAAGCTGAAACTTCCATTGTAAAATCCATTTTAGTTTTCCAATCATGCGTTGTTTTGGCGGCCGCCATTCACGTTACAGATCTTGTCACTCAGTGCTCACCGCGGTGTCAACGCGCGTAACTGATATTTACATAAATAGTTCCAACAAACCCACCGAACTTAATAGCTATAGACCTGAATCATATGAACTAAACTATAGAAATAATAGCTACTAGTTACGAAATAAAAGGTTCATGTTAAGAAATATATACCATTTTGCCTAGAACAATATGTTCGTTAGGCCTACCTCCGCCCGCAGAGGCGTAATCACTTTGACGAAGTCATATCTCCAGGGAAACACGTCGCGCGAACATTTAGTTACTGGTGCTATTGAGCGCCACTGTTATGATATTGGCCAAATATTTACGTGCAGTCGTGAGTATTATTGTCATCGTTAGATCTCCCTGTTCACTTAATGACGACGTTTAAAGTTCTATTCGAGCGAGAAAATACATATGGCATTGCTTCTCGTGCGAGATGGGTTTATTTCAGCACGCGTCTCCGAAATCCTGCCTTCGCCTAAAGGCTTAGGCAGGATTTTGGAGACTTGTGCTGAGATAAACCCATCTCGCACTCGACGCAATGCCATATATGCATATCTTCTCTTTGAATATTGTATATAAGCTTATACCTCCGGTATTGCCCCTATCCGTGGGTTGTGCGTACTCTGGCATGATAAGACAGCCACCGCCTGGGGATGATGGTGTGTATATACAGGCCTACTGCGGCTTTGCCATGCTCGGCGTTGCTTTAAAACCATGGTCTGGTGAAGATCAAAGGGTCTGTCCAAGTGTTGTTATAGGCTTCGCTCTTCTGGAGTCTGTGTTTATGCCAAGCACTAGCATCAGCCCACTCGTCCCACTGGCTACGGGTAACGCCCTCAAGTCACTCCACACCTACAAGTACATGTACCCTCCTGGGCTCTGTGCAGCACAATGGGTTTAATATCCACTCAGACCCGCTCCACGCCAAGCAAAACGTGTAGGAATGCTTCACCCAAGTGCATGAAATTTAATATCAGACTGATTTTTTTTTATGCTCCTTTTCAAGTGTTATGTCAGGACAAAATAGAGATGGCATACTAATCATTTCTTTACGCGACATACATTACATATATACATAAGCGGCATATATAAATGGTGTGGGTCATGGTTCTCTTCAGTCCATTAACCTGTCGATCGTGCTGCTCGCTTTATGGCCATCAAACGCCCCCGCTCCCTGGGAGAACTTAACTCCTTCCTGTTGCGCTTCCCTTTCATTCTGCTTCCCGCTTCGGAAGAACTTCGCCAGCACACCTGGTCCGGATCTGGTACGCGCATCTCGTTTCGAGAGCCAGAACCCCAGCTGTTTTCTCTTTGCCTTTCGTTAAGTTTGTTTTGGATATATAACCCAGCCAGGCAGTAACCAGGGCCTCGTTACCACTGTGGCGTGGATATATAAGCCAGCCAGGCAGTAACCAAGGCCTCGTTACCACTGTGGCGTGGATATATAAGCCAGCCAGGCAGTAACCAAGGCCTCGTTACCACTGTGGCGTGGATATATAAGCCAGCCAGGCAGTAACCAAGGCCTCGTTACCACTGTGGCGTGGGCCGCACTTTGGTTGGAACCTAAACCGTTATGGCGTGCGCTTGATTCCGTTCTCGTCGATTCAGATTCATGCACGTACAAATCGCATACGCAGACGGTGGATGTTAGCCACTTTTGTGCACAGTATGGCTTAATTAATTGAGCAAAATTAATTGAAAAAATTTAACGGTTCCAAAGTAACCATGCTATTAATGAGCTCAATATGGACTGATGTAAATCATGTAATTAATATATTACTTTCTAAAAATAAACACAATATAATTAGGATTATGGACATATTTGCCCCTTCCAATACGACGATCAATTTGACGATCAACACATGATTACGTTACAGGCATGATCAACACATTATTACGTTACTGGCATGATCAACACATTATTACGTTACTGGCATGATCAACACATTATTACGTTACTGGCATGATCAACACATTATTACGTTACTGGCATGATCAACACATTATTACGTTACTGGCATGACTCCCAGCAGGTTGAGGCAAGAAAAGATGTCCCCGGCTGTATTCAGCATTAGCAGGAACTCCTTTGGGAATCCCTGGTTTCTCTTTCCTTATGTATTAATTATGAAAGGAGCGCTCTCTCTGTTTGATAACCCCTGGATCCGCTTCCTTCCAGGTGTGAAGGAGGTATTCTCGCTGTTTGACAAGGACAACGACGGTGCGATCCTGACACGCGAGGTCATCCAGGTGCTCAGGGCCGTGGGATTCAATCCCGAAGAGCGGACAGTACGGGAGCTGGTCGAGCAGTTTGATCCTGAAGGTATCTATTATGGGGGTATGGGTTGAGGAGGGGAGGGTGGGGAGTAAGGATTGCGAGGTACACGAACAGAAACATTAAAGCAATATGTTCTGTAATTTTTATATTACCAATCTCTTCTCCATGTCAAATAAATATATTCTGTCTTGTATTTAAATCATTAAAGCCTGTGGGCTATCCGGAGAGAAGCAAATTTATACACCAGAGCAAAAGTTGGTGGCCGGCTTTATATCTCTGCGCGCCTGTTCGCTGTTCGGTATTCTGTATCGACCGCGGCTCGCTGGGACGTCTGCGCGCGATAAACTAGTCCCCGCATGTTGAAATTGTTGTTTTACAGACTCAACGAGATATAAAACATATATGCATCATCATTTTGAGATACTTTTAGTCTTGATTCTAAAATGTAAAAAATCTAAGATGGCGCCTGTAAGTAGGCTGCTTTTACTGACGGTCTACTGTGTGGTTGTTATTACTTTGAATCCTTATTTGTTCGGTCATCCATCGTACGCATCGGTCTTCCATGTTAAGACGAGCTATTGATTAAGTATGGCTCGCGTATTACGCAGGCCTGACATTAAAACAAGAATCCATTTCGTGGGTTCTAACATGGAAAATGGACCACACGAAATCATTTATATGTGGATCAGGCGCTTGCCACAGATCCATACAATCGACCCAAAATCCCCATCCATCACCGTATAAAACGTGTGATCAATCATTACCAATGTTAGGCGAGGGGACGATGGAATTCGCCACATTCCTGGAACTGCTTGGCCGAATCCGGCGGGAGGGGGAGACGGAACCGGAAATGGATGACGCCTTCCGGGTGTTTGACCCCAACAACACGGGGTACATCAGCGCCGCTGACCTGCGCCAGATCATGACCAACCTGGGCGAGAAGCTGAGCGAGGAGGAGGCGGACGACATGATCGCCTACTCCGATATCCACTGCAGCGGCGAAATCAACTACAGAGGTACCAGGCACCAAGGGGTTAAATTAAAGAAGTCATTTTAAGTTAAGAGACCAACTGCCGAGGTGTCAGGTATAAAGGGTCAAAATTAGAACTTATTTTAATGTAGGAGACCAACTACAGAGGTGTCAGGTATAATGGGTCAAAAGACAGTCAAGTTTAACGTAAGGGGAGATCAATTGCGGACGTATGAGGCGTAGATTGTGAAAATATTAAAGAGGCCGACGACATGATAACTTGTTGAACCTGCGGCGAAATCAGCAACAGAGATATCACGCATCAAAGGGTTAAAATAAAGAACCCATTTTACTTTAGGAGAGGAAAGAGTTCAAACTGCCAGGTAGATGTTTGCTACAAAAAAAAGCTAAGCTCAAAAGAAGCAGGCATAGAGAGGTTAAAAGAAGGCTGGCCTGTTGATTGGCTGCATATTCAGGACGCTTTAACAAGTTGTTGTCATATCGCATCAATGGGAGACGGTAGGGGAGAGCGGAGTCATGTCCCCGGGGTAACTTCTTTGCTAAGAAAGACATGGGATCTTTATCCTGCGACCACACAGACATGACCACAGCAGGGCTCGAACCACCGATCCACGTGCCGTTTGGTTACCCCTGCTCTTTGCGAAGGTTAAAAGAAGGAAGGTATTTGCTTTAGGAGAGTAACAGGTTCATATAGTGAGAAGGCCGGCGGCGAAATAAACTACAGCGGCATCAGGCACCAAGGGGTTAAAATAAGAATCCATTTTAGCATAATTATTATGAGATAGACTAGAGAGGTATCAGGGCATAAATAAAGAATGTATTTTAATTTATTTACTGGGATTAACTGCAGCAATATCCGACTTTAATTAATTTAAACTAATAAGATCCAACTTCAGGAATATTTGTGTAAAGGGTTCAATATCGAGGATGATGATGATGATGATACGGAATCCCAATTCGATATCCACTAAACCCGTGCATCAACTACATCTGGTAGATGGATAAGGCATAAAATTGCTAAAATGGGTTAACAATGGGCTTAACAGTTGTTTACGTACGACGAAGTTGGATGAAAGCTGGCATGGTGAGGGATAATGATGAGTTTGCAAGCAAATTGTGGCGATGGAAATCCACTTCCCACTATCAGTCATTAAATGGTTACAAAATGTAGCAATTTTTGTTGTACGGCAGCGCTGTGTAAAGAAAGCAAGTGAACAACCGCCAGGAGCTTACTGACCTGGCATTTCAGTAAGCCCCAATATTATGCTCATTTGGGCAAGCTCCACTAAGTGCTCATCAGTAAAGGTTTGATATGATGTAGGTTATTTGTGAAGCGGGGAGATGTGCATGGAACTTGAGGGTCATCCAATGCGGTTTCATTACGAAGCACATTTTAATTAATTAACTAACATGTGAATTAATCTAATTCCTATGTTATGTCATTTCAGAGTTCATCAAAGTACTGCTGAGAGATGGGGATTACCACAGACACATGGCGCTTTGACCAGTAGGCAGTGTTTCTTTCAGCATAGCTCACGTGGGACTCCCGCCTACCGTTTACGGCAGTAATCAATTTGGTGGGCTCTAACATAGAAGATGGACCTACCAAACCGCTGACGTCACAGGATACGGGTGGAAATCACTCACCGTGAATTTATGGACTAGTCATCATTTTGTGCCCTTGAATTCGGGAAACGAACTGGATAGATTTAAGACTACAATATATATTTACCTAGGACATGGGTATATAATGAAGACTATAGGCATTATATGGCTACAATATAGTTACCTATGATTTTGGGCCTGGGATTCGGGTATATAATATAGATTTTTGGACAGTTTTCTCCCAAATAAGACATTACGTTGCTATCAAACTTTGCTATCAAAAGTTACAATGGATGAAGCGTTTATTTGTCTCACTGGTTACGGCGGTTTGAGATTCATGCTCGTTATTTATGCCCTAAGCAGCGACCAATCCCATATTTGAGCAATATGTTCTTGTTAAACATGGTAAAGGTGTGGGGAAGGGAGAGGAGGGGCGTTCTCCCACCCCCCCCCCCCTCCCCCCGCCCTCTTTACTAATCGCCTGCTAGGGGTTTCCCACGTAAAGAGGCGAATTCGTCATATTTCGCGGATCGAGGTGTTCTACGCTTAAGTCGGAAATGGCAAAGTGCATGCTGCACAATTTTTGTAATAATTACCATTATTATGTTTCGACGACGAGGTATTTTAATGTCCTAATAACTTGACCAACAATTGCATTATTATATCTGTGATTAACAAAACCGTACACGTACATTTAGACTTAATTTATTCTGTTTTATACGTTGATATTAATTGTAAATAAACAATCTGAATAGATCGACGCGAAGATTGCGTGATGTTGGAGCAAATTAATACGCATATTATATCTGCTGGTTGGGCTGTTCAGCAACTTTTTTAGAGCATCTGTTTGGCCTTGGGAGTCGGGGTGGGTATGCAGTCGGAAGGAATTCTGGCCTGACGGGAGAGGCGGAGTTCATGCTGCCATATGTTTTCTGGCTGGGGTTTTGGCGACCCCCAAGGACGACAATTCCTTCTCCGGCCGTACGTTCACTGCGCCTGCCGCTGCCGCTGCTGCAGACGGTGGTGCTGGATATCTGTCCCCCTCCTCCTCCTTCTCCTCCTCCTCCTCCTCCGGCCTCCTCCGAATTATTTTCACCCCTCACCTCCTCCTCCACCTCTTTCCTCCGCTGGTGCCTGTCGCCCATGCTGCAGGCCAGGCCAGCCATGAGGAGCAGCATGATGACGTAGAGAGCGGCTTCGCAGGCGTAGGGCGTGCCGGGCCAGAATCCGAGCGCCGCTGAGTAGATACTGTCGAAGAGAACGCTGCCCAGCACGTTGGACATCGTCTCGAAGCTGGAAAGCACCGAGAACGTCTTCCCGATCTCATCCTCGTCGACCAGCTTGCTGACGAGTGACTTCATGCCGGAGATGGCGAAGGCGTGCGGTCCCCCGATCACCGTGGCAACGAACATCTCCCAGGTGCGGTCGCAGAACGCCAGCATAAGCGTCCGCGCGACCTTGAACGTGACCCCAAGTAGGATGAGGTTGATGTCCGCGATATGTAGGCACCGCAGCAGGACCGGAAGTATGAAGAAGGACAGGAAGCCCATGCATGCGAAGTCGACGGCCAGCAGGAAGCTATAGGTGGATTTCGTCCACTTGAGCGGGGAGCGCTGCACGAACAACAGGGTGATGTCCAGCTCGCCTGACTTGGCGGTTTGCTGCAGGATTGCGGCAATGATCAGTAATAGCAGATAACACCGCGCGCCGCCAGAACGAGATTTGCTCATCACGCGAAAACAATGCTTGAGTTCACAGAGAGGATTGTCCTTTTTCTTATCATCGGCGTCCTCAACTTTCCGGTGACCTTCACCTTTGGCGTCGTCGGTCCACTTGCGCTGAGTGACCGTATCTCTCATGCATATAAACGCCACCAGGACACACAGACATTGCAGGAATATGACGATGCAGAAAACAACCGGATATCCGGCCACGTCCAGCAGCAAACCGGAAATGACCGACCCGGTCAGGTATCCGAAACAGCTCATAGCCACCAGGTAGCTCAGTTTGCGCGTGCGCACTTCCTCAGTGCTGATATCGGCCACGTAGCTGTGTACGGACATGGTCATCACAGCCGAGCGACCGAAAGCACCCCTCATGGCGGCCCCAGCGAACACCAGGGGCATGACGGGACCCCTCTTGCCGCCTAGGTAGCTGCTCAGCATGTATAGTAACACAGCCGTTATGCCGCCGAAGCAGGTTAACAGAACCGGCAGCTTACGACCCGATCTGTCGCTCCATATCCCGCAAAGAAGCACCAGAATAATAGCCGGTACGTTTATCAGCATCTTGTAGTACATCATGTAGGACGCTGCTTTGCTCTGCACGGCTTCCTCTCTGTCCGGGTGAGGCTCCAAGGCGGAACAGCCATCGTGGCTGTTCATTTCCTGCATACACACCCCCTCGTAAATAAAGAGTCGCGTGGATGGTTCCAGCATGGATTCGGACAGCTTGAAGAGGAAGAAGAGAATTTCGGCGGCATAACTACCGACCCGCCCGGCCTGCACAACCGCGACTGCCTTGCACGACATGAAGCGACGGGGCGACCAAAGCACGCAAATCCTGATCTCGGTTTCAGCTCTCTAAATGCACCGCCAGCTGATTCGAAAATCGTTCTTGATCCTTCTGACCGGAACGAGACCTGTAACAGGGTAACAACATTTGGTAGGCGCAGTGTTATACTAACATGTATACTGTTCGTTTAATTAGGCTTATCGACACCTCAGCAGGTTTACAACATAGGATTTTTTTCGTACCCACCCACTCTCGACAGAAGAAAATAGCCTTTCTGGTTGTCTTGTTGCTTAACTGAGGGACACAAATAATGGGGGTCAGGTGGGTGGTGGGGAGGGAGGGGGGAGGGGGGATGTATCTTTTTACCAACAGATTTATAGGTTAAGAGTAAGTACCTAATAGATCCGAATAAGAATTATTATTATTATTATTCCTACAACTAGTTACTATCGACTTTCAATTCAATGACATTGTAGTTACAAAAGCTGGTGTAGGCCCATGCAGGGGAGGGCGGATTTTGTTTGAGAGTAATTAGTGAATAATTTTACTGAATCCCAATTAGTATACGTGTATTCCCGAATCACATATATGTCTATACTAATCCAATTATATAAATTCATACTAAATCTCAATTAGTCGAAAGTAATTCGTAATGCGTTCATACTATATCATAACTAGTAAATCCCAGGTACAAACAAAGATGCTACGCTGTAATTTTTGACAAATTAATCTTTAACTTAAATCAATTTACCCCAAAGTTGGCCTTTAAGATATACCCAATAAAGTCATGGATGTTCATGACAAGTAGTTATTGACAGTTGCTTGAGTGTATATCATCCTTTCAAAATAGTTTAATCGTGTACGTGCTTAGTCATCACATGTCGGGAGATTGCATAGAAGAAGGATGAAGGTTTGTTTCTCCTATAAAGTTTTCCTCACAGCAATAGTAAAATGAGAGTTACGGTAGGTAAAAAAAACTAAAATAAATGTTACCATAGAATGCGACTAGACTGTCTCAGCCCACACTCTCGGACACCACTTGTTCCCTCCACCTCTTGCGTTGATAATGGCTGTCATGGGTTAGCAGGGTCGGATCCAGGAATTTGAAAAGAGAGGAGTCCACTGGAAATGTGTGTGTGTGGGGGCGGGGGCTCTGGAATGAACTCTGGCCGAGTGGTCAATCACATTGGCGACCCGGGAGGGGGGGTGAGGGGGTGGCGGGCTGTCCACTCCTCAGAAGGCCTGAATTTTGCATTGAAAAACGGCATTCATCCCTGGACCCGCCCCTGGATTAGCGTAGATGAACACCAGTGTTTGCAGTCTCTTGAGTTCATATAGTAATATTAGACCCATGTAACTCCAAATTGTAACCCTAAACGTCCACACATTTTCATGGTCAGGCAACATGGTACACGCCATGGCAAGACAGCAAAATGTTAGACTTGAGAGGGCCAGGTGATTTGTTATTTGTAAGGAGTTTTGTTGCCGGTCAAAAAGCATTGAAGCAGGTGAGCTGAAAATGACTGATACACGTAAATCGCCACTGTGAGGTCATTTAGTGGTACTAGATCTCAGGCTATCGAAGTATTAAAGGCTTACCTGAACGCAGAATTGGAGCTAATTCGGCGAATCCTCGGAATGTAACGTAAGTGTTGACGCTTTTATGGAATTCATCCAGCCTTGCCCGTTCACCCCTCCGCACTCAACGACGGCTGCACCTGCCCACAGACCTCCGGGCGATAGGGTCTCCCGCCACCAGTGACGTCATGCAAATATGAAATCGACGTGTGGGGCAGGGGGGCAAGTTACTTTTGAGTTATTCGCCCACTAATCATGCCAATAGTGACATGAAACTGGTTTTTTATAAATTCAAACGGTGAGAGCTGGCCTGACATGTCAGCGACGGATCCAAGGGGAGTGCAGCACTATGTTATATGGATACCCCCCACCCGGTCCATCTTCCATGTAAGAACCCACGAAATGTATTATTTTAGTAAACGTTAGGCGTGAGTAATACGTGAGCTATGCTGAAACAACGGTTCGCCCTTGCATGGAAGAACGATGCCCCTACCCCCGCCCCCCCCCCTGCCCCTCCCCCCCGCCCCCCCCCCCCCCCCTGCCCCTCCCATCTCCCACCCCAATCCATGCCTTCTCGACCCGCCTAATATTTTGTCGGGGACATTCAATAGCACAAAGCGCACCTTCTCATCTTGTAAGAAAAAGGAGGCTGGGGGTGTGGGTCACCCGATCGACGACAAGCTCTCCTGCGACAGGATAATGTATCCACCCGGTCCCCTTCGGATGAGGCGAAACTATATTTTAGATGGTCGCGATATATGCTACTCCTCTGTCACATAAGAAGTATAACTAACATAACTAGGCTCGGGAAACCCAGTCCGTTTACAACACGCTTTAAGGCACTCTGCCGGCAGAGGGAGCTCGGTCCTCACATCACCTCTGCCCAACGTCACCGACCATCTCACGGTTGACCCCAACGGTCCTGGGGTCACGAATGGTTTTAGAGGGTTTTCTAGATTGAATATTGAATTTTCGACGCAGAATTTGAAAAAAAAAACATAGACGTTCCGTTGTCGAATGATCACAATGAAAGAGTTAAGCGCAAAAATATTTCAAAATAACACGGGGTCATAGTTCAAAACGCTTGACGCCTTTGACCTCGTCCGCACTCGAAAATATAGTTCGAAAGTAACATTGCTTCAAATTAATCAAATTGAAATGCATTCGTCAGGTATGGTACTAGTGGCACCGTAAATGCTAAACAGTGGTATATTTGATGCCAAACTGCGAATTTATCTTCAGAGGGACTATGGCGCAAGCGTAACGCCCTCTGCCGGGAAATCGGCTGTATAAGGACCACCAACAAGAAGACGGGACGCCATATTGTTTTTTTGGCGCATGCTGGTGCCTGTGAATATAGCCTGGTTCCCAAATTTAACATGGGGACCATGTCATTAATCGTGAACTGAGAATCTTAATGTTAAATAACCGTGAATCGGAATTAAAGGAATACATTTTTCGTGATTTCGGAACAGCACGCCCCCCTCCACCCCCCCCCCCCCTACCACCCCTCTTGGTGGTTAATGGAGTCATACCGCCAATTTATGTCCTTCCACCGCCAAAAAACGAAGAAACAAAAATATTTTCCTGCCTCGTGGGTCTCTCTTGTGTTTTCTCTTACTTAATACATGCCACTTATTATTTTTAGACTTCTCATGAGACCACAGGGGCGGATCCAGGAATTTCAAAACGGAGGGGGAGCCAAACCTGCGACTGGGCACGGCGGGTTCTGAACAAGAGATCGACCCAATTTTTGCAGGCGGATGATGGTTGGGTGGGGAGGGGGGGGGGGGGGGGTTCCACGCCTCAGATGGCCTAATTTTTGCATTGAAAAACGACATTCTTTCTCAAAAAAGGGGGAGGGGGGATTCGGACGCTCTGGACACCCCCTGGACACCCTCTGGATCTGCCTTTGGTCGACATGTCACTGAGTCATAAGGGGCCAGCCCGGTAGCTCAGTGGGTTAAAGCGCTCGCCTTGAGTGCTCTGGCCACCTGAGAGCCTAACGGCACGTGGATCGGTGGTTCGAGCCCCGCTGTGGCCATGCCTGTGTGGTTGCAGGATAAAGATCCTATGTCCTTCTTCTCAAAGAGTAGGGGGTTACCCTCGGGGTCATGGCTCCACTATCCCTTCCTTCTCCGGTTGACGCAATATGACCAAAAGTGGTTTAACGTCCTGAATATACAACCAACCACTGAGTCATAATAGCGCCACCAGGTTCCCCATACGAGTTAATCGTGAGTCGATCCCGTTTTCGCTCAATAGATATCACCTTGAGACAAGCATGTCCAAGTCGACATTAGCTCGTTATGTATTAGATAAGGAATGAGTTGTAGGTCCTTATTGGGATCGAAGAACTTCGAGTCGTAGCCGAGAAGTTGTGAGATCCCAATAATGACCTACAACTCATTCCTTATCTGGCTTAATGCCTACTTCTATTGTTTCCTCCGAGGAGGCGGCGATGGCATGGAGTATGTGAGCGAGAGGTCATTATTGTGACGGAACTATAATCACCCGCTCTGGTACAATAATGACCTCCTGCTCACGGTCCGCAGGTCCTTACCGGCAAAACACGACTCCGAGGAAACAATAGAAGTATGCATTAATGCGGATGATCGAATGACACTGATGTGGTCTTTGTGAGTAAAAAGGTGAAACGGCCGGCGACATGAGTGCTAAACACCTTGAGACAGGAGCCACAAACACCGGTGAATCAGTGGGCTCATTTATTTTGGCCAGGACTGGTGGGTCGCCCGGTATACTCAAGCTCTTCCGGACTTACCGGTTGGGCTACGCCGAATGTCAATCCAATGTCACCGGTCATGTCCGGTTCATTTAGGGGCAATTGAACCAGCCGAGACAGTCACTTTTCAATCAGCCGCCATCTTCCTTAGAATATCCCGTGCTGTTTTGAACAGCTCAAAGGCCCCGATGCGAGCCCATGACCAATTTGCCATGGATTGCTAGACCGCAGATAAACAGGTGCCGGATTCGAATCCTGGAAATCTAATCTGGGGCATGTTTCATTCAGTCATCCTTCATCGTCGTGTGCACAAAAGCGTAATAAACACGAATTCATTTCGTTTTCCTATATGCCGTGGCTTTCTTTAAATGCCACACCTTGGGTACTGACAAGAACCTGTAGTTGTACTTTTCTACCTGATGTAAGAAATGAGCAACATTTGACGCCCAGCCTCAGGTGAAACAAAACGCCTCAGGTAATGCCCTGCTCACATAGACTAAGACTGGTCGGCCGACGTCAGAGCTCGCCCACGCCACCGAGTTCCACAAAGCGGCCACAAATCGGCCGAGCTCGGCCGAGAGGTCGGCCGAGAGGTCGGCCGAGAGATCGGTCGAGAGGTCGGCCGAGAGGTCGGCCGAGAGGTCGGCCGACCTCCGCCGACCTAAGGAAATTGGCCGAGCTCGGCCTGGTATTAATGTCTGCATTAAAACTGGAAAGGCCTCGGCCGAGCACCTGAAATGAGCCACCGAGCAGCAATGCTCGGCCGAGGTCGGCCGAGGTCACGGCCGATTTGGGGCCGATTTGGGGCCAATTTCCCCCTTTTTAGCTCGGCCGAGGCGTCGGTGGGTCTATGTGAGCAGGGCATAAAACAATCTCATCAAGTGTGGATTCCAAGAAAAGAATCAACACTTACAATGTAACGTCATAAGAATGTTTGAGACTCCCAAATTTGTCACGCGAACGCAAGTTCCATCAATGAATTTCGTTGGCCTTCACATGGGGTAAAAGGTTAAAACGGTATCGCGCGAGTGTTACCTATTTCCGTTTTGTACATTACAAAAGGGTAAAAGGTATCGCGCGAGTGTTACCTATTTCCGTTTTGTACATTACAAAAGGGTAAAAGGTATCGCGCGAGTGTTACCTATTTTCGTTTTGCTCCTTTCAATAAGGGCAAACGGTTTCTGATGACTTCTACCTTTTTCGCTTTTTGTTTTTCAAAACGGTAATGGGAAAAGGAATTGTCGAAACCCTTTTCTGCTTTACCTTTTGTGAAACAACGAATTGAAAAAGGGAAATTTCTGCTTTTATGATGTTCAGAAGCAAAAGGAAAAACGAATAAACGGTATATCCCGGGGATTCAGAACCCCCCAACCCAGCAATGTATTAAATACCCCCGCCCCCCGGGATAAGATGCACTTGATGGTTTAAACTTTTTTTGTAGTTAGTGTTTAGAAACTCCGCTAGCTGGCTATCTAAATTTTCTAGAGTCGCAACGGAAACTCTCTTTACGAGAAAATATTCACTGATTCGAAGAAAAAAATACTTTCTGTGTGAACTTCAAATCAGGGTCTAATAAGTGTATGTCAACTCACGTTTCCTGAGACAATTGCAAATAAACTATAAGCAAATGTTGCTTTGCTGCACTTCGAAGCAGCCGATCGGCTTGATGGCGCCATTCACTGTTTACTGTGACGTCACTGGGCGATACCATTTACCTCTTTGTAAGGGGTCATAGACCTAGGTTTGAATTCCTTTGTAGTGTTTTATCATTAACTCTGTTTTTAAGCATTGACGCATGCCTAAAGTGACCCAGAGGGAACTTGAAATTAGTTTAGTATCAATTGAGGCTAAACTTGCAAAAGTGGGTTCAGCAAATCATCCACTACCCGCTGACCATTGCATTCAACCTCGGTACCCTCGTCAAATGACGCGATTGACTTTGCCAACCTGACCTAGATTTTGAACCAATCAGGTGGCAGTTGGATAAGATAAGATAAGATAAGATAAAGTTTTATTTAACGTCGGTATGTAAAAGTCAACAATAAACATTAGCACACGTGCTATTGACCGACAATGATAAAATGACATGAGCGGATGAGATATATATACATATGAAAATGAAAATATAACAACCTTTGCATCTCATAAAACCTTACCCATTAGCTATGTTACATAATGTGTACGAATTACAGTGACACAAGAACACATCCGAGGTTGACAGCGTTGTTTTAAATTCCTTGGCAGATTTGGCTAACTTCGTTTCCTTGTTGAGCATGTTCCATAGCTTGCTACCTTGATACTTCAATGAATTATGGCCATAAGCTGTTGTCTTAACGCATGGCATACATATATTTGGCCCATTTTTTAAAATGTAATTGTTTTCCTTCACGTTATACATGTCCTGAAGATAACTAGGCCCAATCTTGTTGATACTCTTGTAAACTTCTAATGATATGCAGCCCAATCGTTCAACATATAGCAATGGTCTACCCGCTCTCTTCCTCAACTCTGCGTATTCTGATCTAAAGTCATTAAACACATATCAAAATGCCCGCTCCTGTATCTTTTCAATCTTACGCATATTTTTCATATCACAAAAATGCCATACAACGGGACAATAATTAGAATGTGAAAGAATAAAAGCATGAAATAACGTAAGTTTGCTATCAACACCCATTAATTTAGAAACTCTAGCTAAAACATTGAGACGTTTTCCAGCCTTCTTGCATAAACTTGATATATGGTTGCCGAAAGTTAACCTAGCGTCCAGTTGAACACCTAGTAATGTTACTTCCTGTTGTGCTGCCAGTTCTGTTCTAGAAATCGAAAACGATCTGTGCTGACTTAATTCGTTTCTCTTTTCAAACACGATTGCCTGGTACTTACTTGGGTTCGCTTTCATGTAATTGTCGACGAACCACGTTGTTATCTCCGATAACGCCTTCTCTAGAGTTACTTTAACCTTGCTAAACTCCTTACCTTGAGCCGCCACAGTATTATCATCAGCATAATTATACTTATCAGTTCCCCGTGCGGTGGATACAAGCAGGTCATTCGTAAATACATTATACAGATGTGGACCAAAAACAGATCCCTGTGGTGCTCCTTTCTTGAGGGTAAGCCACTCGCTCCGATTATGTCCTAGTTTTACCCTCGGTTCGTAAGATAGCTTGCAACTAGCGTACATGATTGTTTACTTATGCCATAAGCGTTCATCTTGGTAATCAATAATCTATGTGGAAGACAATCGAATGCTTTTGAGAGATCCATTAGTATAGCTCCCATAACTTGATTATTATCTAATGCATTTTTGGAGTCTTCAACTAAGCGCATCAGTAGGCTTTGACAACTGTGTCCCTTTCTAAACCCAGATAGTCTGGGTGATAACCTGGGTTCCATAAAAGACATAAGCTGGTCACACAATATTTTTTCATATATCTTGGAGATACAGGGGAGAACACTTACTAGCCTGTAGTTTTCCTTATTTAAGTTGTCCTTCTTCTTGAAAATTGGTGTGACTTCAGCGTATTTTAGTTCTTTTGGAAACGTATTACAATTAATCGTCATATTTAACACATACCTTAATGGCTCACACAGGATGGCAGCTCCCAGCTTGATAAGCTTCGGAGGTATCTTGTCGTAGCCACTAGCCTTCGACACGTCAATGCCTTTAAGTGCATTGTATATTTCGTGGCTACTTACTGCCCGAAAGTTAAAAGTTTCCGTTATACCTTGGTTACCTTCCTTTATAGCCATAACGGATTTATGGTCTTTGTGATAAAGAAGGGTTTCGTCTATTGGTTGATCATCTGGTATGTCATCTTGTTGGCCTATGTCTTTGGCAACGTCTATGAAATATTGATTAAATATGTCACTTACCTTTGATGGATCTGATATTATTTCGTCTCGCTCTTTCAGTAACACGTTTCCGCTGCTTGCGTTTTTTCTTGATATCAGTGGTTTTACAACTTTCCAGAATTCCTTCCCGTTAGTCGTAGCTTCGCTAAATTTCCCCTTTATGTACTTTTGCATGCTTACTTTCCGAAGACGTCCTATGAGATTCCTTTGCTTTCTGTATTTTTCCCAATTCTCTTGGCTACACAATTGCTCGTACTTCCGTCTCAGCATATTTTTCACATTTATGGCTTTGCGAAGATGGCTATTCATATAGGGCACACAGTTATTCTTAACTACCCGTTGCTTGGTTGGTGCATGTCTATCAACGACCTCTTTGATCAATGTGCTACAAAACCAATATGAATCAGCAACATCTTCAAATACTTCACCTACATGAAAAGGTACCGATGCTAGATCGTCTTTGTATTTAATCTCATCAAAATGTTTAAAGCTTCGATAATAGACACGTTTCTGCTGCCTAATGGGAACTTCTATTTTCGTTGCTACGCAAACCATATGGTGAAAATCGCTGAGGCCCGTATCTATACATGATACATCTCGTAAGCGCTTCGACACATTTGTAATCACAACATCAATTAAGGTCGGTATTTTACCTTTGAAACAAGTTGGTGACTTAACGATATTTTTAGTACCATAGACCTCTAATACGTCATTCAGACCATTTTTTTGGTTTAACATGTTTACATTTAAATCTCCCAACAGTACAAGGTTAACCTGTTCAGCAGCGATTGCATTCAGAAGGCTATCGCTCTTTGTCACAAGTAATGCGTTTTTTACCTTCGGCTGCTTGTATACACTGAGAAAGAGCCACTTTTCAGCGTCACTTCTATTGCCCGGGATTCGATACGCCCCTTCTCGTCTTCATTAATTTCTATATCCTTGCGCCGCCGGTGTGGTATATCGTCTCTTACCTGCACCATTATGCCTCCAGAGCTGTCTGTATTATCATTTCGGTGGACCTTGTACCCATTTAAAGTAAATTGGCCTGCCGGTAAGCTATCATCCAACTTAGTCTCTTGAATGAACAAGACATCTAATACGCCTTTTCCCAGTGCTTGGCTAAGCGGTCCAAACTTATGTCGTACGCTGTTTATGTTAATGTGGGCTATCTTGAGATTTTTTACATTTCTCTGATGAAATGGCGCGAGCCCAAATAACTCTTCATCTTCGTTGGCTTCGATCGCCGCCACTAAATTCTCCTGTCGTTCACTTACCTTTTCATGATTGCGGCAGTCCTGGACAGATGTGGGGTCGTACCTTATCTCATTATTCTTGGGTGTAGCTATTATGTCGGTAGGGGCACATGTATGATCCTCATTCATCATAAAAGGCTGATCAGGCCGGTATCTTACACTATCTGCAGCACGGCTTAAAATATCTTTTGACTCTTTTACCTTGCATGGTATCGTTAAAACATCACGTGACATGTCATCTTCCATAAAACAAAGCTCATCATTACAATGTACAACATCTGTGTCGGTTAGATCGCTTAAAATATGGGCTTTACTGCCTAGTTGGCCAGTAAAATCACATTGACAGCTCCCCTCATTCATAAAATGTAAATCAGACTTGCTACATAATATTAAATCGTCAGTGGAGCCATCACTTAACATATCGGCCCTTCCTCCATTGCCGAATACCTATTTACAAAACTTGGCCTTGTGGCCCGAGCGACCACAAGTGTAACAAGTGACGTAGTGTCCATGTCGGCAGTTGTCGGTAACATGTCCTTCCTCCGCGCAGTAGTAACACCTAGGCTGGTCATTCGTCTTCTCTGTCGCGCGGGATCTGTCTGTCACCTCTCGTCGGACTCGGTGCCGTCGCTCTACATGTGTCCACTCGCCTCCGTCACGGTGCCGTCCCTCTACCTGCGTCCTCTCGCCTCCGTCACAGCGCGTCCACTCGCCTCCGTCACGGTGCCGTCGCTGAACCTGGGTCCAGTTGTCTCCGTCACGGTCCCGTTCTCCGCGGTCGGCGATGCGATACGCAGGTCTCCTGTCTACTGTCGCGTTATGTCGTCGTCCTGGTCCCGTCGCCGGTCCGTCCTGATCCGTCCGGCTGCGTCCACGTCCGTCGTGATCCTTGGGGGTCTTACGGGGTCGGGTACAGACGTCTTTGTCCTTGTCCGCATCGTCTGTTGGTGTCAACTTGAGCAGTTGGCAGAGTCTGTTCTGGCCCTTGCACGTCAGATGTGTCGCGTCATTCGTCATGTATCCGTCGTTGAAGGATCCGTCATTAAGCCTAAACAGGGGGGAGTTGTCGGTAAAGTCGCATTCCATGTCGTCGCATAGTGCTTGCAGGCCGAAGTTAACCATGTCGATGCGTTCCCTCATGTCCGTGCCAAGTCGTGGACAGATGGCAGACACCATCACGGAGGCAGCTTTGTCCTTGGCAGCCCGGATGAGCTTACTGAAGCGCTCCACGATGGTGTCCAGGAAAGCGCCGCGATTGGAGCAGTCGTTGCCCCCTCCCACGATGACAATGCGCTTGAACGTCTTGGGGATGGCCTTCAGTCGGTCCGTCAGGGTCGGAAGTGTCGCTCCAGAGACACTGATGACGCTCGTGTCCTTCAGCTTCCTCTCGTCAACGTCTCTGATGAGGCTTGTCCCGATGAGGAGCGTCTTGTCTGGCTGTCCGGCCCGTAGTGTTGTCCATGTCGTCTTCTGGATGTTGGCAGTCAGCTTGGCGTTTTCCCGTCTCATGTCTGTAACCTCCTTCGTCAGCTTGTCGCAGCGGTCGGTCTTGTCCTTTACGTCCTTCTGCAAGCCGCTGTTTCGGTCCTCCAGTCTGGTCAGTCGCTTGTTGACTGCCGTCAGGGTGGTCGTCAGTGTTGTCACCATGGCGTGGAGGCTCATGACAACACTGGGTACCGTCCGACATGTGGGGCAAGTCCACAGGCCCGCCGCCTCTGCCTCCGTGGCCCCGACGCACAGCTGGTGGAACCACACCAGGCAGAAAAAGCACCGTATGGTGCCCAACTTGGAGTCCGTCTTCCGGCAGGCATCCACACAGAGGCCGGGGTTCGGCTGGGAGGGGGGTGGGGCTCCCCCGCAGGCTGGGAAGCGAACGTCGCGGCAGTGGGCGCACAGCGTCAAGTCGCCCTGTGTGAGCTCTACGCCGAGCCCGTCACGGCTGAAAGGACACGAGCCGGTGGGCAGTCCTTCGCACTTCATACCTGCTGTTAGGGGATTAGCACCTAGGCTTAACTCGTAACAGGCAGCAGGTGCGAGAATAAATATGTCGCCTTGCCTGTTCAATAGCCCTTAGGTATTAAGTTTATATGGTTCACAGTCACCACAAATGCAGAATTTCCGTCGTTTTGAGTATGGAAATATCTTCCTGGAGTATTTCTATAACTTATGTAGCCAAATATTTTTGAAGACTCGTTCAATTCGTAGCGAAAATCGGTTGTAAATCGAGAGCTCGTTTGCTAAGCGTGCGTGCGATCGGTTGCGGAAAGTATTGGATGACATTTACATTTGCGCGACTGACAAGAGAACGATAAAAACAACATCGTCTGCTCTATTAAATAGCATGGCAGGTCATGTATTGTGAGGATAGGAATCGTACTGCAGATTGGATAAACAATTTTTCAGACAGGCCCCAGTTCATAGGCAAGGAATATGCATAGATTTCGTCCTCAACTCGTAGAGTAAACAAATAATTCGCAAATTTCGATGTCCGGAGAGTTTTCGTTTCGACTATAGAAATGTTATCGAACGTAAGGCCCGCGGGTCTAAAGTAGTAGATCTATGGAAAACCCTTTCCCATCTTAAAACCTTGGCGGGGGGTTTACACGGAGGAGAAAAATCTTCCGTAAAGTGGGGGGGTTACCCCCTTTGACTCGTGATGCCCCAAGAATTAAGGAGATAATATCAAATCTCCAAAATAAGGACTGATTAAGATTGCGCGCGAAAAACAACACATTACAGATATATCGCGAATATCTAGGAATTCACAGACTGCTATAAGGGACCGCGGTAAATAGGGAAAGGATCTTCGCGTTGAACCAGGAATTGTACGGATAATGATCCCACAAAATCGCAGATAATCTCCAATAATTCCTGGATACCATTCGCGGAGAGCGGTGGGCATTGGTATTGGGGCAGTCTAACGGTCAAAACTTGCAATCGCCTCTATGATATAGATATATATATTTCATCAAAGCATGCACGATGCCTCCATCCGCGATCTCATGCCAGTGACGCGCAACAACCACTTAGTACCTCCAATCAGCGCGAGACGACGACGCATTGTCTTCATTGTCGTCATGGAAACGAGTTGTCATAGTAACGTTTTATTTGACGACAACAAAGACGCATCCTTTCAAAGAGGCTTCTTGCTAATGGCTCCTTTTAGGGTGATCTAAAATCACTAAAATGGCTGCTAATACACCTTCTAGTAGGTAGGTACCTAGTTAGCGTAATATCCTTTGCATATGTCTGTTGTTACTTATAAGTAAATAATTAAGACTAATGTTTGCGAGTATAGTCTTCATACATCAGCGTCGCGTAAACAATTTCAGTTTTATCGAAGACCCGTCAACGAAAACAATTGGCATTGCGCAATTTAATATTGGCCTAGCGATAGAGTGTGATGGGCGGAGGTTCGGTGGTGGGGGGGGGGGGGGGGGGGCTGAGTCAAATTGGGTGTCAGATATATTTGAGTTGGCAAATTTGGAAAAGTGTGTGACAATGTGGCACCTGCTACTGAACCATTTCGGGTTTGGTATTGCGAATTTGGACGGTAATGTGTGTGAAAAAACGTCTCATTTTCAAGGTTGGAAGTCAAGTGGGTGCCAAAATATTTTGAAAAGCAATTGTGTGTGCATAGGGGCGGGGGATGGGTTGGTAGGTACAGATGAAACCCCTTCGTTTTGGAAATATTATGCATCATCTTAGATCTACTTATGTTAACTACGCCACGGTTGACCCGTTAAACTTTATGGATAAACGCATTTTATTAATCGTTTGGTGTCTTTTCGGAAGACGACATGACCCCTCCTCCCACAAATGACGCCTTTTCGTATTCCAAAAAGAAAGGATATTGCTACCTGCACTGCGCATTAACATAGTAAGGAAAAATGTGGTTAAATGGGGACGATAAGCATGTTTTGTAATTAAAGGAAGTATAACAGTACTGATGGCCCCAAACAAAGTCCTCCTGCCCTGCATTATGTTACAAAATATTATTTGTGTCGCAGTTACAAGTAATGTCTTTCGCTTTACATTTTTTTGCAGTCAACCAGACGCTTCGAATAGTTACACCTGGACTAAACAGTACTCCAGTCAATCTATAGGCAACAGTACAATCACAGGTTCCAGACACACAATTTCGAGTTATGGCCGCGAGATTGTCGATTGCGGTCACTGCAGCGACGCCCGACTGAGTCAAATAGAAGCCGACGTGCGTGCCACCTTGAAGAAGAATGACCACATACTGCGACTGGCACAGAGTCTGTCCACCGAGCCTGCAGTCAGAGGGAGCGCCACCAGCTGGCATGGGGAAATAGCCCCCACCAAGGACTTGCCTAAGGTTAAGAACAAGTCAAGGGCCAAAAGTAAGCTGAAGAAAGGGAAATCTGACGTCGGTCTGCGGCAAACGACCCCAGACCAGGAAACTGGAGCCCGAACCACCACACTGTCTGGTACCACTATTGTGCAAGATCTGGTGGACGAACCCAGAGTTTTCTGTAGGTGTTAGGCAAATGGATATATAAATGCATTTGTTAACTATACGTACATGTACTATGATTTCTTTACTTGTAAATTTCGACTTACCGTAAGTTTAGTTCGCCAAAAGACCCACAGGCATAGTAATCAGAAGCCATATATATATTTAAGAACGCCATGACGAATAACCATCTGCATTGACATCACATGGATGATTTGCTAATTTGGCTATGAAAATATAATATAAATTACATTTTATTTCATTTATACTATTCGTCTTATCAAGCACACTTCTTATCACTTATGTATGTATTATGGTTCTCAACATCTTCCTAAATTGGCCCGATAGCAACAAATGGCAATAAGTTAGCAAATACATATATAACATATGCTCTATTTCCGTAGCGTTGAGACGGGTCCCTCGCAGAATACGCACCCTCCGCTCTTTGAGGCTCGTGCCGCACGAAATGGCCACCCAAGTGACCTTGGCAGAGGTCGGCGTGGAGGCCAGCCTGCCGCCTGACCTATCCCAGCACTTGCCTATCATCCCCGAACTGCGAAGCAAAATCGAGAATCTAACCGAAGATCTGCGCGTCTTGACAGAGGAAAATGACCAGAGGAAACAAGTGTAAGAAGCTTTAGGACGCCCGTTGTGTACACGAGAAGAGAGTACACTGTTGAAGTCGTGCACCCTTTGGGAAGATGCACTGTTAAAGTCGAGATGAGATGGCAATATGCGCTGTTAAAATCCGGATCGGTTGGAAGGCTGCTTGGAATTTCCATGATCCTGTTCATAGCGCCATACTAGCTATCTCATCAAATTTGCTGGAGTGATGTAATACCTAAAACGACGCCCGCATTGCAATATCGTCATAATGTGAAGGGGGTTTGTAGTATCCAGTCCGCTAGCTGTTAATTTTTGAAGAATTGTCGGTGTCGAAATTTGGATGTCGATATCGGGTGTGGATAATTCAAACATGCTAGACACGCCACATTCCGTACGCAACGTATACGAGAAGATTATAAATACGGTTCAAGCTCGGGTTCAGGCGCTAAGATAAACTATATTTGTCTCATAGCCTACGTTCGAAGATTCTCGCTTGAACGATATCATATGATGGTTCATATCTGATATTCCGTATATTTAAACTTGAACGATATTATCTGATAGTTCATATCTGATCATATTCGCATTATCTATGACGTAATGTTCTTCAGTGTGGCCGCGATGGAAACCGTGACGGCGGAGGCTGGTTCACTGGCAGAGGTCGTCACGAAGGTCAAGGACATCGAGGTCTTAAAGGGCGAACTGGCCACGGAAGGAGAAACACTAAGTACAGAACACTTTCACTATCTTCTGTTACATATTTGACCTAGTTGATTGAATTACAGATCGAATTATATATAATAAGTAAATAAACATAAGGTTAGTTAAGATTCCTCAGAATGGCGACATATGAAGGTCATTCGGCCCAACGCAGCGCGTTATCGGATACAGAATATTGCATACAATTCACGATAATTATTGATAAAGTTGCAACATGTTTGGCAACAATACGGTGAATACTATAAACGGCATTTCGTAACACGTGATCGCATCTCTCAATTGCATTTGAAGCAACTATTTATTATCACAACAGCGACTTTTCAAGAGTCGTCAAAGTATCAGATATCTGTGTTTTTTGTTTTTTTATCCTCGGCAGCCCGGGTTCAGACTGAGTTGACTGATATCAGTCAAGAAAAGTCCAAGTTGCACCACCAGGTGGAGACTCTGACGGGGACTGTGGAGATGTGGACGATGAACGCGGCTTACATGGAGGATGAACGAGGTCAGAGTTCACACAGGGGTGTCTCTGTGGTATCGTTAGGCAATTTTCCTTCTGCAGAGGGTGATCCTCCTGTTCACACGATTGTACTATATGAGGACCGCGTGACCTCTGCCGGTGGGAGAGTGATCGCTATGGCGGGCACCGTGTCTCCGGTAGAGGCGCTGTCGAACGGGGGCCTCCTGGGCTGCGTACCGTAGCTCGATCAATCGCGATCGCACTCCTTACGTTACGACAAACAAGGAATTGAACTTGGCGGATTGGCCAAGGACGCGTGCAATTTTGAAGCGGAAGTGGGTTATGGTTCGCCGCGAAGTCCCGCATGATAATATTAAACTCGAAACGACGATTCTTTCCAGATAAGTGCTATCTTCAAAGTAAAGACAATTATTTGGTGGTTATCCCCGCAACAAATGGAAATAGTTCGATGTGACCAATGTCGTACCGTAGCAAGTTCTGAGTGACCAAAAATGTTCGCCGCACGCAGCCCTGCTTTCAGAGGATGGAAACCATATATACATAATGTTAATTGCAAACAGCACAATTTAAGACTGCTTGCCATGCAGCAATCCGAGATATTAGATATTTCAAGCTGAGGAGAGTTACATATATGTGCTAATTTTTCCTTTTAGCCAGGTCAATTGATGGTTTTTAACTTGATCGGATTGCAGACTATGCCTTAAAGGTTCTGGAAGAAACCCGAGAAGCGCTTAGGAAATTGAAGAAAGAGTTCAAGAATGCTGAGGTGGAACGTAAGCAGTATAAGGTACATATACCTCTAGGTTTATGTAATAGGCGGCGACATAGGTCTGAAGCTCTTTAGAAATCAGTGGGGGGTGGGGGGTGAAAAAGCTAGGAATTGCCCCTCCTCCAACGTTTCTTTTGGCTTCCGACTGTGCCTGGACTGAGATTGAAATTCTGAGATTGTTGTCTTTTAGGTTATAACTAGTCATAGTTCCAACAAAAGTCTAACGCTAATTCAAAGCATTTGTTTTATGTTCGTTTTTATTTTGAACCTATGCCCCAGAAACATCCTGCCTTACTGTTAATCTTTATTAATGGATGGTGATCGTTGTTATATAACACCTTTCAACGCCTGTTCGACCTGTATGCAAAGAATAAACACATTGAGAGCCAGTATTATCTCGAACATCAGGGAAACTTCGGTTACTTGTATAAAATCATTATATATTCACCCGGTTATCTATCGCATGTAACAAAAAAGGCATTGACATCACCGTATCTCTGTCTATAGGGGTCTGGAAGGGGTAAATGGCGACACAGGCATACGTGAAAAAAATCGACATTCGACATTGACCCCCAAATTCCAACACTGAGGATCTGAAAAAGTGACATCGACACATACTTTTGAAGACAGAAAAACGACACTGAACTTAGCTAAAAAGCGACAAGAAAAAAGGTCGTGAGAAATCGACATTGGACACTGAACATTTTGATAAATCGACACTGGACACTGGAACCCCTCTTGTAGATCGACCCCTGTCTATGTTGATAAGATGCACCTCGCTATCACTTACTGCTGTAGGGAGAATTTAACGCCAGGACTTTGCACCACAGGACATGTTTCTGAGTGCCCAGCTGAGCTCCAGTGAAGCCCTTGGCCAGTGCATGGAGGAGTTTCGGGAGGCGGTGGAGGAGCACAAAGTCATCATCGAGGCCGAGAAAGGAAGTCAGTGCGCGGCTTGTTACCCACATGCTCTTCACAAGCTGAATGGCTGAAGAATGTTTTATTTCTGATTATCGTAACAGGGCAGTCGAATCCTTCACCATTCTTAGCTAATGCTGATTCTTAGCTTGCCTAAACGTATTGCTGTAAAACAAATTTGGTATCTCGATATATGCTTCAATATCCAATTCCAGAGAGGTATGGTTGGATTTTGTAAAACATTGGTAGAAGTCTTTTTCAAGTCGTGTTGTAGACCTGACATATCCATCGATATACTGGCATAGAATTAAATTGACTTAGCTTCCCATTGGCGTGTGGTTGTATGCGGGTGGATGGGGCTAAGGGATGCGGGGGGGGGGGGGGGCACCAGGGAACGCCCCTTCTTGAACTTGGAAACCCGTTCGTAGGGCACTCCATTTGAGAAGGTGCGCCCCCCGCCCCCCCCCCCCCACTCCCGGTCGTCAGTTGACCTATTCCAAGATCAGATGATAATAGATTGATGGTGTTATTGAATGTCGTCTTCGCAGAATCTCCCGGGAGAGTGAAGAGAATCTTCAAGATGATGGAAAAATGTCTTGAACTGGAACAGGACAAACTTCAAATGTCGGAAGAGGTAAGCCTATTGCGTCATACCGGTGAATTGTGTCCATTGTTGTGAAGCACCTGCAATTAAATCCTCTTCTATAAAAGGTTTTCTTATCAGTCAGTGGTATGGCCAGTCAGATTATGCACAAGATCCTTCCCCAAACATGTAGATATTAGATGATATATTGGTAAATATATATTATGTTTTGATGATGCGGCGTTGTTCAACACAACATAAAAGCATCACGGCAAGGGTATACTAATGAGTAACATACATTTGAGTAAATAAAGAGGAACATTGTTATGACAATATCAAAGATACATTTTATTGCATAATGCACTATTGTCACGTGAGAGCGTTTCAAGCCATCCCAAAATGTACTCGGGTATTTTTGTCAGATATCAGAATAAATTACCTAATGCTGTCCATGTGAAAAATTGGCCAGTACTTACTAACGGTGGCTGTGTTTTCTCCAGGTAGGAGTCTCTTTAGCTCAATTGGTAAGCAGGCTGAGTGTCGTCGGGCGGAACCCTGGTACCTACATATGGGGCAAATATAATACAACCGCATTGCATTGTCCCTTTTGGTTTCTCATCTTAATTTAATATTCATTTGCGCCAAAACATTTCATTTCCGTTCTTTCTTCAGATTGACTTGCTGACCTGCCAGTGCACCGCCCAGCAGGTGACCATCAGAGAACTGGAGCACAAGTTACGGGACATGGCCAAGGTTCTACTGGCTCTCGAAAAAGCAACGAACCCGGGGCCCAAGGCCAACTGCTCACTGCTGCTGTCCCTCTGCGAGGAGGAGGACAAGAGGCTGGTGCGCAGCCAAAAGGCCTCAATCTCCAATCCAGAGGGCGCCACCGGTAACGACTGCACGATGGAGAACTTGGACGTTATCATTGAGTCATCCGACGCGACGGATGTGACCTCTGGTATGACGCATTTCATAAATAAACTGCTGACGCCGGACGCTAGGAAGCGCAGTCCGATGATGCCCAATGCCTCCATTTTAAAGACGAGAGCCGCCATCTTGAAGACGCCACCAGAAAAGGCAGCTCACGCACCACAGGAGGATGATGTCACGAAAACAGGTAAATGCAGCTTGTTCCACACTAACATTATTGACTAGCGCGAGGCATTTGACACCAACATTATTGACTATCAGGCATCTGGCAACATCCTACTTGACTAGCAAAAGGCATTTAACAACACCCGTATTGTCAAGCACAATGCCTTTTACAGCATCACTATCACAACACAATGCGTACATTGACATTTGTATGGAGTATCACCGTACATATGTATTTAAGCGTACCAGGCATTTGACAACATCTTTATTAGCTACACCAACGCATCAGGCAATATCCTTATTAACTGGCACCATTCTATTGAGAGCATTCACATCTCTAAGGCATTGACCTTGATATCATGCTAGCTTACATATAACAACTACAAGCCACATGGTCACGTCCTTTAACAAGGTTCAGGTCTACCAATAATTGTCTTATGGCCTTAGAAGTCCCACATAATCCATCTTAATTAAGTGCGATTTTTACTACGGAGAGCATAACATTAAATAATCTTCGATTGTAAAATGGGGCCAGAAGTACAAAACATCACGCTGTCGCTTTGTTTTTAATGTTCAGGTCAGACCGAGGTGACGCTGAACAGAAAGGCAGACAAGATGTCGCTTTTTACGGACGCGAAAAACTCTGGCTCTACCGCATCCCAGGACAGCCTTCCACAGCAGACGAGGTCAGACACGTGTCTCTTGAAACGCCGCCGTCGTAAGCACCATAAGAAGCCCACGCCGCCATTGGCATTCTGAGGCCCGTATGTGCAGCAAAGCGAAACATCCATGGTCCAAGCCACCGTGAATAATATATACAAAATATACTCTGTAGGGCGGATGTCTGCCGACAAATCGATTGAAACCCACCAACGTGACGACTCAACAAAGCATCCACAGAAGCAAATACGCTGAGCTAGGACCATTACCTCTAGCATGGAACCGTGCGTCTACACTGGTATGAGCTCATACCCTCCAACCCCACCCCTACCCATCACTCCTCCTGCTCCCATCTCTTATTAATTCATTCCCCATCTAACTAATCGCTACCCGACAGCATCTGTCGATGTGTGTATAATCGATTTTGTCAGTAATATTGTCAAAGTAATTCACTGACCGCAAACGGTTGAGCGGCATAATGTTGCAAACTCTCGTCTATTAATTAGTCCACATGTTATCGGATCATTTTGAGTTGCCGAGCTGCTGAATTACAGCGTATTCTCTGGACTCCATTTGGATGAAACTAACCCACCGCAAAACCTGTCGCCATAGCCACTTTTATTGCGTCAATAAACATCTACATTACATGCACACTTAATGTTATCTTTACTATCGCGTCAAGACAAACAACGTAATAAATTATGTAAGTCAGATGGCCTAATAGGTCGTTGGTCCGTTTTATCGCAGACCATCTTGCCATATAGATCAGACTAACGGACTTGTTGCCGACGGTGCATTCGCTACAATAAATATTAACGCGACATTCATTAGCAGAAATTATATTTTGTCGCCCCATTGATTTTCGGTTGGCTATTAAAAACCCCAAGAGAGCGTTGATACTAACGCAAAGTGGGCCTACTTGATATGCTTGAGACGCAAAGTCTGTTCCCGTTTACCTATGTTCCAACAATTTTCCTTGGTGTTGCAACAAGAATCGCCGGGTAAAATCATATTTGAATATTCAGGATCTGTAAAATTCTCAGATATAGCGTTCGCGCATATTTAAATTTTGCAAGTTGTTGTTAAGGACATCTCGAGCAATAGGTCATATTTGCCATTTTCTATATTTTTATTTTCGTTGGTCGCATGGACGTTCTCCACCTCTTCAAAATCCTGGATCTACAAATTTGTCGTTCAGTAACAAATAACGTAAATTACCATATATTATCCAAGGGATTTTATTGAATCACAATCAACACTGGCACTGATGGTGACCATGGTGACTTTGGTGACCATATAGTTGGCTACCATGGTCATTCATGGTTATTCCTGAGTCACAACGGTTACAACAACGAACAACAAACGTTACGGCATCATGAGCAAAATGTCTTTATCAACCAAAATGTAATATTTATGTTAGAGCATGAAATCTAAATGGGGATCTAAACAAGTCCGTTCATCTGAAGCCTTGAAGTGGTCTGGTAAAATGTCCACTGCCATCATACTGTGCCTTCCCTTTGTGGAAAGCCGGATATTTCACCCCTCCATGTAGTCCATGTAGGCATACCAACAAGGAGCCGTTATAGACTTAAGAACAGAACTTTTGTCAAGGAAGGGGGGGGGGGGCACTGTTCTATTAATGTCAACGGTCACAAACACTGCCTTCCAAAACAAGCTGTAAGTATGAGTACGACGCCATACACCAACATAAAGATCAACAAAATACCCGTTAAAATATAGTTAAAAACGTCAAATGTGTGAATGATTTTGGCAAACAGAAATGATCACTGTCGTTATCAATTATGCATAAGACAACATCAGTGGTTCTAAGTACACGTGCACTAAAGAAACGTTATCAATTATGCATAAGACAACATCAGTGGTTCTAAGTACACGCGCACTAAAGAAACCGACACAAGTGGTTTGGCCCACGTGACGTGGTCAAAGGAACTCGGGGGGGGGGGGGGGGGGGCAATGACAGGAAACGATGATTGTTGCTTGGTTTAAGCCCGAAGCGCTTTAACCGATGTCAGTCATATGGCGACAATGGAAAGTGTCAAGGTAGGTAAAGAGGAGCAGTGCCTCTGGGGGTAACTCCAAGCAATCTCTAACCTGTACAACATTGCCATTGATACAGGTGGGATTCGAACCATGTATCGGTCGCTGGGCTGGTCTAGCAGAGCAACCTGGAAAATGGCCGAATACGCCACGTACTTAACCACGGGACGACCGTAGGTGAGGGTGAAACGGCCTTGGGCACAGGTGGAATTGGCACCGGCAATCGGTTGGTCTGTGCTCAAGCACGCTACCTGTTGGTCACAACAATCATCTTCTGGTTTTCTATAATGCTAACCGATGGCAGGCAAATTAAAACGCAACCTGCAGGGAGGACGACTCAAAACAAGGAAGCCGAAAACTTTTGGCAACATTGGCAAATATAATCACAGAAGTTTCAAAGAAAGCGATGTCCCAAGACCAAATACTTTGCCTATTGTTCATGAGCAACGACTGAGCAACAAATACATAGAAATTTAGCGACCACAGCAGTTCAATAAACCGACAGTTGTGTCTGAACCAATGCCATTGTGACCTTCCAAACAATGTCCCATTGACGAGGCAAAGTAAATATTCCACATTGACCAGTGACCAGGGCAGGAGTCCTGTACATCAACCAAACAGGACACGCTCAATACCGCCACGTGGTTCGTGCATTGTACATAGTGACAACAAAACTAAATCTACACAAGGCGGTTTACTAACAGTAAACCCCTGCGGCACACATAACCCAGCCAACTCCACAGGGCTTTGACGCAGTATTACAATATTAAAAATTACAGATGAAGTTCAGACAATTACATATCTGGCGTAAATGACAATAATACCCATGACAAGACAACGGCATGACAGCACAGGGGGCGAACAGTTTCTTTCATTTGATGGCCGAATTCCGTATTGTACAATGAATGACTGGCTGCTGCCCTCTCCCGGCCGAACCTTGCAACACTCACACGATGCGTAGAAGGCAGGCTTTTGTAAGTGTTACGACTGAGTGATTCGTGCACCAGATGACGCCACTGTTCCATAGGGTTTCTACGGTATTCAACATCGAAATGATAATGGCCATCACTCCCCGGTAAATGCTTGCCTTCATACATACTAAATACAGGCAGACGACGACCCCAATAAAACGGCGCTAAAGCAATATTATGATAAACGTTGACCCCAGGACAGTTGCACCAAGCGACTTTTGCAAATTACTAGGAGTATAAATATTATTCATACATTTTATTAATATATATAAATATTATAACTATTCAAACCGCGAATGACATTAAAAATGGTTAACATTGATGAAATATTCTCGTTGAATCGCGAATGTAAACACTCATACAAAGAGAGCAAGCACCAACATGATGTGACAATTGGAATGGTTCAGGAATCAGGGAGTTCAGGGGAATTGCACAAGTCTCAAACACCTCCATTATGCGTGGACTGTGATATACAACCACATAGGCCGGTGCCACGGAACACATGGAAATATTGAGGGTTTTTAGGCCTCATTTGTGCGTATGAAGGCTAAATCGGGTCAAGGAACTTCTCGGGACAAAGATATGGGGTGGGAGGAAACCTGTCTCAGATGCCAATGTCAGGGTTCAAACCCACACATTACTGATCTGCAACGCAGCCTGCAAATACTGTATGCAGTGCACATATGGAAGACAATGAGTTGCACAAACTTGCATTTCATCAGATGAGAAATTCTCTTCCTTACTATGGAACTATATAGGACTATATATTCCAAAAGAGATGATTGAAAAAACAATATTCCAAGAAGAAATGAATAAATATTCTCAAGCATTTTTACCTTCAGCCATCTTGCCGTGCGCATGTTCAATTCCCCTTAACGATACGTCAGAGCTCACGTAGCAACAAGGAGTGTAGCACTGTGACATAAGTCACATGACATAAGTCACATGACATACGTCAAATGACATACGTCAAATGACATCAGTCACATGATATTATTCACATGACAAGTCACATAACATCAGTCAAATGACACAAGTCAGATGGCATAAGTCACATGACATAAGTCACATGACATAAGTCACATGACATAAGACACATGACAAGTGCCATGCTGGGTCATGTGACTGCCCTACTGGGTCACGTGTCTGCCATGCTGGGTGACGTGACTACCATGCTGGGTCATGTGACTGCCATGCTGGGTCATGTGACTGCCATGCTGGGTGACGTGACTGCCATGCTGGGTCATGTGACTGCCATGCTGGGTCATGTGACTGCCATGCTGGGTGACGTGACTGCCATGCTGGGTCATGTGACTGCCATGCTGGGTCATGTGACTGTCATGCGGGGAACGCAGACCCAGCGATCGTTAAGGGGACCAGCCGCAAATCATCAGACCAGTCACGTGACAACGACGGCGTTCAGTCCCCAAAATGAATGGAACGATTGTGGTTTTATGCCCGTTCTGTATACACGAGGGCTAAACTAGGCCAGGGAATCTCCTGGATAAACTAGGCCAGGGAATCTCCTGGATAAACTAGGCCAGGGAATCTCCTGGATAAACTAGGCCAGGGAATCTCCTGGATAACCAATGATATGTGTCTGAGATTAAACCTGCACGCATGCTACCACCACTCGGCACAACAGTCGCACCAGGGCCCGCTGCCTGCCAAAGAGGTGATGGGGCGCATTGTCCCTCTAGTACGTGTAAACATCAGGCGCCTGGCCGGGCACCCAACAAGAAGGCCACGTGACGTCACTAGTGGGCTACTGGGCCTTCTTGGTCCTCTTCTTTCTGCGTCCCTTGTCGGCGGCTGTCTGTCTGGCGGCCTGCACGGCCGAGCGCTTGCCCAGCACGGCCCCCAGCAGCAGGAAGTCGGTGAGGTACAGGCTGCAGCACACAAGGCACACGTCCCGCAGGACGTAGAACAGGATGTACCCCAGGTAGACAGAGCCGCAGTTGGCCAGCACCACCGTCCCCAGGGCTACGGTCGAAGCTGCGGTGCTGGTGCTGAAACCTGGGTAAAATAATGGAAGGGTAAGAGAGTAGGCTGTCAGATTGGTCCTGAAACTTGGGGTCATAATAGGAGAGTAAGATAATAAGTATAGTATAGTAATATAATGCCAACTTTTATAATCCTTTGTAAATGTGCAGATGTGACAAATACATGGAATAAAAGATATATAACGATATATCCAAATATATATTGTTTAAAGTAACCAGCAGGATTCAACACTTTAAGTTATTAACTAAAACGTATTTAAGCTAGGCCTCGAGGCGAGTCAGTGTATGAAGGACATTTCCGTAAGTTATTAATGTAATAACAAAAGCAATAGTACTAACACTAATAAACACTCCCAACAACAAGAGGCACCAGTCCCAGTTAGTACGGGTAACTAATTACATATAACATTAAGTAGTGTGATGTATAATATGACATATCGCTCTATATCAATATTTCCATGATCAGAGATACGGCCCCGTGACTTACTGAGCAGGATCTCCAGCATAAAGAACACGAGTCCCAAGAGACTGTTGGGAATGTTCAGCCAATGGTCTTCTCCCAATAGGGGGCCGACCAGTCCAAATCCTCTGGAGTACCTGGGGGTGGAGGGGGGGGGGAGGGGCGGAGGAGAAATGACAGTAAGCGTTAATATTATTGTCACAAAAATCCATTTAGATTAGCCATGAGGCCTCGGGTTTCATAAAGATGAAAGTTTGGCTTCATCTTTATGCAATTAACACCAGAGAAAGCATGGAAAACCAAAGTACTTTGCACACATACTCTTTATCAGGGACGTCAGGTTGGTACAGTACAAATACACGTTCTATATTGCAGACGGAAGGCATTCGATCAACTTGCCTCGGTTATGGTGTCTGTACGTCCAAAAAGTGTCGGTTGAATACAGGCAGAAAGGTTCTCAACCTATGCACAAGTCTAGTTATACCAGCGGGTCAGGATTAGCATCAACGAGACCTCGTCGACATCCTAACGAAGCAATGAGGTTGATCTTCGTCCCCCGTCAATGCGTGATCCACCAATAAGAGGTCGCATTAATAACTTGATGGAGGACTTGCAAGTTGCTCTGCATGCAGACAAGTCAATGTGGGAATATGTAGTTCCTATATACTATGAGGACTACACACTGGATAGGGATGAACTGGTCTGGTTGGGTGCCATGTCTAATGACTTTCTAAAATCCCTTGACCTGTCTGAATCTGGGCCTTTAGTTATTGTCACTGACCCATGCCAGTACGAACGGTACAGGCAAAGGTCTTTTCGAATAACAGCCTCAAGTGCTACAAGCATCACAACTGCAAGTTCAGCAAAGACGATTTTCAACTTGCTGAAGCGGAACTCGTGGTTTTAAGTGCCAGCGCTGAGAACCACTGTGAAAATGCTTCCGGTTTCAAAGCGGAGGAGACAGAACTTTGGATTAATCCAACAAACTGTGCTGAAGAGGGACTCCTGTAAACCAAATGTCCTCACAGGTTGAAGGATGGTAAGCCAACTGACCTGTCACAGCTCGGCACTAATCAGCACAAGAGCTTTTCTTGCACAATAATTGAGAATGGCATCCTCAAGGTAAGAAAGAGCCATAGTTACTTCTACCAAGTGCAGATGCAGTTAGGGGTAACAGGAAAGGAATTTCGTCATCTGGTCACCGAGGGGCTTATCTGTGCAGAGGAACTTCCTGGACAGAACCTTCTGGAGCAAGCTGGACAACGACATGACCGTGTTTCATCAGCGTTACATTGGGAGCGAGTACTGTTTAATCATATTTATTCATAATTTTTATGAATATTTTTTATAAGTTTAAGTTGATACCCCAGTAGACCGTAGGGGTCAACTTTACACTGGTGCCGTGACCAGGATAGAGGATTAACAATGAAAAACGGAAATGACGGACACTCCTCCCCTCATCAAGAGTGTTGAAGACACGAGACTCTGCCACCACGTCAGGATCGTGCCAGTCGGAGCCGTGAACGATCTGCCAGATGTGGAGCTGCGTTGTACTGTAAGTGCAGGGTGGGAGATTTTGACCAACGACTGTGGTGTATTTGATAAGTACTTTTCAAAGGAGGGCCCTATTGAGCGGTTTTCGCTCTCAGTAAAAAGGCGCGACCCGCCGGGCCATTCTTTTGTGCCATCTATCATAACTCCTCGCCCAGTCTTCTTTAATGGTCGTCCCCCTCCCCTGGTGAACAGTACGAGCACTCCTGTGGTATTTGTGTGCCCATGCTTTTGACCCCCAGTGTAGTGCTCGCGAGCTTTGCTATAGCAACCGCAACGGTGATGTCACTGCTTGGGTTGAGTTTAGTGAGTGAGTTAGCGGGAGAGCAGCGAGCGAGACGGTCGTGCTTTTTATGCAAGGGATAAGCTAGTTTTATATTTCTTTTGGATAACCGCCCTGCGGAGCAAGGGGCTGGCAGCAGTTTCACCAACTGCTGCCAGGTAAGTGACACCGTTAACGGAGTTCGTGACTTGTGTTTTATTTCAGTTTAAGGGTGTAATAAATGATCGAAAACTTAACCACTTCGTTCCGCCTCAGTGCCTTCGCCACCACGTGTTAACGTAAGACCGAACTCGGAACGAACACCCAGTTGGGTTGTCGAAATTAAGTAAAATTAAAGTAGAGTAAAGACCCCTACTACCTAAAATATCACACTCCCTCTAGCAGTAATCGGGTCACGCCGCTGGTAAGGTCGGCGTCGGTGCCAGAGATTGCATCAAGGAACAGCACCCCACCACCCCCCTTGAAAATATCAACGCGTGGCCGTACGGTCACTCGGTGAGTCGCGGACGTGGGCTTCTTTCACCACCCGCGTATTCTACCCCCGTCCGTCCCGGTTTTGGCCACTCGGAAGGAAGATACCACTCCAGTCGGTCGAACGTATGCCATAGCCGCCACCTGCGAGTGTGCACGCTTTTTATTCTATGGCGATTTTATTGTATTTCATTTATTAAAAGAAGAAAGAACAAGGATGGAAGAATAAAGCCTCATGGAAATTGATTACCTTGTTATTCCTCGATAAGTCCAGACGCCGGTACACGCCCTGGCACGAACCGAAAAATGTCTCACAACCCATCGAGAAGTACGAACAATAAATGAGTAATATTTATGAATATTTTTAATAAGTTTAAGTTGATACCCCAGTAGACCGTAGGGGTCAACTTTACAATATAAAGGACGTCGCGACCACGTGTTGGAGAGACCTGACGCGCGCTGGCACGAGACACGTCATTTTATACAAGGGCCGAATAAACAGAGCAGCAGCCAAGCGAGTGAGATTCCTTCGATCATTCCAACCTACACAACAGGATTTGGTCCTATATCAAATGTTTAGCGATACACATAATTGGTCTTGATAAAACCCTGAAAGAAAGCACTTACGCGATTAAAGCATTCACGTGAGTAAAATGAAATTATATAAGAACGTAAAATTGTAGTTGGCGTCAGCAAAACCCTGAAAGTAAAGTAATGTGGAATAGGCAGCTAATGACAATAACCTATCGAATGTCATCTTTTCACAGAGAATTTCATGAGCCGGTATGAGGAATTTTTCTCACGATGCGCCCATCTGAAGCTGACCTTGTTTTTCACATAATTGCAGTTTTTGACTAAGCTTATATATGCATTCTATATTAGCACCCGTCACACTTAAGCATGCTTCAATGAACATATTGAAATTTTTTTAATGAAATAGTTCAAGTTCAGGTGAGTTAATACACAGCTGTGTACAGAGTGGACTATACTGTTGAACATTTGGAGTAGGGTGATCGCAAATGGAGTCTGTATGTGTGATATGGGGTCTATAGGAATTCTGAGTAATGAAACCTTAGGACTCCTGAAGTGGTCTAATGTATGCTCTAAAAAAATTGATTCCTCGGGTCGGCGTTGAAGCGGTGAAGAACCCCATACATAACCGATTGCGTAACAAAACCATGTAGGTTAATAAATCCGGAAATTGTGTACACACTATATCTATTATTAGCAGTAGTCTATAATTAGTATCTTTATTATTATTGTATAATCTTGTGTCAGACATGGAAGAGGCTGAGATCAGGGAATGGCCGCTCTTACAAATAAAGCGACAGCCTGGCGTGATGTTTGATTTGCTACAAACAATGAAGAGGAAGCCGGATGAGGAGAAGTCATCCGGTGATGCGCCTGAATGGTGCAAATGCCGGAAGTGCCGAGTCATGCCGACGGATGAGGAGGAGCTGTGCTGTGGCCAGTTATTATTGTAACGTTATGGAATTCTTAAAATCGACTCTTTTACAAGACCCCATTTTTCTCCATTCGCAAATATTCTCGTTACGTCCTATTCAGTATCTTAAAGCATATGACTTTCAAAAAGCAGTTGCTATGAACATAATCATGAACATTATCTCACGTTGCGTCATGAAACTTCCGGGAAATGGACATGCTGGTGTTGGAACCAGGAGTCATAAACATTACGAATCTACTCAGGGCGGGCATCTTTGCTGTACAAGCAGGCACAGAATACCGAGTCATGCGACATGGGGCGTACAGACAGTTCGTATTGCGGCGACATGGGCGTTTGAAATTGTCATTAAAAAATAGCAAAACAACTGGACATGCATCTTTAAAGAAAAGGCTATGACCCGCAGGTCGTTTTAGGATTTATATAAATGCTGTGTATTCGCTGTGAAAACAAGAAATCGGTAACAGTTGATCAAGATGTGGTCAGACGAACTTCTGGCTCTGCTGGGAAAACCAGGCACACTCTGGATCGTGAGGCACCTCTCCCCATCTACATTGGCCTCGGTATACATGGACAGACACGAACTGGGATGCAGCGAAGGAAAACTTTGCTCCTACAGATTCAGTTAATTTGGCTTTGTGTGGATAATTTGGGGGAGTTATAAACTCAGAACGAACCAAAACAACCTAAACTGAATGCACATGTGCAGGTTTGACCGCTCAGCGAATATAAATACGTTTGTAATACGGATCCATAATCCGCTTGATAACGACAGATTGCTGATGCTTCTGACAAGGAAGAATACGTCTCGGCTGTCTCCGCCGCCCAAGACACGATCGGCTTGGCCGGTTGTGTCAATCTGGCAGTAGGATACACCCCGAAGAAACAAGAGACCCTCGTGGATGCCTTGACGCGGTTTCTTGTGTGTGATCGTGTGCAACTACCGTTCCAACAGTGAGTACCGGTTAAGGTAGTATATGCTACATTTAAAAACTTACGGTAAAAGATTGTGAAATTTTCACCAGATACATCTTTTTCAGTAAAAAGAAAGTTGTTTTCAGGCTCATTTTTTCCAAAAAGTGAGGTGGAAGCACCCCACCCCCCTATTACACTTTAACATGGCGGTCTATGGGAGTTTCAGATATTTTCACTTATTATTGATTGTAAAAACAAAACAAGACGGTAAAACATCATGATTTTTGCACAAGAAGTACTATGTTATATACTTACAAGAATAATAAAATGATATTGATATGTTTTCAGGCTAGTGTTTTTGCAATGTGAACCGTCCCACCTGAACCCCCTATGGAAAGCCAGCATTGTCACTTACGGAATTTAGGGCATAAAAAAAACGCGAAACAAAAATTGGCCAAAAGTATTGATATTTTTGGTTTATATTATTTTCTGTTATGTACATTGTATTAATATGTAGATTTCGTAGCGAAAAGATGCTCGAAAAGTCGAAAAAAAGGCCGCATATAAGTTGCATTCCCTAGGTGGCGCCACGAGGATCTCGAGTACTACCTTAAGTGTACATTGACACGCACTGCTGTCCTGCCTCACTTTTGCTCGTCCATATCTCTTTAGGTTTTCTTACTGGAGTTTTCACGTTTGCCCGGGGCATTTCATGCAAGGGATTCTTCCTTGTTTGCTCTTTGTCTCCCAATTGTTGCGTGCCTAAGTTGAGTAGAAGCTCGTTAGCTGTCTAATCGACCAGCCTATTGGGGCGACACCAATAGTGGAACTATACTTTGTAAAACAACTTTTGCTAAAGACAGACGTGTATGAAGTCTTCGATATTGATCTTTTAAAATGATATTATGAATCCATTATTAACACTGATTAATGTTGTGGCGGACAATGTACTCATAGTTCTCTCTGTGTCGAATGCTAATATAGGTTCACAGAGGGACTACAGACTATGGGAATCCTTGATGAATTGAAGCAGAACGAGGACCCATGGCGCGACATTTTTGTCTTCAATCCAAGACCCTTGGATCCAGTCATACTGGAAAATCTGTTTGAAGTTACATGGGCCCCAGAACATCCAGGCTTGCATCTCCAGCCGTGACTGGTACCCCAAGATTATCCACGGCGAATATTTCGCTACATTATTGAGCAGAAGTTTGTGAACAACAGTGACATACACCCAATGAATGTCTGATATTTCGTCCTATGTGCACCACCTTGTAGCAAGCACGACCACGGGAAAACACCCCCTAGACTTAATACGGTTAAAAAGGACATTGCTCCCGCAGTCACTACCCCTGCCCAAGAAAGGCTTGGTGAGATTTCGTTCTCGTTCCTTAACAACAATGCTAGGCCAACATCTAGCTTTCCTTGTTGCTACTTTCAACCTACTGGCTCGTGGAAACCAGAAATGCTCAGAAATCACACAGCAAGTGAAACATCAAGCAAAGAGAGCTAATATAGGTGCCTTCATGTACATAAAAAAAAAAAACAGGAAATATCGATTTAAAAATGTATTCTTCATTTACATGAACATGAACTGACCACTTTCCCAGTGTGCATTCAACTTCCATAGTTAGCGTTCATTGAAGTTCCTGAGAGAACTCTTCATAAGTATACAGAAGTTAGGAATGTAGAGGATTTGAATTCCTACGAAGCAGTATCATTACCATCGGAGGCAAGAGCAGGAGCAAGACAAGCGCACTGATATCGGCCGCCAAGGTTGAAGTGAAAACAAACGCCAAGGACCGGGATTGTCTGGAAAGTGCACATGCGGGACATACCGGTGACTGTATGTCCATCACCTTGGACGAACAGGATTTTCAATCATATTACGGGAATTAGGCAGCAGGGAATATGCAGGAGCTGGTTAACACCGCCATCCGGCCGGTCAATAACAGCATCCTACACGAGCTGGCAGAGCGGCCGTCGATGGTAGCCACGGCTATCACTGGTGTCACGCGGCAGATGGTCTCTGACAATCAGCACATGGGTACACTACACGCCAAGCTCGACACCCTTGTGGGGCTTCTCGCCAAAGAAACTGCAGCAAAGAATCGCAACCCGGATGCTGGGTTACGGCATCTGATAGGATATATGCGGGCTGAACTGAAGCTGTGGAACGAGGGTCGCACCAGCCAGAACCGGGTCATGAACAACCTGGCGGAGTCCGTCAAGGAGCTCGCGGGATGCATCCGGACCATGATACCGCGAGTGGAATCGACGTTGGCCAGCCTGACCGCACGTTCGGACACGTTCAGCGCTATCGCCAAGGGTCGACAGGTTAAGGGGCAGAGCGTTCGCATTTCTCAGCCTAACATAGATGCCATCAAGATGGTCGACGCGGCATGGCAGAAACATCATGTTTAGGAGCTCCATCATTTGAAAGCACGACGGCCTGAATTTTCCCACCCTCACACAACACTTGACGCATCGGGTCACTCGAACATGAATTCGCACGAATGGGGCCCCGACAGAATGTATCACCGTCCGTGCGTCTACCACCTCCGAGGGTCCCATACCAGCACCATCGCCGAGATCTTACACGACGTAACGTCAACCGTGCCGTCGACCGAAACAGACGCAGAGCCTCACCATTTCAGTCAATACTAGGGTACTGTTTACCTTGCTAGCATGTGAGGGCTACAGTTCTCCGAAGTATGGATGATAAGGATCAACTTAGACGATGTAACGTTGTGGAATATGGAAGCACAGTATAAGGAGAAGCATAAAGCCCGAGCGATACTGGAATGTTACTGTTTAATCTGTATTTAACACTGTTAGCATGTAATTGGTATATGACCGACATATGAACTGTAGCATTGACTTAGAAGATGTAACGTCATGGTATAGGAGAAGCACAAGGCGAATGGGGCTCCGTCGCAAGAAGGTCGGCCGTTAGGGACACGGCAAATTGTCCTGGGGCCTATGGTCCCTGCGTGCTCCCGCAATGTGTATGGTGTTTGCGTGAGCGTTACCAGCCGTGGGAGCCGCCATCGCATCTGACGAACGACGACAGACGAAACGGCCGGCGTCGTTATTGGAACTAGAAACGATAACCTTCACGGAGAGTCCTCCTACGTCTTCAATAAAGTTGACAAAACCCGTCTCGCGAGTTGAAATTTGTTGGTGTGTCTGTATGTACCAGGAGTCGCAGGTACGAGCCGTCGCCGGGTAAGGCGATTGGCAAAGTATCAGGAAGAAAAGGGCCGTACCTCCTATGGGGGTGCGGCCCTTTTTTCTTTTTTTTTTAAATAAATAAATAAAGGAATTGACGGAAGGGCACCACCAGGAGTGGAGCCTGCGGCTTAAGTAATCTGTAACGTGTCTGTTGTCAGGACATTTATGTATAAGGTTGAAGGAGGCTTTTCAACACTTAGACAGAGGGAGATGAAATGACAAAGAGGCTAATGCCATGCTCTGGGATCGCATTTGTCACGGAGCAAAACTTATTGCGGCAACAAGGTCTGTTATTTCAAGAAAATAGGTACACACCCCACCTTTCAACTAGGCATATATGTACAAACTATTCTTGAGTAATTGTAGTTGGGTTATATTTTAGGCAGGAAACCAGATAATGGAGACTTGTTTCAGCTCCTCTCCAACTCGGTCAAGTCAGGATGTTCGCGTACATCAGCCCAAAAGTTCCTAAGTGACATGCTGCATGACCCATACACGACCCAGCGTGTCACGGATGTCGCCTAAGAAGACACCAGACGTCAAGCTCGGTCTCCAAGGCAAAAATATCATTTAAATAATCGGTAATTACTAGTAGACTTAACATTCCAGATTTCCGGGGGCAAACGAGATTTCCGCCATACCGCAAACGGGCGATAGGTCATTTCAGAAAGAGGCCTGGACATATGGGGACATAGCTCTGTCAAATGGATATTACATTTTCTGGATTTTCGTTCACGGCTAGAAATCGGATATGTATTTTATAGAATATAGATTGAATGCGTATACATACGTCCGCTATTATGCGCGCCTTCGCGCCATTATCCGCGTAATATTACCAGCCATTTATCAATATCGCAGATGCTCGACCTAGTGTGGAAACGAGGGATTCGGGTATTTTTACAACCTGTGTTTTAACGGGTGTTTTGGGTTGTATATCACCTATATTAAAGGTGTATTACCTTTTTGAGATTCTACGATGGAAGAGCCAAGTTGCGCTGTTTCCGGCGTAAAGACTGGGTACTGTACTACTATCCGCCACTGAACACGAAGCTCGGCAAACTCTATGGCGGTCATTTCCTGGTCACCCGCTTCTCTAGAGAGGCGCTCTATGAGATTCCGAAGAGCAAAGTCCTCCGACCGAAGAAGGTGCATTGCGACAGCCTGAAGAAGTTTCACGTGGACCCAGAGAACCCTCGATTCCGCTGGTTAAGAGGACCCAGGCGTTGCGGCGCGAGCTGAACCTCCATTCGCAGCCAGCAGGACCGGATGAGGCCCCGGCTCACGATCGGGACATGACGACGAAGATGGAGAATCCGAAGAACCGGACGTAGGAGATCGACCCGATCTTTCAGAGGAGGAAGATATTAACCCTGCCCGGAGAAGTGGTAGGGCCCATAGGGCTCCACAACGGATGAAGCTTTCGACCTGACTCATGGACGACCCGACTTGTGACTGCCAGGCTGCCGACAAAACTGTTTTTGCTTGTGTCTGGGATCCTCCTAGCTTTTGTTAGCTTGCACATCCCCCTTCGCATCACCCCCTATACATCTTGTAGGGCAGGGTGCTGCCCTCTGTTGATTACTGAAGGACTCATCGTTATCATTGTAGACGTGCTGTACCAATACAGACAATAAACCTAGCTTGGATGTAACAAATGGAATGTTGCTCCTATCTAACTTTCAGTCGGCCGACTGAAGGCGGCAATCTCAATCCACCTTCACGCCTTTACTTGATTTACTGCTCATTCTTGGTTTTTCCTATTTACGGAGTCTTTACCATACGTGTCAACTTCATTGACTTATATACACCGGTATTCATGTTAGTTAAGCAGTCCCCTTATTATAATAGCTTATTTACAACCAATATTTACAACCAGTAAGTATCCCTTGCCCGTAAACGGAGCAACAGATTCGCTTAGTTTGCAATGCTCCGCCATTCCCCGGATGTCAACAAACGCCGCCTGGCAGCGAGTGCTCACGCTAAGTTTGTTTACTTCCGGCGAGCGGCGGAGCATTCAGAACGAAGCGAGAGAGGACACAAATCGCCTGGATTACAAGAAAATACACTACCTCGCAAAGAAATGACTGTCCGACGAAAGTCATAAAAGCTTCAGGAACCTAATGGAGCAACTTGACGGGTAGGCACTACATATTTATTATGTTAGCCACCGGTCCGCGATTTCTAATTTTAGGCCTGGTGAACGGCATGGCTCTCACCCTTGCTCCGTTTACGGGCGTGGTCAGAGAAGCAATCTAGAACACAGGGGCCTAGCCCTGGTACTAGTTTGCTACGGAAGCCGCAGTGTGACAGATTGCGAGAAGCACTACTCCCAGAAAGCTCACGCTCTTGTTTGGGCACGAACGCCAGAAGAAGCTCTGTGCGAGAATCAAAAGCCCTGGACCAGGAGAGCGAGGAATTTGTGTGGTTCGTTGCCGTCAGTACAACACCCAAGGCCCTGTCAACTCGCGATGTCAAAGAGACTTCTACTCACGACGAGGAGTAAAATAAACCGAGGAGAGCAGTGTACAGCGGGTGCAGCGATAACTCAAAGTTGTACATCCCAGCGTCAGGAGAAATCTGTGTTATCGGAAAGTTAGTCTTGAGGGCACAAGGACCGCGATAAACCACAAGCTTCGACGGCAGGAGCAGGCCCTTGCTCATTAGAGGCACCTATGAACGGTTGGCACAAAGCAGAAACTACGTAGCAGGCTGTGGTGGCCGGGAACAGACCGCGAAGCTGAGCGGTACTGCCGCACCTGCCACAATGTACCAAGGATGCTAGCCTGAAAAGACGTTACTCAGCTTACGGCAAGTTAATGCATACTTCTATTGTTTTCTCGGAATCGTGTTTTGCCGGTAAGGACCTGCGGACCGTGAGCAGGAGGTCATTATTGTACCAGAGCGGGTCATTATGGTTCCGTCACAATAATGACCCCTCGCTCACATACTCCATGCCATCGCCGCCTCCTCGGAGGAAACAATGGAAGTAGGGTAGAGTGGGGCAAAACGCCTACCTTAAGTAAGATGCGCCATATTTATTTTCAGTATGATACGAGCAAATCCAGATAACGTCAGAGACCTTCATCACGCATGGCTCTACGTTAATGATACATGGATTTCTTTGTAAATATTAACCGTAAGGCGTGGAAAACGAAAAGATAAAATTCCATTTTAGGGCGTTTTGCCCCCGGTGTGGGGCAAAACGCCCAGTTTTGAAAGTCATGATATAGGTGAATAATATATGTATGAGCAGCTTTAATCATTTCCATTATGTTCTATTATATGATGAACATTAATAAAGTAGACACATTTTCGATCTATGTGTTAAACAAGAAATATATTTTTAATGAGAGAATTGATTATGGGGCAAAACGCCTACCAATGGGGTAAAACGCCTACCCAATAATCTGGTAGGCGTTTTGCCCCAAAATGAAGTGGGCGTTTTACCCCATCAGGCAACAGTAATGTTATTTTAGCCTAGCCCGCCTTTATGCAAGTATCGCCCAAATTCACAGACACATCGTTACAGTTTATAATCTTGTTATTGTGACTGACCTGGTAATCAGACCTGATTCCTCATAAGTCAGCTATGGTGAGCCAATAATTCTAGAGCAATTTTACAAAAAAGGAGGTCAAAATGGGAAATTGTCAATGATATAATTATTTTTGCATACTCGATCCCACGCTTCCAGAAGACGTTCGGATATGATCACGTGACATGCATGCGTCACTCATAGTCTTCGGGAACATGCGCGTCTGGGTTATTTTGGGCATGGGCGTTTTACCCCACCTGGGCGTCTTGCCCCACCCTACCCTATGCATTAAGCCATATAAGGAATGAGTTGCAAGTCATTATTGGGATCTCACAACTTCTCGGCTTCGCCTCGAAGTTCTTCGATCCCAATAATGACCTACAACTCATCCCTTATCTAATACATAACGTCTGAACTCATCGCACTTGTTCCCTGTTCAAGAAACCTATTTCACCATCTTGACTAAAACACTCACTTGTCAGCCGTATTTTGAAATCACATATTTCTTCCTTGATATGAATCAAAGCGTGGGCACACAAGAGTCGCACTCATTCAGGCAAGATAACTCCATAAATCAACATTTTCACGAACGCGCAATTTCACTTATTCTCGCGATTAGCCATGATTGATCTCTGTCAACATGCCTCCAGGGCGGCGCCACCACGAACCCGCCTACTGGAGGTTTCGCGCGTTGGCCGTTCCGTGTACGTTCAATGACCGGGTGGTTTCCAATCGGATGTCATGTCTTCGCAAAGTCTTATTAAGCAAGTGGCAAAGGAGCTGAGCCTGCCTTATGAGCACAACCAGGAGCAGGTTACTGCCATACAATGCGCCTTTGACGGGCAAGATGTCTTTTGCGTTCTGCCCACCGGTCACGGCAAGAGTGACATATATGTTTTTCCGCCTCTGATGAAAGACATTGCCGAGGTAAGTTAAGGGCTACCTATTTCTATATTTAATTGAAGCAGCGGTACCATTAACTGGAATTTATTTTAATATAAATGCTGGGAAAATTCTGAAACAATGCGCCCCAGCCTTATTATTAAGAGCAGCTGGCCGGCTTACATCGATCGCATGGTAACAGTCCCGGCCCGACACCACGGCATGGCTTATCATCTCTAGACTAGATATATATACAAGCGCTGTTTCAATAACGAGGGAAAGAACAACAAGGAGCGGCGAGGCGGTGGACGGTCGCGAGCGGTGACAGTGGCGGCGCGAGTGTGTGTATTTGGACGGGCGGGTTCAACTGGGGCGGTGGGATTATTGAGTTGGTTGCTATGAAAGTAATATGCATAGTAGGCAATGTAGCAACTAGAAATGTAGATCGTAATTGAATAAACGGGGAGTTTGGCTTTAGCAGTTGGCCGAGTGAAAGTTGCGTTTTAAATACTAGCTGTTGCTGTCCCTAGTGCGAGCGTGCGGCGCTATACAACTTTGGAATCTGGGCCAACCGGCCGGGGAGGATGCTGATTAATGGGCTGCTAACAGGGGGGACCCTGTTCATTGGTGGAGGGGGGGGGGGGGGGCGTGCGAGCGCTAAAGTAACTGGGTTTTTCTCGGCAAGCCCCATCCCCCCACCGTATTTGTACAATAGCCCCCCTCCTTCCCCCTACCAGGGAGTTTAGCCCGATATCATCCACCTAATGTCACAATGTAGATTAATTATTTAGCTCTTGTTGTTCAATATTCATTCCATCCACCCCGTAATAGTATAGGCCTACATTTCTTATTTGTTAGTGTCGGGTATCAGGCCCGTCGGAAACGGGGGGGGGAGCAGGGGGGCCATTTGCCCCCATCTCCCCCCCATCCCCACCCCTGTCCCAAACTAATTAAAGGTTACACGTTAAGAAGTCACCGATGGCAAGTGTTCAGCCCCCCCCCCCCCCCACCCGCTCCCTGTCACAAGCATGAGCTGCGTCTACCCCATCACTTTCATTTTGCTCCGACGGTGCTGGGTATACATGCATTGGTGTACAAGCGTGGGAACGTGTGTGTATGGGTTCAAGGTGTAGAAGACTTAGATTAAATGCATAAACATGGGCCTACTTAGAAAACCCGTAACCAGTTGCTCTCTTTGCAAACTGGCTTTTACAGACGACACAGAGATTATCGTGACACATGTTCTTGTTCCAGTCAGCAATGAACTCAGTCACCGCAGTCATGGTAACCGGCGAACAATTCTGACGTCATTTGCAGCCTGACGCGTGGGAAATCCTTGTACAGTAGAATCGACATTGAATTTTTGAATTGATTTTATTTTTCATGTATAATAAACGGTGTTCAATAGTATAATATATTATTAAATAATTATTTCCATTGTTTTATCGGTCGATTTGCATGCGGATCATACTTAAAATTACGGACTGAGAACTTGAGCGTTTGTCTGTGTGTATTTCGTGTGTGTCTCCAGAATTCTTAGTTCGCCGCACCCCGGAAGGTGTCGCTACGAAAACCATCATGGCTGATCGCGAGAGAAGTGAAATTGCGCGTTCGTGAAAATGTTGATTTATGGAGTTATCTTGCCTGAATGAGTGCGACTCTTGTGTGCCCACGCTTTGATTTATATCAAGGAAGAAATATGTGATTTCAAAATACGGCTGACAAGTGAGTGTTTTAGTCAAGATGGTGAAATAGGTTTCTTGAACAGGGAACAAGTGCGATGAGTTCAGACGTTATGTCGTCTCATTGCCAACTGTCTTGTTTTCAGGCTACACGGATGCCAGCTGGTGGCTTGGTTGGATCCCCCGGGGCCCATGACATCTACGCCTTTGCCTGGTGGGCCCGCTTCCGTCAGGCCATTCACTGCTAGTCGTTGTCGACTACTACAGCAGATTCTACGAAGTCAGTATCATGGGATCTACTACTTTGTGAGAAAGTGACTGGGTTCCTGGACGAGGTTCTATCCCGTCATGGAATACTGATCTCCAACTGGTAAAGGAAGAGCTGGATAGAGAAATGTATAAGGCATGCTGCAACCCTGAATGGCCTGCAAGTCCCGAGGAAAAGCAGCACATAGACAAGAAGAAGATCAAATGTCCCTATTGCAAAGTGAACCTGAAAAAGTCACGGTTGGCACAGGGGATTGACATAACTGAAAACATCATTGAAAAGGAAAGAAAATACCAACAGGATTCATTCAGGGTACACTTCTCCACAGACAATACATTCGTGATGTGGAAGGCTTGGCTGAAAAAACTGAAAAAAAACTGAGATTAACCTTTCGGAACCAGTGTAAATCCTTGTAGTTATGAGTCAGAGACACTGGTCTTGCAAAACCAAGCATGAAAAGTGAGATTAAGAAATATGGACCTGGTAACAGAGAATGGACTACTGCGATAGATCACCATATAATTTACTGTGCAGGATCATGAGTACGTTCAGGTGCTCACTTTGTCAGGAGATAATTGTTGGCTTCGGCAAGGTGGACGCTCACATGACGGCAACACAGAACACATCGGGAATTTGACTGGGCTCTGGTGCAACCGGGTTTGCTTGGTCTGGGCGACCACATCCCTTGTGTAGGGAGCCGGAAATGACAAGATTCTATACAAATGGCGCGAATGCCAGAAGAAGTAAAGGAACAAATAGTGAACACATGGTCAATCAACACATCAGGAATACAAGGCACCCAGGAGGGTCCAGACTTCAAGCTGGAGTCCATCAACAAGGCGGTACAATATGGCGGTACAATATTGGATGACATCCGTTCCCAAAACCTCGGATTGGATCCGCGTTTGTGCAAATGTGAAACATTTAAACAAACTGCGGGAATGCACATTTGACCAACTTGGAATTAAAGACCCCAAGTCGTCTGCGAGCCACAAAACGAGAGACCTTAAGGCTGAAGTTACGACATTCCGAGTCCGTCTTAGGATTAAGGAATATGTCCTTCACCGGAAGAGGACCGGGGAAACTGTTGCCCTGGATGGCAAAGTGCTCGACTCTGACTTGGTGAATTTTTGTGTGCTTGCTCGTCTGAAATTCTTCGACGCGTGCATGAAGCATGAAGAGAACCGTTCAATCGTGAGGACGACGGTAGCCTTCAAAGAGCCACCAGTCTTCGTAACCAAACGTGAACGCGCTGACTACGAAAGTCTGTCCCACGAAGATATAACGAAGCGGAAGGAAATCATTGGCCAGACAGCTATCGGAATACTTGGAAATGAAGAATTGTACCTTGAACAATTGGAACCAGTGAACGAAAATGAAGATGTCTGACTGACGCGATCAATTAATGGTTCAGTCATGAGTTTATGTTTACACTGTACGTGATGTTGAGAATTACTAGAGGATAATAGCTGTGTGACTTTTATTGCTTCGAATATTTCATATGTGAAAGAAATGCAGTGAACATTTCGAGAATATTTATATCAAATAAACGTCTAAATATAAGGAATGTTTGTTTGGAACTTGACTAGAATAAGTATATTCGTACGCCGAAGTTACGTTTGTCGCCCACAAACCCACAAAACCCAAATTTCACATGTAAACCAACATTGCAAGAAAACGTCTCGGAATTTTGGTTACATTCGGGCGGGTACCCCATCACCCCCCCTATTCTATCCATACTATTCATCCCGCCGGGGGACCCCGCGTCACGAAGCCAGCGAGGAGTCTGTTTCAGTTACGGTGAGCCCACAATTTGTACGTTAGTGCGCACCGCTTCTCGGCAGGAAGTGCAACTGCAAGCATGGCGGAGCTTGATTCGTTTTCGGTTGTTACTGGTGCAAATGTGCTATTTCTCGCGCTCCAGAACGCCTGACAACAATTCTACCGCGCAAAATTAAACGCTAATACGTTTTTCTGCAAGTTATATTGGTAAGAGAGCGCTGTACAATGTGTAGATTCACTTAAACGATGCAAAACGTCCCGGGTGTTGTCGTCGCTTCGCTCTGCTAATGAGCGGGGTGCGCTTGGAAGCAAGACGCTGTTGGCGGTAGCCACAGCGGCTTGCTTGCAGGAATAGGGGCACAACGACCGACGACTGTCCCTCCGACCGTCAATGTCGGCCAGCGTGGAGGCAGTGAGGGGCCGGTCGGCGGTCAGAGCCCTCATTCGCCGCACTCCATGGCGACTGGCTCTGCCGACGCACTGTCAGCACGTCCGGCGGCGAACGGTAGGTACAGAGCGCCATTGCCGAAGCAGATGCCGTTTGACGGGACCCAGTCGTGGGAGACCTTCATTCAGCCATTTCAGATCACGGCGACGGCTTGTGGCTGGACGACGCGGAGACGCTCTTCAGGCTGAAGAGCAGCGTGAGGGGCGAGGTCGCTGAGTACGTGTTTGGGCAGCTTCCTGATGACGTCTCGAAGTCTTTCGAGCAGTTGGCCGGAGTTTCAAGGAGAGGCCAACAGCCTCTTCCTTTTAGGCGTAGCTGGAGGCCAAACTGATGGGCCACGACGAAAAGCTGGTGGATTATGTTGCGGATATCAAGCGGTTGGTCCGGCTGACCTCAGGACTGATGACACAATAGCCCTGAGGCACTTCATGAAGGGGCTCTCCGATCCGCAGATAGCCGTGGCTATTGGCATGAAGGAGCCACAGACGATCGAGCAGACGCAGCAGAGATATGCCACGTACCGGTGTCTGGAGGACACGGCGGGGCGCGGACATAGGCTACGCGCTGTGAAGGCCAGAAGTGACAAGAGTTACGTCACCGAGAGTAGGCTCTCGGAGTTCAGTAAACACTTCATGGATAACATTGATGCCAAAGTGGACAGCCTGAGCGCGCTGCTGCAGGAGAGGGTCCGTCAACAGGATCAAACTAGCCGTCAAACATGGGTTGATCGAAAGCTTCGCCTGCCAGGAGCTCGGCCACTATGCGCACTCCTGCCCGAGGTATGGCAATGGCGGTGTGGCACAGCCGGGGACCAAAGCGTCTCAGCGCAACGTGGAGAGCACTGCGGATCAGGGAAACTAGAAGGGGCCGGTGTAGCATGATAACCTCTCCGCCGTGATAAAGTGTCCGGCTGGCGTGTGCGCATGCGAAGCGAATGGGGTTGTTATGTAAATAGCCCATGTATGTTAGGTTTAGGGTTGGGATAGGATTAGGTTAGGGCCAGGGTTAGGGTTTTTATTAGGGTTCTGGTTAGGCTTAGTGGCATGAAAGAAGCGTGGCCGGACAGGTTATTACGGCCGGACAGGTTATTATGTTACACCGGCACAACCAGCCAATCGTCAGCTCTTGTTGCGGAGGCTTGTGTAGAGAGGCACGAGTGGTCATCTTTCAGGGAAGTAGACAAGGTTACACCACTAAGGGCACAGAGGGTCGGCGTGTCAGAAGTATCGGAAAACGTGGGTGTATGGCGCAGACGTGGCACATCGCGCCAGGAAATGTGTTTATGTTGTGTTCTTTATATGTGAGGCGAAGTCGCCTCGTGAGGCGCTCGTCCGGTCCGGCGCCCGTCTGGACAAGTGGCGCCATCTAACGGCCACTGTACGAGGACCGGATCCTGATCCTGATGCCGTACAAACATTTCCCCGTTTTATCCCACATTTTAGTTGTTATACACGTATTATTAGGATATCATAATTAGTAGAGAAATCAGGTATTATAGATTTCGACGGGTATTATCCTTTTTGGCGACGTTGTTACTGGATCTCACTTGTATAATTGTGTTCTTTTAAGCATATGAAGCACCATCAGGGCAAGATTAGCTGGGGGGGATATATTGTAAAGGCCGTCTGGATTTCGGCGGAGTTGAGGAGAGGTTCCGTTTCTTGTCCCCGGAAACAAATAGCCTAGCCCTCCCCCTGCAACGTGGCGCAGGCTTTGGCAGCAGCGTGTGGGTTCCGGGCCTAATGCGGATATTCTGCGACTGGTTCCCCCGCACGTCTGCTGTCGCATTCCTTTGGATAGGGGCGCTCTAATGCGGATTTTGCTGCGACTGAGTGGTCCATCTCCCTCCCCTCCTCTCACCCTACCCAACATTCTCTCTCTCTTCCTCTATCACGCAAGTCCACCCCCTCCACCCCAACGAGCCGCTTTCCCAGTATAGTCTAGAAGAAGTCAGTCTTTGTAGGTCACCCTTAGTAGATCTTTGTACACAACGAGAAGTAGTTCAGGAAACGAAGTAAGTTAGTTTTGTTTTATATGCCGTGCCATACATAGCGGGAAGTACTATTTTTATATCTTTACTTTACTTTACTGTTTACATCAGTTTAAATATAATAAAATCTGCTTGTCTCTGACCAAGCGACCTTGTTGTACACGTGTATTTTTTCCGGGCCTCACCGGCCAAATCCTCAATCCATTCGGAACGAACTTAGTCGTATAATTAGTTACGTGGGATCATAGGGGGTCCCACGTAACATATAGAGGTGTGGCATCATGTTGTGGTTGAGATGTGGCGGCCAAGAGTGTGTGAGCAGTGGCGCACACGGGGGTGACTGGGTGTGGTGGCTCTGTCCTTGGAGTCAGGTCAAGTGGCGGGGTATGAGGTGCCAGGGAGTGTGATGTGATGCCCCACGGACCATTCCACCGTGGAAGAGAGCCATAAGCCGGGGAGTGAATATGCATGGGGAAAAGGGTGAAATGTCCGAGTACTCGCCTCGAACTTTTAGTGGAAGATGCGGTAGAGAAGGCACCGGTCAGCGATATGCCGAGAGGTCGAGTGACGCATGGGGATAAGGTACTGGCTGAGTTGCCCTGAGGTGGGTGCGCGGTTTGTGTGCGGAAACACAAACTGTGGTTGTCATTCAATAGAGTGGATGACGTGAGGCCGCTGGGAGCTCGAAGGGTAGGTGTGTCCCAGACATTGGTGTCACAGGTCGGCGACGTCCAGGGGACACGCCCTGTATGGGCTTGTGTGATGGCTATGGTGTGGCTGTGGCTGTCTTGCCTAGGTTGGTGGGTAGGACCGAGGGGCCGGAAGGCGAGAGATCAGTCAAGTCCGAAGGTGTTGTGGACCCATTCAGCAGGCTTTGAGGCACATGAAGCGTGGTGTGACACCCGGAGGATCGGCGTGTGTGCGGAGGGGGATGTGTGTGGACGCAGTGTGCCGTGGCCCAGTGCCGTGGCGGCGGATGCAATGTGTGAATTGCAACTTGTAGTCTAAGACCGGCTTCCGTGTCGGGGTCTGGGACTGGGTCACAGTAGGGAAATGACAGCGAAATTTTCATCATTCGACATTCGACGGTGTCATGGCTGACTTATGTCTTCAGTGTAATACGGTAGTACGCCCACTTCAAGAGGGGCTGCAATGTGACCTATGCAAATACTGGCAGCATCGTACATGTGATAGCTGTGTAACGCAAAATCAGTATAGAGAAGCAGTCTGTGTTGGCCATATCTAATGGACGTGCGTCGTCTATGCCGACCTCGGAGTATGCGGCCAGCCAGCGTACGGCTACCACCCTACTGAGCGGTCCCGGAGGGACAGGAGGCAGTAGTCGAAAAGGCTGCCGGACCCGGAGCGGAGGTCCCGGAAGCGGAGCTGCCATTGGAGATTGCCGAGTAGAGGCCGATCCCGGAGAGACATGAGGCACAAGGAGGCTGCCGGACCCTGAGCGGACTACTTTGTAGTAGTTGTCTATAAATATGTATCTATCGTTTTGTTTTGTTTGTAGTAGTTGTCAATAAATATGTATCTACCGTATTGCACCTTCATGACTAATTGCTTAATCGCAATCAATCAGTCAGTCTGCCGAATCTGCCCCGTACTCGACTCTGGCTAATCTGCCCAGCCGCTAATCCCCAACTAGACTAATCCCCTGACGCACCCGCCTACCCGACACACGCATACCCCCCCCCCCCCCCCCAACCCTTGTAGGGGGTGGAAAAATCGTGCGGCCTTCACGCTGCGCAGCCTTTACAGATGTATACCATGAGAGGCAGAGGGCAAACCTGCAAGGGGGAGCCCTGCTAGGAGCTGAGGCAGGCATGCAAATGCTGTACAGGGAGGGATGAGAGAGTAAGCTCCACCCGACAGGCTACCACTTAGTCCTGCAAGCAAGGCGCTGTGGCTACCGCCAACAGCGTCTTGCTTCCAAGCGCACCTCGCTCATTAGCAGAGCGAAGCGACGACAACACCCGGGACGTTTTGCGTCGCTTAAGAGAATCTACACATTGTACAGCGCTCTCTTACCAATATAACTTGCAGGAAAAGGTATTAGCGTCTAATTTTGCGCGGTAGAATTGTTGTCAGACGTTTTGGAGCGCGAGAAACAACAACCTTGCACTAGTAACAACCGAAAACGAATCAAGCTCCGCCATGATTGCAGTTGCACTTCCTGCCGAGAAGCGGTACGCACTAACGTACAACTTGTGTGTTCGCCGTAACTGAAAGACTCCTCGCTGGCTTCGTGCCGCGGGGTCCCCCTGCGTGATGAATAGTATGGAGGGGGTTGATGGGGAACCCGCCCAAATGTAGCCAAAATTTCCAGACGTTCTCTTCTAATGTTGGTTTTCATATGAAATGTGGGTTTTGTGGATTTACTTTTTTTTAGGAATATTTAATTTCTGAAGCTGTATTTTGATGAAAAATACCGCCCCCCCCCCCCCTAAACGTAGCTGACGGTCGGAGCGGGATCAATTGCTACTTTTCCGGCATTTTCCAAAGGTGGATGCTCGTTTTAACTGTTCAGCATTCCCCATCCGTTTCTGCCAAAACCCACAAATTAGTGAGAGCAGGGGCTGACACAGGGGCGGGAGTCCTCACCCACCCGCTTTTCTGAAACATCCCTAAGCTACAATGAATGTGGTGCCCCCCGCCTGTTTGTACTGGAGGCCCTACTTTGTTGGTATCAAGCTCAAGCGCCCCCCCCCCCCCCCCATCCGCTCGGTCGAGATTCTACTATCGAAATTCGCTCGGTCGGGACGTTTTAATCTTTTGCGGCAACCCGTCTATGAACGCACATTTTCAGAGCTACCCCCCCCCCCCCGGTCAGAAGTTTTTAAACATCGGCTCTATAGCCATATGGATATCTTTTTCATCACAAATATCCACTCTCTCAGGCATCAAGGCACCCCACGGAACCCTCCCACCAACTTTGTATACGAGGCCTCCCCCCCCCCCCCCCCCCGGCCGCCGGGTTACTGACGGTTTAAAATATTCCGAGATCCACACCCCTCCCGCTGTCATTTGCTCGGTGAGATTGTCTTCAATGCAAATTAAACATCAATGGAACGCTGAAAGAACGTCCACTTAAGTTATGCTTTCAAAGATTTTAATGCAACGATGTCACTGATCTGGTAAAGTCAGACCATTTGAAACAAACGACCGTTAATGCTGTTTGATGTGATGTAAAATCCGTACTTTACATTTCCCAACCAAAAATGTGCGCACGCCCAACGATTATTTCTTCCAGTACGCTTGAACCCCAATCAAAACATGGGGCCCGCGGTAGCCAAAAAAGCTCAGAAATCACACAGTAGTGGGAAAAGTTATCAAAACACAATCATCAAGCAACGTCATATCCCAGATTGGTAACAAATCAATAGAGAATAGGTTACTTTATGTAAATATGTAGTTTATTGCTAAATATCGAGGTGAAAAAGTAGTTTTATGACCGTGTAAAGCCCGCCCAGATTTCGGGCGGGATTCTGCTAATGGAAAGAGATTGCTAGGAGATGTAACGTAGTTGCGCGACTGGACCCATATCGGAGCGGACTACGTTACATCTATGGAACTAGCTACCACTGTGAGGTAAAGGTCAGCATGAGGTCAAGAGTGCTAGAGAAGCTGCAAGGCTGCCACTGGGTCGTGACTGACATTACTATCATGCTGCAAAGCGGACAAAGGTCCCTGCTATAGATCACATGACATGTGTCTAAAAGACATTAGTTAACTGATATTTACTTTGAGTAGTGTTATTTTTAATGTGCATGAGTTGTCAATTGTATAAACATGTCTGCAGGAGCAGCTATTCTGATGGGAGATAGTGTAGCCCAGAACCCTAGGCTGTGTGGGCTAAAACACAGCCTAGTCGCAATCCATAGTGAAATTCTGGTCTGGAACAACCCCATTTCAGGGTTGTTTGACTTTGAGCAAGTGTAGCTCTGATTCTCCTTTGCTGTGGGAACAGTTTGATAACAGAAACAAACCCTAATCCTTTTCTTAATACTTCCTGACAAGTAATGACTGATCACATAAGTAACCTTTCTTGAAAGGCAAAAATAATCCAGTCTGTCACCAGAAATTCATATGAAAACATGTGTTTTCACTGACCCAATGACTGGGTCCCTGAACAATGAACCAATTAGCATGGCTTATAATATCATGTGATGACCTTGCACATGTGCAGTGGTCAACTTCCTATAAAAAAAATGGTGGCATGTTGTTGTCTATTTTTATGCCAGTAGGCAATTATGGCTCCTTTTGAAGAGTTCAACAACCTTGGAAGAGTTCATACATCAGTAATTATATGTAGAAAAGTACTTTTACATTGTTGAAACTAATTATGAAAGCTGTAATTAAACAATTCAATTTGTCATGTGAAGTTGATTTCTCACTATAGAATGCTACATGGCTATGATTCTTCAACCATAGCCATGGATTCATGGCTAGAGATAGTGTGGGGAGTCCAGATAGTGTAGGGGAACCGAAGTCAAAAACCGTACAGTATGACTAAGCAGGGGTCTGGACACGGCAGCAGCGTACGCCCTCTACCTGTTGATCTACAGCGTCCGTTTCTTCCCAAAGTAAAGTGTTTACCAGTTTTCCGGGTTTTAGTTTTGGGCCATTTATCGCATGCTTACTTACTTTGAAGTCAAAACTCTTGAGCAGCTCATAAATTCCGAAATATCACAGTAAGCTTCGTAGGAAGGATCCGACTCCTTTGCAATTTCTACGTAATATGCATATAGGCATATTATAATACCAATAAGGCACAGAAATAACAAAGAAACGTGCCAACACCGATACCCACACGCCATATTGCTTTCCGTGTTCTCCGCCAGATGGAGCTGCCCAATTAACCACATAACCACCGAAATGACAACAGTCCACCGAGGCGTGGGTAAAATTGAAATGTGCAAAAAACGGGGGCGATGAAGCAGGAAATTGGATACCCATGAATGGCCTCGCCTCCTCCGTCGTTCAAGGCATGGGTAGGAAATGAAGTTCAACTATTTTGTTATCTTAGTTGCAGCCCAACATATATATATAAAATATTTCATTGAACACGTCGATTTTACTAAGGATTTAATTGATCAGAGTACCACATACAATGATATATCCGAAAGATGTTAGCCGGACGAACACTTGTCGCATATAAATAAAGTCAACTTAAATAATGCCGTTCACTGCTGTTTTGCCCGATCTCTTCGATAAAATTTGAGCCATCGCTCAGAAATGTACGGACATGTAGGCTGCACGAAATTAGGACCAAATTGATTTAGTCTTAATTTTCTTTCTTTGTCGACCAATCTGCATTATCTAAAGAAATATTGCACTTGATGAAGCTCCATCGACCACGAATTTCTGCCTGAAAATAGGCAAAGAGATGCGCAATATCTATCGTATTTTTCTCAATATTTTACATAATTTAGATTGTGATACTATTTACAAATTATTATTTTTGCCAATTATTCCTTATTGGAACAAATGTTCTGCTGTACTATAGGAAGAGAAATAGTTCGCGTTGACCAATGTCGTTCAATAGCGTGTACATTTGGCCGTGAACGTCTGCCGCGATCGTAAGCGATATGGAACTCGACCCAAGACTTGTCATCGGTAATCAACGCGCCTCCATAGAATTTATACTCTTAGCGCAAAGCAGAAAGTTTTCATTATTCGAAATTCATTTGACGTGAACTGAATGTCTACCAGCGTTGAAACAGTGAACATGCAGTTGATGCAATCGTCTTTTGTCTGCGCTCCACGTTACATTGAATATGAATATGTAGTTACATTTATTTTGTGTCAATTAAACTTGGTATCAACAAGATTAGTTCTAGAGTTTTCATTACGATAATATGAATTTGGATGCGGTCGGTTTTAAATATTGTTGGACTTACAATTGGTCGGTTTTAAATATTGTTGGACTTAGAGACTTACATCTCTCAAACATCCAACGCGTACTGTTCGTACTTGTTCGTCACCACCGTCGTTGTTGTCAAGTATTTTGTTGAAGGAATCTTGAAAAAAGAAGACGATTCGTCCGGCTGTCATGTGGCAGTCTAGCCCCTGTCTGCACCAGACGATCTTCCTGTCACAAGTGCTACCAAATTGGTCACCAGAGGGCGGTACTGAATTTGGTACACATATTTACAGTCTGACAGCTCTTGGAGCGAGGAACATGCATGGCGTTTAAGCTAGCTAAGGTAATACGTATAGTTTCTCCAAATCGCACAAAACTGACGAGAGGTTGCGCGAAAATTGGCATGTGGTCTGACAGCAGGGGCGGATCCAGGAATTTGAAAAGGGGGGGTCCACTGAAACTTGCGACCGGGGGGGGGGGGGGGATTTGGTGCATGCCTCAGATAGCGTTCTTCCTAAAAACGGGGGGGGGGGGTCCTCCATATGACACTGTGTATTAACTGAATAAGATTGAGGTATTAGATTCGAACATTCAACATTAATAAATGGACATACATCAAGTGAATATGTAAAAACATAAAAAATAAGAATAAATTGACAGAATTATTTTATTATATGGTATAGTGATGAATGACAACGGAAGTATTTTTCGTCACGTACGATATTCCTTCTCCGATTTAAGATACAAACCAAAAAAATGGCATGCAACTTTCGTTTCGAAGTTAACAGGAATTAAAACCTCATATAATGGCAATATGCCATGATAGCAATACGCTATGATAGCATAGACTGTCATAGAACGTACAGAGGCTCATGTACTAGAATATCATAATAACATACGCTATTATATGATCACTATCATATGATACACCATCATACCACTGTGGCACAAGGAGTTATCACACTGCACAATTATAAGGACCTATTGATAATCTCTAAAATACCAAACAGGCTAACTAAGTATTTTAATTACAAATCCTTCACACAAGATACCCAAAAGTATTGATAATTAACATAATACAAGATTGAACAAAAATTATACTTGACAACAGTTACTACACGTCACGGGACAACACACGCGTCGAACCCTAAATCCCTTCCGCAATAATATAGAGAACAATACCAGTATCACTCAACACGATGGCATGTGACAATATGAAGCTCAATAGTAACAGATGACACTTTAATAACAGAACAAGTCTTTTAAATATATAAATATCTGTATATTCAAGCGCAGATCAAATGCAATCTAAAGAGATTTCCCCTTCAGTCCTCAACAAAAGATCCACATAACGCCGACCATCATTATGGCCTATACTGACAGGAAGTGGGTGGTGGAGTGGGGGACTATCAGATGATATATATGGGCAGAAAAACGTGGGGATCGAGGTGGCGGAAAAATGGGAGCCGAGAGATCAAAACTAAAGCTTCATCGATCACTCCAGTAAAATATCTAGAAGATAGATGACGCCAAAAATTTAGTTTGTTTTAATACATGTACTACTTAACCATAAACTTTATATATAAAAAAATAAAATGTAACAAATGTCCGGAAAAATAAAACGCTAAACACAACAAAATATTGCAGGTGATGGCAATAAATAATAGGTAGCTACAAATGGTCAATTCCAATGATACCAAAAAGAAATGAAAAAATGTTTCTTTTAAGACAAAGGCACCTCCATGACACTAATGCATCATGCATACCAAGGAGTTTGGCTTATAGCATTATGCCTATGTAGGAACTCAAGGAAATGGCACATTTGGGCTACTTAATCAGTATTCCCGGGGGCCTCCCTGGTGTAGTGGTTAGCGCACTAGACCGCAGATCAATAGGTTGCGAGTTCGAAATTAAAGGCTTCTGACCGTCAATGTGAACACCATTTTGGTCTACGAGTGAACTACAATAGTGAAAACGCGGTAATTCTAGTTGTAGTATAGTTGGAACAACTCTCAGCGGCAAGGGCATAAAATTGAGGAAATTCTCCTTATAAATGACATCCATCTCATGGTATATGCATCGATATAGTAGAGGCAATGAGGCTGGACCTCAAACCAGTCCTTAAACTAACAACCTTTAGCAACCCGCTGGAGGGAAATCCAGAATTTCCTGCTACGTCCAGTAAGATTCGATCGATTCAGTTACAATTTTTGCTGATATTTCACAAGCCGTCAATTGGGCAAGGCATGATAGTTCAACGTTTAAACTTTAATACCGTCACAACGCTAGTATAGTACGTCTATCACAGGTTATTATCACAAAATTGTCCCAGGCAATGGCACTTGGTAGCATTGTATGGCGAGGAAAAGGGCAACAAGGGCATACACTCTTTGAATCTTATATAAGACAATAACTATGTCGAGTGCTATGTAGTTAAGCGGCTTCAAAAGTAATCTGTGTTTTCTGTCAAATAGGGCAAGTTTATTGTTTGAATACTCTAAATTGGTGGACCCTATATTACGTTTTTATTTACGGGCGCCGAAATATCAGACCGAACTCAAAGCTTGGCCTTGTCTTCAGGAAATCTGCCGATTCTGAAGAGACGCATGCTGGGTGACTGTGGAGACTTGGACGTGACCAGTTCGGTGAGCAGTCGACCAATCACCGGAGCTCTCATGTACCCGTGACCTGGAGGAAATGAAAACACAGGTGTTTGTCTATACAGAATAAATATACAAATATAGAACTGTGTTACAATGGTTAACAATTTACTATATTTCATACCAAAGTATATCATCAATTATATATCATTGGCTGACTTGCTTACGTGACGTCAGTTCAAGTTATTTTATTGACTGTTCCAATTTTATAACTCTCCAATATTAATCAACGTAATGAAAAAAAAACATTCACAAACCCTAAAAAAGAAATTGTGCGACACTCACATAACAGAACTATTTACATAGTTTCTTTAAACATTTACCGAAAGTACACACGAGCGAACAACTACCACATAACCATCCACACATCAGCAAGTAATAAGCTGTCTGGAAAGCGAATCGGTTAATAAGGGTGAGAAAGCCAAATGTTTCATCATGCCTTTATTCGTCCTTTCTGGCGTTAAATTTTGGCCTTCTGGTTTGAGAATCTGTTCAATCTAAAAGGCTGCACACTGTAGGAGGTCTGGCAACGCGTGACAAGCTCCATTAGCAGACGACCAATCACAGGCGACCTTAGGAAGCCGTGACCTACAAAAGAGTGGGACATGTTCTGCATTGTTTAGCAAAAGTTTGTGGCTATATTATTACCGCTTAGATTTTGTGCTATAATTTCATGTGGTATAGTTACAAGAGGGGCATATATATAGACTAGAGTGTTGTATTAAGGACTGAGCGTCCTGCTGCACCGGCTACATTAATTGGCACTTGTCTCCTGGTCACCAGCGTGAAATAATGCAACTGTTACAGAAGTGAAAAACGACATGAATTGTATTTCGTCTTCGTCTCCGTAACACAACATAGATAACTAGGAAATTTTAAACTGTAACGAATGGCAAAGTTCACCTAACCCTTAAATATGCTTATGTGATCATATTTGAGACATTTTTACCATGCAGTGGATACACTTGTAAATCATTCTTTCCAGCCAAAACTAAGCCCAGGCGAAATTTATATCAAAATTTGCAGAAAACTCGATTGTTCCATTCCATAAATTCAGAAATCTGATAAACCTCGCCGTTTCGGCGGTGGTGTGGCAAACGTGTCTATCCCGCGACACCACAGCACTCTGTCGCGGCACTGCTACTTATAACAAAGCATCGCGAAGCACTCAAACTGATGACGTTTACCACTAAAATGAAAATTTGTGGTAAATTGATATCACGGGCAAGGCTAAGAGACACTATTTGGCTGTGTGGCATGGGTGGAGTATAGACAAAACCAATCTTGAATGATTCAAGGACTGATTCTTATTTGAATTTTGACCTCTTTAGTTTTGGCGGGAAAGAGCTCCACATGCAACTTTAAGCACAGCTACAAACGCGTATTTTTCTGACTTATTTTAGCTTCAATAACCGACGTATATTGTTGTCGACTCTGATGTCGTTGTCTATTCTGAAGGCAGTGTCAGATTTAACTGTTCCCCCATTTTCGTCGAGACTGCTGTTGGGAGCAGTGGAGTTTAGCAGGCCCCCAGACACCAGCTACACTTGATCGCGGTCTTAAAGACACATTAATACGTTAGCGAAAATATCATTGAAGAAGAAATTGCTACGACGGAAACAAGTTTTGCTATATATATACGGTGTCCAGCCATAAGTGACAAGGCAGGTCAGAATTGACAACCACAGACAGCAAATCAGAATATTATGAATCAGACGTGGTAGCAACGTTACCTAGGCAACCGTAAATCCTAACCCGACCCACGTCACAATCGCGACTCTGGGAACCTGTTCACGCGGAATGGTTCGTTATTGTACGGCGGTGGAGTGCCAAGAACCAGGGATGCGAGAATTCTACCAGTGACTGGAGCCAACTTGAACCCGGTTCCTAACAACGAGAGAACTCAACACGTTAAAGCGGTCGCGTAGCAACGACTCATGCCATTGATGCCCTGTCGTCTAGTTACGATATAAATAGGTCATTCATGAACTCGAATACATTCGTTTAAGTTTGATTTTTCATTCTGCTACAACACGGATATGTATTTTGCGCAATCTGAACTTAAGCGTTTTTATAAATCTCACGTGTGTCTTCTTATGATCTATATATTTCATGTTAATATTCGACACATCATTAATATAGCCAACGTTCACCAGAATCACAGCAACAAGGGAAAATATTGCAACCTAGGCAAAGCATATGGCGTCCCAAGCCAATCATCTACTAAGAGGGTGGGGTTACACATAATAACGCCTAGTGTAGGAAGCATATAACCTAAGCATGAACCCACATAACATATGCAAATAAATAGACAGAATGCCTTCAATCATCACACAAATAGGAAATATTGCATGCCAAAGCCAAATTGACAGATAAGTCGCACAAATTACTAATTACATCATTATAACAACTTGCATGCAGATTAAATGCACGAGGATGTAACTTGAAAGCTGAAGCGTGTTGATTGTCACGCGGTACTGGGTTGTCACGCGGTACTGGGTTGTCACGCGGTACTGGGTTGTCACGCGGTACTGGGTTGTCACGCGGTATTGGGTCGATCGGTCCATATTCCATGTTAGACCCCCCCCCCCCCCGAAATGTATTATTGTAGTAACTGGTAGTCGTGAATAATACGTGAGCTATGCCAAAACAATGGTTCGATCAAACATGGAAGAACGACCGGCCCATCGGTGATAATTGCTGAGCGCCATTTCTGCGTTGTTGTACCACGTGACTTACCGCTGAATCCTGCTCCGATGACAATGTTGGAATGTTTCGGGTGGGTATCCAACACGTAGTGCTTATCCGGGGTCATCTGTATGATGGGATTACAAAATATCGACATCGAAAGATTTCTATTAATGTGAAGGTAAAATGAAACGAATTGGTGTTTAAGGCCGCTACAAGAGCCAACACTAAGCCACGGAACCTGTCTGGACGATAAATGATGAGCAAATAAACCATATTAGGTGCCGGATTGGGAATCAAACCACTAAGACAGGGAGGCCCACCCACGTGTGGAGGTTACTCAGCAACGAGACGAGATGAGCTTGGTTACCACTCGGGATGAATGATATGTAGGCTTCCTGAAGTCCCCTGTTGATTATATTCGACATAACACCACGGCCTGAAGTCCCCTGTTGATTATATTCGACATAACACCACGGCCTTGAGTCCCCTGTGGATTATATTCGACATAACACCACGGCCTGGAGTCCCCTGTTGATTATATTCGACATAACACCACGGCCTGGAGTCCCCTGTTGATTATATTCGAAATGACGTCCCCCCGTTCGGGACTCACGGTGTACATGCAGGGCTCCAGAATACTGGGTTTGTCCTCCAGTCCAGTCAGATGATCCCGGACGTACTGGCCTACGATCTTGACCAGCTCCTGGTTGCCCGCCTGGTCCCGCTCATCTGGATGGCAGTAGTACGGCGGCGGCTCACCCCGGGTCACCATCTGGATCGAGTCCGGACATTGTCTTAATCTGAAGAGCTGGAACTGGAGCTTTACATTCCTCATATTTTAACAGTCCAAGCTGCCCGCCCACCAATTTCACGAAATCAGTTTAAAAATAATCTTGTCTAAATCAGTTATATTGATACTGTTAGTGTTCACTGGTTTCAAAACGATATGTGTTAGCAAATAGACCTTCAACTTTATGGGCAAAACACCACAACGATGTACCGATGTATTTTGATGACGTAGTACAAAAGTCACTCTTTTCCACATGAGAACAAAATATACCTTTCATTTATTACTTATAATACATTTGTATTTAATAGGCAAAAATTAAAGGACCAACATGATCTGATTTTTAAGAACACCTACATATATAAATGATGCATTATTATTAAACAAAAGAAAATGAAACGCTTTAAAATTAAAGTAGCGAGTAGTATAGAATAAATATAAGACTTGGGTCAAATTGAACACCAAGTGTAATCTTTGACTTTTGGACAAACAAACATCCCATATCAATACATCATGCGTTAAGGGCATCGCCTGTTCGCACAACTATACAAAAAGCGCTTCGGTCCAACAAAGTTGGGTATGTTTGCAGGACATACCAGTCATGCAACTAGCAGCTTGCCACATAGACCCTGCGCACTCACTCCACACAACCTACCTGGTACAACTGGAATGCGGGGGGGGGGGGCGGGGGGGGGGGGGTTAGACCCACTGTGAAGCCAGACATGAAGGCTAAACCGGATGACGTAATTTGACAATGACACGCACCATGTAATGTGGTTGGTTGAAACATGTCCCAGAGGCCGGTGGCATGGCGCGAACCCCCGACCCGTTAATCCTAAGCTCAGCCTGTTTACCAACAGAGCTATGGGAAGGGGGTCTCATCCAGTTACAGTACTTCCATATATATGACAAACATTTAGTCCAAAATAATGAGGGCACTGTCAGCATTTAAACAGCAGCATGAGTTTCAGCTTACCTGTCGATTGGTTCTAGCATTACATTGTTCACATGTAGCAAGCTTAGTAATACGAAACACCGATTTTCCCTTGTGACCTCAACAACTCATTAGCAATAAACGATTAGTGTGAAGGTCTGTCTTGAATATCGTAAACATAGGTGTAACTTGGCAATCCTCGTGTAAGAAGTTCAGATCCACTGTCAAGACCTTGTAGGCCTCACAGCCCTGTCGGCATAGCGGAAGATACACATGGAGAGAGGGTACCATAACTTCTGTCATGGTACAGTGTATCGCCCACCAAGCCCATAGCCCAACTGAAATTTACCTTGACCATGTTGGGGTACTCATAGCTCGGGAAGAAGCAGACAAATCGATATTCTCCCGGTTTGTATCGCAGGTACTGGTATCCAATGGGACAGCCATTGTCCACGCTGAAGTCGCCAGGCGGCGCTGTGGTGTCGCACACAAAGGCGCTACATCCGGGCATTGTCTTGGAGGTGGGGTCACACAAACAGCAAACGAGCGCATTGGGAGCGGCGCGATGGCAAATCAAGCAAAAAAGCCATTAGTTATATACAACGAAACCATCACATTATTAAAGATACAACACGGCCTGTTGGTCTGTGTTAACAAGCTCATCAAGACTCGAGGGCAAACATATAGGCTTCGGCAGCAGCATTCATGGGACTGAAAGTGCGAAAGGAATATATTGGCATATATTGTTACAGTCAACTACACTAAACCTCACAGAATACAAGCCGCTTCAACGGTTATGCGAAGAGAACTTTGTAACATGCCGGATGGAAAAGTTCAAGGAGAGAAAAGTTGGAATATAGTCAGGATTTGTAGCATAGGCTATATCGAGCTATACTCGGACCAGTTCGAGATGAAAAACAATTGCTATTTGCGCATACCGAAGAAAAATCTCAACCACGATACCTTACCATGACATAAAAACGTCGTCTCCGCTGCCTTGTAAACACGGAAACGCATTCTAAGTAGAACATTATGTCGACTGGCGCAAGAACAAAACAGACTCATCGAAAACGATGTTAGCTACCAACATAATGGACGATTTAAGTCACTCTCTGAACATGTAACTCAAGCCATCGGCGACTTTGACTCACGACCACTCAATCCAGTTCATTAGTCGCGGTAATCAAATCTTCAAATCAGCCAAAGTCGACAGCGCAAACATGGAATTCAGCCACGCATCCCAAAGTCAACCAACCATGCGCGGATTACACACCAGTAGTTAACAAGTGAAGACCTTTAGTTCAGAGGGGAGGGGCGGGGGGGGTGGGTTATAAGCCTGGCGTCACATCACGTCATTGGGCAGACCTTGACTAGTCCAGGAAACAGAAGGCAAGGCGTACACGACGCGGTAACCCGCCATTTTGTACCCGTGATCATCAACTACAGGGGGCGCCCCTCTACTCCTAGAGAGTGTCCGAGCCCAGTGGATAACAATGGGGAAGTGTGAGAAGTCGGTGTGTACAGAGAGGGTGAGAGTCCGGTGACAGCAGACTGTTCCCGGCATGGTCTGAGAGAGAGTAGAAGAGTAAGATGGTGCTCACTATAGAGAGAATAGAATGTGGTCATAAAGGTCGACAAACAAACATAACCATGCAAAACCATATGGACCTACTACAGTAACTTAGGGGGCGGAAGTGTTATATCAATATCCTCTAGAGCTGATGGCGATACCGGAAGACCATTAAATCAAACTTCGCATTCAAACCAAGATTATTGACTGGGAATTATGGCACATGTCAAAATGATTCAATGTTATAATGTTGCATAATATTTACTAATACTTGGCTTCAGATAATAATACTTCTATGTCAGTTTTTTAAGCTTCGATCTGGAATGTCATTATTTGAAGAAAAAAACATTTAAAGACTTTTTCCAGAAAAATTCCTGGTACGTAGAAAATGGATTACAGCAACGAAATATAGATAATGCTTGAAAACTAGACTTTCGTAAATATACCGATAAATCTGTAATGCTGAGGCCATGTACTACCTTTAAGGGTATATTAATCCCCAATCCATTAAGAATATCAAGACTCCAAGGGCCAGCCGCCAGAACTATTTTCTTTGCGTAGTACTTTCCGCTCTTTGTGTTCAAAGTGACAGTAGAGCCCGGCGTAATGCTCTCCACCTTCACACCGTCCTCAATCACCCCTCCCATTCCTTCGAATTGTCTCTGAAAACAAGGAAGTCTATGTTAAGTCGGGGCTTTGAATTGCAAGTAGGATTCACATACGTAAAATGAATGCATCAAATGAACGGTTCATATCTATAAGTGCAAGCAATTGACATTCACAATGTACTACCGAGCCGGAGATGAACGAAAAATTGAATTTACCATTAAAAAGCTCCAGATTGTAGTTTAAATAACATTGGCAGCAAAATCATTTCCTTAAAGCTGGCTGTACACTGAATAGTCCCTTTGCTCGACTACTCCAAACATTTACCCTTTGTATGATACGTTCTGTTTGTTTTATGTTCTACTTATGTGTTCCGCCATCGAAGCATTTTTTGTGTGTACTCATATATAAAGATGACTAGGCGTTAGCAATTAACTAATCTTAGCCTGTTTCTCCCAACCTGCAATACCTCTGTAATGCGTATGTCTTTATATAACAACATATTTTTTTGTTTGGTTAAATAAATGAAATGAACTCTCTCAACTCTTACTCCCTTACTCGTAAATCAGCTATTATGTTAGAATTTAAAAGACAGGGTTACACGCTGCTATCGCTTAGTGATACGACCCTCTGGTACCTTACCGTGAGGGCATTTATGCAGCGACCCGGAAGTAGCAAGCCCGCTGTCTCGTCCAGCAGTGCGCGCGCCGAGGCGTCGTATTTGAGCATAGGATAACGCGACCGGATGTCGTCTGCCGAAAGCATCGTGTAGGGGAGGCTGAACTTGTCCATAGCCGACCGGCATTGGGTAATAATCCCTTGATTATCACCCTCCTCCAGCAGCAACAGGCCTGTCTTACTGAGGACGGCAAAAATATATATGATTATAATCACCCACATCTTAAAAACAGATAGAGATGCATACATCTATATATCTTAACAAGATATCACATAAGACACATACTACATGCATATACATACAAATTTGAAATTGACAGTGTAGTTTTAATGATAAATTAATATTTAAATATATCTGCAGCAGTTTCTTTAGCATTTAGTTATCTTCAAACAGTAAATAAATTTATTATTCATGAAAATACTTAATTAGTTTCAAATGTATTTCAGCAAATAGAAACTCATTAATTGATTTTGAGTTGAAATATGAATCACATGAAATATTTTATATCTAAAAAGTGCACACATACACAAACAAAGTTTTGCCATAATCGTTTTCCAGCTTCTTCCATAAAGCATTGCACTCAGGCATCATCTCTGCGTAGAAATCCTCATTGTAGACCTGCCTTATGATTCTGGAGTGACCCCCAGAGCTCCCCCGGGAATGGGGCAGCTGAAACTGCACATTAAAATTCAGTTATTAAAATGCCACACATGGCTTACCAAACACAATTTTAATTATATTGATGGTATTACTATATATATAATAAAGTATTCTCTTCAATAAATGAGTGACAAGTAATTTTGCTTGACTTGCATTTATCACAGCTTGTATCTTCACAGCTAGAATTTGACCAAGGAAACTATGGCATTCCTGTTACAGGGAAGAGTACATTAATGTCTAATTACCTGCTCCAAGACAAGGGTGCGAAGGCCTTTAGCAGCCAGGTGATTGGCTGTCCACATGCCAACAATCCCTGCCCCTACCACAATACAATCCCACACCCCTTCTGAAGATGCCATCTTATCAGTCTGAAAATATACATCAATACAGCATCAGTCACACACATTAGTAAATCAAATGATTGATGTACAACTTCATTTCTGACAACATGTTGATTGAAGTTACCATAGGGTTTTTGTGTAAAAGCCAAGAGCATGACATGTATTATTAGAAAATTATTAGAGAATGAGGCAGTATTTTTTTTCCCGCTCAGACTCTAGGGAAGCTGGCTTGCCTGGGGACATCCCCATTTTTGTGAATTGTTTCAGATAACATGCTAGGCACAAGCAGGGAGATATGATTGTTAAAGTGAGTGTATTTCATTTTGGGCCAGGGTGGGGATACAGCTCAGTACAGTGGTCTGTGTTATACACTTCTGTTCAGCCAACCAAAAACACTGTATAATGGAGGGAGTCATATAATAGAGAGATCCCCTGAGATTAGCTGTTTTCGCTCAAGTAATCATCACACATTCAGATGGCACTATTTCAGTCTTTGATGAAACTGGCTTCTTTTTATCATTTGTCCATTATAGTATCAAGATTCAGTCAAATAAAGCAGCTATACTGATACCGATCAGGGATTGAGTTATGTACCGTATAAATAAAATATATAAGTTGAAATGTTGGTTGTAAGTTGTGTTTATGAGGGAGTCGCATAATGAAGGGGCTTTAATATGTAAAAATATTCTGTGCACAGCGAAAAAAGACAGGATAACGGAAGAGTCATATAATATGGATAGGTGCTACCTAAAAAATGCGCATTCGGTTGCTTAGGAACTCCCATTGTGACATCCTGTTTATAACATTTTGACGTCACAACTACTCACTATGACAATAGCTGATGGGCGGTCAACAAGAGCTTTCTGCTTGGCAACAGACATTTAGCCTGTCGCTTAAAAATTTTACTTTAATTTGAAGTACACATCCAGTGTTAACATTGAATAATTTATTCGTTAATTTTGTGGGGCAGCTGATTTAATTATTAAAGACATGACATAATAGGTTTCAACCTCTCTTTGCTTGGAATATATTTATGTACAGCTGATATTTACTCTGAATCCGAAAATGTCTCATGGGGGTTGTTACACGAAATGAAAGTCCTAAGCCTATGCTTGAAATGGACTTTGAATATGCATGAATGTTACCTTAAGAGCTCGCTTGCGCTCGCCATAATGCAGAGACCTCTACCCAACAGGTCACAATATTGTTCTGCACTTGTCACTACATTGTATATATCCATCAAATTACATACAGTCATACCAGCCGTGTTTATGGCCTTCAGGCTTGTCCGCTCCTGAGGAGGTGGGCCAGTGAGGAGGACTGTTAGATTACAAGGACAAGTCAACTGTCACTGTCATAGTCCTACATTTGGCGCAAGTGCCCCCAGGCAAGCCAGCTTCTCTAGGGGCACAACGGTAACAATGTTAAAATCCTTTGATGTTAGTAGGGAATCGACTGTAGCTTTTATTACAATGTGGGCTCGTACAATAATAGTGCTTACGTATTCTATATACCTTGTTCTATCTTCTGACAGCAAGAAGGTGAGTCAACACTAGATTGTTGCAGTCATATTTTCACGAACAACTGTTGGAGCATGTGACTTTTCCCTACCAACCGCCATGCGTATGCAGCGCCACCTGGCGAATCCCGAGGGCGGTGCTGTTGTCCTTAAGTTCAAAGTGAGTGACTGACAAGGCCCTCTAGCAGAGAGTCATATTCTAACGGAGAGGAGGAACCAAGTCGCATTCACAGGTACCGGCATCCGCCAACAACAAATATGCAGATGGCTGGCCGGAAACAGTTGTGTGCTCCAACATTTCTTCGCGAAAATATAACAGAAACAACCTAGTGTCGACACACTTTATTGATGTCAGATGATAGAACAAGGTATATATAGAATATGTAAATACTATGATTGTTCGAGCACATATTATAATAAAAGCTACAGTCGATTCCCTACTAACGTCGAAAGATTTTGACATTGTTACCGTTGTGCCCCTAGAGAAGCGGGCTTGCCTGGGGGGCACTTGCGCCAAAGTCATACATGTAAATTGTAGGCTGGCGCATTTAGATTTAAAGGCACTGAAGCCAACCTAAGACATTACTTTCTAAGTAGCCACCCATTTCAGGAGAATGTTTAATACAAGAACCCAACAGTTTTGTTGTGACCTTGCACCTTGCGCCAAGGTCACCGAGTGCAACTTATAAAACTTGTTTGTGTATTCTGACCGGTCTCATTGTCAGCTTGGAGCGATATTCCCTGTACTTACCAGGCAGTAGGCCTAACACAATTATCCCACTAATTGACCGCGCTGGACTTGGTCCTTGATGGTCCAAATGACCGAAACTCACTGCAAAGTAGACGAATAATTCATAGATAACACACCATAACTTGTTTTCTTTGGTTTCCAGATAAATTTAACGTTGGATTTCATAACACGCCTACTGCACTGGCTGCTTCCCGAGACCAGGTCAAGGTCGTAGCAACAATGATCCATTCATCCTACATCTGCGGAATGCAACAGAGTGTGCGCAAATGCAGCAAGCGGTTATCACAAGCCGACCTGGGGGACCTTGCAGTTTATCTGTTTATTTAGCTCCAAATTTGTGGCGCAGTTACCATTATGTACAAGGATACATGATGTAATTACTGATTATTATGTATGTCCAATGAGGTTTTCGGATCTGATTATTACATGGTGAACTCAGATGGGCCTTCGACTTCGACCACAACATTATTGAGAGATAATTTTTTAGTTAAAAACGGCATCCAAAATAAACAAAGACATGCAGTCATGGCAATGCATATGGAGTGTAATTATTTAACCACTTTCGATATCAAATGGAATATATTTTCAAGAGCTGCAAGGCTGATAAAAAAAAGGGGCACATCGAGAGAAATTTTTGGTTTCTGCTCTGACGATTGAGAGAAAAAAGGGGTCACTTGGGCAGCATATATATGTATATACCTAACTATGTTGTGCCCCCCCCCCCCGGGGGGATATAAGTCACTGTTAATATCACATAATCAGTCTAGTGATATCAGAACCTATTTTGGCCTGTATCTCCATTAATTTTAAAATCAATTATATAAACAATATTTGTTATATAAGTATAAGTATAAGTTACCTCAGATGTTTAGCTTTTGACTGTTATCGAACATTCTAATTTTTCTGGCGCATAAATTCACTGCGGCTATACATAAGTGATTATTTTTGCCTTATGGGCCTGACATCCAATCCTTGTCACATTAGGCTTGGTTCTGGGTGACCCGTTTCACAATGCTTTCCTCATCTTATAAAACCTACAGTTGACAGGTATCATATATCCATGGGCAAAATCGAAAACCCCGAAATCATTTGCAAGGGCCGGAACGATGGAGGGAGGCTGGGAGATGTGAGTGTGGGGACAATCGTCCAAACTGAAATGTTGCATGATGCACAGAACCACTTTTGTTATTACAACGTTTGTTGCAAACATCGAACTGACATTTTCTAGCCTATATTTAATTTAATTAAATCATTTGCCATGTGTAGTGACTAATAAAAATTGGCTGCGTGTAGCAGTTGCTATAAATGCAAAATGGTGAGAAGTCGGGAGTGGACGCTTTCACAACGTTAGGACAACGTTACCAGAAAATCAGACATCACGAAAACAATATGTAATTGATTGTCTTTCACAATCATGGTTCTGATGAATTCATCATATATACGCATTTGTTTCTCACAAAAGGCACAATTTTAATATTGGACTGAATGTCTGACGTTATCTGAAAACGTTCGGCAACGTCCAAAAAAACATACATTTTTACGTGCTCACAACGTTATCGCAACAAAAAATAACGTTGTTTCGACGTTGTCATGACGTTAACCTGTTTGCTAGGACGTGTGTTAAAATAAAAATCTTCAGACTTTGGTATAATGAAATACACAGTTTTAAGCTTGACTTCAACCATCCCGGTCATCTCTCACCCTGCGTGACGTTTCTGAAAGAGACGGGGCGGGGTCACTTAGGGCTAAAGAAGTGATTCATTGATATTTAGTGATCTCTTGGAGGCCGAAATTCGCTAATTAAGGCGCATAGAAAATTAGGTTTTTAGGAGTAGACGGTTCCAAGGGATAGACTATAGGCCCGGGGGGTGGGAAGGGGGCGATACCCCATATTCAATCGTTTATGAAAGCTCTTATGTATATCTGAAACTGAAGAGTTAATGCATCATATATTGTCATTGCCTCCGTCCATATAGGCTCGGCGATCGCGGCACAGTGTAAAACTGTACATTAGCTCTAGATGGCGCTGGTCGTGTGGTCTGACGTTGTCCTAACTATGACGTTTTGGGTCCTAACATACGTGTGTGGGGGCTTATGTGCCCCTCATCGCCTTTCCACTGCTCAGGTTATAGGGTCGGAAATTAGGGGTTAGCAGCGATCAGGGATTGAAGATTGTGGATTAGGGGTCAGGGATTGAGGATCAGGGGTCAGGGATTGGGGATTAGCTAGGAGTCATCGATTAGGGCTTAGTGGCCGGTCCGGGATTGAAGATTCGAGGTCAGAGATTAGGATGGATTAGGGGTCAGGGATTAGAGATAAGGGATTAAGAACTTTGGCTCAGGGGTCAGGGACTGAGGATTAGGGGCCAGAGATAAAGGAATTAGGGCCGAGGGATTAGAGATTGGGGATTAAGGGTCCGGGATTGGAGAGATTGGCCTATAGATAGGGCCTATGGCCTAATGATGGGCGTTCGGTTCGTAGCGGGTTGTAGATAAGACCCGGAGGACACATAAGGTCCCCACATACGTGCTCATATATGTGGCTATGCCTTGGGTGATAACTGTATCAAACTGTCGCCTGCGGATTCGTAAAGAGGCGCCACCTACGGAATATACGAACCTATAGCAGTGGGGTAGATCTTGTCTAGTTGGGTGAAACGTATGTGACAGATTGTGCTCGTGGGGTGAGAGAGACAAACACACACACTTGTTTGTTGCTGGGGAGGTCTTTATTAGCTGTAATGTCGAAGACCAGACATTAGTGCCGACGTGTTGCCGGTGCAATCCCAACACATAATCTGCCTAATTAAATAGATAATAATGCAATAATCCTCAAGTTATAAATACATTACGATATGAAATATACCATATCTATGGACATTAAATAAGTACCATACATATACTGCTAGTGAGAATAACAAATACACAGGTTTATAATAGTTACCTGTAATGTCGAGGACCAGACATTAGTGCCGACGTGTTGCCGGCGCAATCCCAACACATAATCTGCGCGGGATTGCTGGTCTCGCAAACAGACTAGCGGAAATTGACCAATGAAATGCGAGATGAAACAATGGACCAATGAATGGAGAGGAATGATAAACAATATTGACTGCCCCCTAGCGAATATAGGGGTTGGTAGCGATAAAAATGAAGAATGTGGATATGACTAAAATACGGAATAAGAATGTGTTTGTAATTGGAGAATGACGAGTGAAAACTGCTACACGTACACTCAAGACCCCGTCGACCCCAACAGCGCTATTTTCAGCCCAACCCAAACCCCAACCTATCTGATCCCAAACCCAGCCCCAATCTATCTTTTCTCAACCCCAATTTCAAATTCAACAACCCCAACCCCGCTATTTCACCTTGCTAAACTAACCTTCGCCCATTTTCAGGTCGTCTGTTATGGCCAGTTGCTATGGTAAGGCTACATGTTCCCCGGAATAAAACCATTTTACTCTGATCATTGTACTATTTTGCCAAGCAACAACCAAGGCTCAAGAGCAGTTCCTCAGTCGAATCGAATTTAAACGAGTTTGACGCACTGCCAATCGCAGCCAACGCCGATCACTAATCCAACGCAGTCTCTAATTTGTGGGCAGTCATAAATACGATCTCCCGGCAGAGGGCGTTACGCTTGCGCCATAGTCCCTCTGCCCCACATCAAATTGAACCATCAGAATTATCCTTCATACGCGAAAATTAAAAGGAATCAAATCGAAGATAAATTTGCAGTTTGGCTTCAAATACTTCACTGTTTAGCATTTACTGTGCCACTAGTACCATAGCTGACGAATGCATTTGAGTTTGATTAATTTGAAGGCATGTTACTTTTGAACTATATTTTCGAGTGCGGTCGAAGTCAAAGGCGTGAAGCGTTTTGAACTTTGACCCCGTGTTATTTTGAAATAATTTTTTTGCTTAACTCTTCCATTGTGATCATTCGACAACGGAATGTCTATATTTGTCAAATTCTGCATCGAAACAAAACCCACTAAAACCCACTAAAACCATTTGTGACCCCAGGACCGTTGAGGTCAACCGTGAGGTGGGCGGTGACGTGGGGCAGAGGTGATGTGAGGAACGATCGAGCTCCCTCTGTGACATGTGACAACTTTCGCAGCGAAAACAGTCTGGCGCTGCAAATACGATATTCACCTACCTGAGCAATCTGTGCACGTGAAAGCCAGAGGGTCTGTACTCACATACTTATATACTATCGGCAGTTGTATTACCTGAGTGTCGTTATATATAACGACACTTAATCAAAATGCAAAACATGCTTTGACGGAACAGCTTGATTAGGGCCTGATTAGGATCAAACTTATCGCTTCAACTGAGTTGAAAGAAAGAATATGACCTGTCTACTTATCAGACATTCACGAGCAATCAGTTAATGTTTACAGTAAAATGGCGTGCATATTATGTAACTTGAGCCATGGAAGCCAAGAGATAAGATCTTGTCCCCTTGCCGCAGATGCTGCAACTGCCATGAAAGTCACGTGACAATATCCATATTTGGGGAGCTTCGGTCCTCCGCTCAGTCTGAGCGGCAGGTCGTGGGTACGAACCCTGGTACATATACCACCGACCGACCCCGGCCCCATCGAACCACTCCAAACCCAAACATTTTATTTCATTTCATAATATTTCGTATTATGTTTTCTTGTAAAACTGTAATATAATGTAATTCTCCTGTACTGCTCGTATGCATTCCTCAGGCTTTATTTCATTTGAAAAGCATGCAACACGTAACATATAAATTCGTTCTCAAAGTTAATCATTGCAATACTGTACACCGGTTTCCGTAGTTAACCATGCCACTCACAGGCTGTTCCACTGTTTGACATCGATCCCAAAGCTATATCAGTTGACTATCAGTTATATGTAGCGGCCTCCTACCATGAAATATGTCATATATACGCTGCTAAGTGATTAGTTACCCAGCTTAACCTCTTCTGTCTCTTGACTTAACCAATTCACTCAACGTAAGGTTGGTAGGTTGTATAGTCAGGACGCCTTAACCAATTCACTCAACGTAAGGTTGGTAGGTTGTATAGTCAGGACGCCTTAACCAATTCACTCAACGTAAGGTTGGTAGGTTGTATATTCAGGACCCCTTAACCAATTCTGGTCATATCGCGTCAATGGAAACAGGGAGAGTGGAGCCATGTCCCCGAGGGTAACCCCCTACTCTTTGCGATGAATGGCATAGGATCTTTATCCTGCGCTTACACAGACATGACCACAGCGGGACTCGAACCAAAGATCCACGTGTCGTGCCGTGCGAATTAATTTAGAAACTTTAAAAAGGAAATGAATCCGTGGATTAGGCCGTGTGTGTGCACACAAGAGCCTAACTGAACTGGCGAAGGAGGAATGGATGAAACAGGCTCCATATTAGGTGCTTATTCATGATCGCATTCGAACCGTGGCCCATGACCTATTGATTTGCGGTCTAGTGCGCTAATCACTACACCAGTGGGGCCCTCAATTAATTAGGAATGTCGAAGGACTTACAAACTTTAAAAATACGCATTTTTTGTTAACCTTCTGCGCGTTTATACGTGTTCAGATGGAAAGTATATAGTATATATATATAATGGAATCTGGCATCAGCTTGCATTTATGCAAGGTAGAATGTGTGTGCGTGTGGTGGAGCGTCGCATCGTGGATGTTCCAACCTGAGTTTTTTTTAAAGATTTTATGCTTTCATCTTGCTGTCAGTGGCAGAGAGTGGGATTATTGTTTTTATAGCACGACGAAATAGGGTTGAATAAAAGCATGCTAATCAGTAACAAATATTGTTCCTGCTAAAATGTCACTTGATGGAAACGTTATGATGTCTTTTACAGGCCAAAATGTATTGAGACATATATATATGAGGATGATCCCATATTCGACGGTGTAAAATGTTCAAAATGTTGTTTCATACGTATAAACATATTTGAAACAGAACCTGTTAATTCATGCTATTATGTGAAATAAAGCATACATTATGATTTTCAAAATCTTCAGAGCATTTTTTTTTTTTTTTTTTGATCGCATAGTACATACGAAAGACATACATCGGTTGGCTTTGCAGCATGCCATGTTGCATAAATAAGTGTGTTCCTATGCCCTAAGAACCTACGTACATCATTTCCATTCAAAACATTTAAAGTTTCTCAGGGAAAATACTGCTGTATGAGTGACTTTACGTGTATCCTTATGTACATGAAGTCCCATGCTTGCTATTGCAATGGACATTCAGAATCTCAGATAACGTCATTCGAAAGTCACTGAGAATATGATTGCTACCTAGTATTTGTACTACTTAGTATTATATCTCATTTCTTTATTTTCCTGAAATTACTCAATTATTGGCCAGCATATACTTTATTGTATATGCTTTGCTCCCCAACGAAGTGTCGTTTTCCGCCTTGATTTTGTTTATACTTCCAGTAAATAGGAAGGACGATAATTCAGATCTATTGAAACATACAATAAGCTGCGTTGGATCGAGAAAAAAAAATCGTGCCTAATCTTTTCCTTTTCAGGACTTACTCGGGTCTTGAAATATATCGTTTTCCATTTCAGACGTCGATTTCCAGTGAATGTGTGCAAGATCAGAATTCCCGTATCCATTGAAGCGGATTTTTTGTTGCGTTGGATCAGAGAACAAAGAGAAAACAAAGTTTCAGGAGAGGCGTATACTATGTCTGTGGGAGAACTCTGATGATGAAGTCAGTAGATGGAAGCTTTTGGTGTTAAAATTGAAATGAAGCATGCAATTCTATCTGGCGATTTCGGATGTTATATGTCGCATGTGTATTGAATTTGCTTTTCCGTTCTTATAATGTAAGTAACTAGATCTATTACCATTAAATTATGTCGGAAAATGTTATTGTTTTTCCGTTCTTATCATGTAAGTCACTAGATCTATTACCATTAAATTATGTCGGAAAATTGTAATTAACCATTAAATTCTGGCGACTTCAGACGTTTTATGTCGCAGATGTGTTTCGTTCTCATAATGTAAGTAACCAGATCTATTGTCTATTGTTTAGTCTTTGATCGATTTCCATTGCATATGAAAAAACTGAATTCTAGTCTCTTTTGCATTGACGGAGATTTGTTGCGTTGAATCAGAAAAAAATTGGAAATACCAGAATTTCCGTCTCTTTGTATTGAAGCAGATTTGCGTTGACTCAGGGAGCAAACATTCAGGCGATGCGTATACGAATGGAAATCTGTGGATGACATACATATATGTGGAAGAATTTTTCGCGTTAAAATTAAAATTGACCATTAAATTCTATCGGGAGACTCCGGCTGACGTTGCATTTCTTGTTAATGACGAAATGCTATGTGTAGATGGATATGCCTTTCCTAAAAACTGTCGCATTTCTTGTTATTGACAAAATTGGACATTATGTGTATATTGATTTGCCTTTCCGATCTTTCAGTATAAAAACTACTACTATGGTTAACCAGTACAACTGTTTTCGCCTTAGACGTTTTACTCGGGTTTTGTTTCTAATTCACCTTTGTGGAACGAGTCCAGGAGCCAATATTAAACGAACAATCTTAATTAATATCCGAATTTATCAGTGGTGTGAAGTCCAATCGCCTTGTTGGAAATCGTTCACCTCGTCTGAATGCTTCAATAACATCTTGTAACCGTGTTTACAGATATACATCTGCTTGCCTTAACTCCACGCTTTCGTGCGTGCGAAATGTCTTAATAACAATACAACAAAGAAATCGTTCACCTCGTCTGAATGCTTCAATAACATCTTGTAACCGTGTTTACAGATATACATCTGCTTGCCTTAACTCCACGCTTTCGTGCGTGCGAAATGTCTTAATAACAATACAACAAAGACGTAGATACATTTTCACATAGTTCATTTTTATTGGTCAGTTGCTGCACATTACACTATTTCATGTTCTTCATATTTCATATAGACCACAACAGTGTGAAAACACCTCATTGTAAAACAAGAATAAAAATACATATTACTGATGCTCTGAGGAAGGACCCGCCGTTGCATAGACAGACCATGGCGTACCCGATTCGGTTAGCGAGAAAATTCGGCCGCATTCCCTCTTTGTTTTCGGTAAATAGTCTCAACGCGTAAGAGCCGCTCCTCACCTGCACACCCCGGTAACATCAGCTCAAAACCCGCCTCACAGCAATAATAACAATTTATAATACAACCCCCCTCAAGTCCGGAAGGTACAGCAAAAAAAAAAAAAAAAAGACAAAGAGATCATTTTTCATTCTCAAAACTTTTTGATCTTAATTAAATGTTCGTTTCTAATCTAAATCTCCTACAATCTAAAATCCCCTACGTTTGAAATGTGATTAACAGTTTTTGTTTTGTTTCAACTAAAACAGGATTGTTCATGTGGCCTGGTCCAACCGGCGCGGGAGGGGGGAGGGGGGTGCCATGGTCCGGCAGCTCCGGTTAGCTCCCCGAATTTTCTCACCCTTACGTAAGCATTTTTGGGGTTCAAACCTCCTGTGTGCCCGGCGAGATTCCACCCGCCAGATTCAACCCTTCGAGCATTGCTATCCCCACCACCAGTTATGTACAGTCGAGGGTCAAATCCAGACGGGTGTCTCAATGCTGTCGTGTTAAGTCCCTAAACCCCACTCCATGGGGTGGGGATGGGGCAGTCGTATAGCCTACAATCAGGGAAAGGTTGAGTTTAACGCAGCACCACCGGCCCAAGGAGTAGGAAGCAAGCGCCCGAACTCAAGTAAAGAAATGACGCCACTGCACTAAAGTAGTGATTTAGGGAGGGCAACCTTGACCTACATAACAAAGGGACGCCAGGCGGATAACTTCCGGTCACTCACTGGCCTTGACCTTTAATGTTCACAACCGCTGGCTCCCTGGACATGTCGGTCCGACTCCCAGGACTGTAAGCGAGTGGTAAATGGTCAGTTTCTGAACACTAACTCTCTCTCTCTCAATAAAAACACAGCAAAAATTTTGGCACATGCTCTTTGTATGGAGGAGGGATGGTCAACCACAGCGCGAACAACCAAACGAAAACAAAATGGCCGTCGCTTTGTTTGCAATATGTCTTTGCGTCCCTCGTTTCGGTATTGTAGTTTTTACCTCGTCATCATCTCGGCTCATCAACTCTTGACCGTCCAGCCACGTGACAGACCAACCAGTGCATCATCCCCAGAGTGGGGGGGTTGGAGGGGGGAGACCCTGGGCGTGAGTGGAAGGGGAGGACTGACTCTCAAGGAGCTGGGAGGTCGCGCAAACACAAGGTGTGGAAAGACGTGGTCGACAGACTGGGACACAGACTGCCCCTCTACCTCCCCTCGCTTGTATAAACAGCTGCTGTGTCTTTATAACGTAACAAGTCATTCTAACTCTAGGACAAATCTCTACCCAACTAACTCAACATCATCACGTTTTGTTTGTTTGTTTTTTGTACAAGGAATGTTTAGTTTTACTTTACTTTTAGTTCTATTATAAGTAGTTCACTTCCGTTTCTATTAGCAAGGATGTTTTAAAATGGTGTCTTGTCCGCTGGAGGTAGGAGCATTCCGTCTACACTTGAATGCCCCTTCAAACGCACCCTCTACGTACATTCTATTACAGCACGCTGCCTACTTCAGGGCACTATAGTCCGGGGGTCCAACAAGGTTAAACAAGACCCTCGCCTGACCTACCAGGGAGCCCACACACCAGTCTCAGCTCAAGAACGCTTGCACAAGCGATCGAGATCGACAAGTCTCACTTGCACCCCGCTCGCGAAGGACAACTAAAGAGGAACTTTTCTGCTGTTCAATATTGGACCTAAAAACAACCAGCCTAATAATACAAAAAAAATATTTTTCTGGATCTCTCATCTAAAAAAGGGTAAATTAATTTACTAGGATAGTCGAAGACTTCTATTTTCTGGATCTCTCATCTAAAAAAGGTTAAATTAATTTACTAGGATAGTCGACGACTTCTAAAGCACAAGATAAAAGTTAGAGGAGTTCACCATAATCTACGTACACAATGTCAATTTGCATTACGTGCAAAAATTGAACATTACCCTGTTCATACACATACAATCCTGATTTGTAATGTTTGATCAGTAAATCACCAAGTTATACGAGCCTCACACTATTTACCACAGTTCGGTTTATTCAGACTGAACCTCTGTAATGAACCAACCAAGTAGAGATACCAAACACAGACGGCCGTTTCTGACCGCCGGTTTCCCTAGGGTGTAACTACGGAACTGAAATGGCCGAACAGTCTCGAAAACCCCAACAGAACAACGGTACAGAACATGGCAACATATCCAGTCCTACAAAATGGGCATCAAAACGGGTCAGAACCAAAAAAAATGACTTTTCTTTCATTTTTTTTTAATTTCCGCGAAAAGAAAAACCGAAAGAAAAAAAATATCCATCCAAGTAACCATTAGATACCGTTGTCATGGCGACCTCCCAGAGTTTACATCTCCAAAATCCTCAGACTGGGAACCATTAAAAAAAAAAAAGAGGTTGTTAACAGCATTGCTTGTGTACAACATTGATATGGGGGTTTCGGTGCTTTCAATACGATACCATCGTTGTGGGTAGTGAATACGAAACAATATATGCATGTATAGATATGTTTTTTTGTAAAATATTCATATAGTATGGCATGACAGCTAACCTACTATGTATGTATATACTACGTTGAATGCTACAACACCTACACACTAATAGAGATATACATACGTGCGATAAAAGACATCCACTATAGGCTCAATGCGACACTAAGGGGGCATGGGGGGGGCCGATCAAGTGTGGTGGGGGTGTTTGGGGTTGGGGGGCGTGGTGGGTGGCGTAGAATCTGTACAAGAGAGAAAGTCACTCAAAACACTTATATACAACTGGACACGTTTGACAAACAAAACAAGTTAAACATAAAAACCAACAGCTTCGATCCCCGGCAAATGCACCAGGAACACGTGGTCATCAAAATCAATCAGAGGAGAAAAAAAATCTCAAGTTTTGATACGTGGTTTTGATGTAAGCTTCAAAGAAGGGCTAAACATGGTGAACTACTTATTGAGAATCATCGACAGTCCGGTTATTACTTATCACACAGATTGTTGAACACTGAACCGCACCCAGCGCCTCCTAGGGACAGACGGGTGTACTAACAGGAGCACAAATCTCAGGTATGATCGTAAGCAGCACTAGCATAGTTCGTTCGTCTCTACCTTCAAGGGGAGGGAGAAGGAAGGACACAGATCAGATAGAGAAGTAAACCCTGTTCCATTCGTGATTAATAATATATACAAATACAAATCTCAAGTAAACCATTGTGTATATATATCTATATATATAAATGTGGTTGACGGTTGGAACTTTACAGTAAAATAGTTAACGCTTTCTAAAAACAGTTAACGCAGCATGGACCTAACAATAAAACAGTCTGACTTAATAAAGCATTGTCACTGACAATTCTTTCTATGACCCTACCCTCCCCCCTCCCACCACCGTTTGACAAGGCCGCTCTCCCGCCGTCCATGGCTAGCCCAAGTCTCGGGCTGCTATATATATATATCAACTCTCGAGCACGCGAGACTAGACCGGTCACACGACGGCAGCGAGAACTGTCCTTGGCCTGAGAGATAGACAATAAATAACTTACTTACTGTACTATGGTTAAAATCTGCAAGCTCTGGTTTTCCTTTACTCATGTAAATGCTATTTGATGTCGCAATGACTAAAACATCTATTTCCACGGACCGACACGTTTGCCTCGAACAGCTAAGTGTACAATGCTACAATTACATGTAAAAGTGGCGCACATCTCTCAATCCAATAAATAACATCCACGAGTAATTTCACCAAAATTATAATAGTTAAGTAATAATTAAGTAGCAAACGGTAAAAATCACATTTGTAGATAATTCACATTGGTTTTAAAGACGTTTAAAATTCCATACAGGTATTGCTTTTCGGTTGTATATGATATTCTATACGATGCAGATAGTATTATAATAACGACCTCCTCACCTCCACATGAGAAAAAAAAATGAAAAAAAGAAGCTTTATATACATTGTACTATTATACACTAACTCTGTAGTATAAAATGTACTGGTCTACCTTCCTGCGTACAATTTATACAATGTTATATACAGAGTAACTTGTATCAAAACCACTGTTTACAACTGTTAACACACACTCCCAACGTGTTAATTAATACCCATGCAATATAACACTCACGTCAGCACGAGGCATAGAGCGCCTATTCGGCCAGTTACGCAATCAGCCGGCATATCTCGCGAGTCTTCCAGAAGTCTCGCGCGAGAAGTTCTCCAGCGAGGGACTTGAACGAGAATCGAGACAGATGTCGAAGACCGCATAATATCTTTTCAACTCCTGAGGGTTTTGTTAGTTTCGATTGTTAGACTGAAACCGGTAGCGACTTTCGTTAATTAAGAAGCTTGTGTTTTTATCTTCTTTTCACAGAATTTTTGTTTCAGCACTGGAGGTGCGTGCTCAAAGCACTGACTCGGTTAAGTACTACGTCTAATAAACTAATACTACTTAACAGCTGGCCTTTCCATAGCAAAGAACAAGGTAGTTGTGTGGGGGTGATGCAAAACAGCCCTACTGACTACTTGGCTATCACTGACTTTGGAGACTGTTTGACCGACGACCCGTGTGTAGAGAGAGATCTCGTATTGCCCAAGTTTACGCAGCGGACAAATGCACAACTCATTTCGCGTCTTGCGCGTGTCCGTAGTATCACCACTACCGTAATACCTCGAAGATCGCGGGGGTGCGCGAGGCCCAGCGAGCAACCTATCATAGGACTATATGACCATACAGCGTTCCCGATATATATACAAAGTGTACACGGCTTACAACGAGACAGGTACCTGATATGGGAATACACAGTGTAATGAATACCGAATAAGAAAACCGCTATAATAGTTATACATGTGTCACCAATAGTCGACAGCGAGGCTTTCTGGAGTATAATCTGCCATATTTGTTAGGGTTTTGTTTACATTGCTTTCAGCAGTTGCTTCAAACTGAGACAAGACTTCCCACGAGGGTTATCGATGTACCATAAACACCTTTAGTACACGTGCACTGAACAGCAATACAGTTCTGACGGCAGATGGCGCTTTACAGAAACGACAGCATTGCGCTTAAAAACCAACCGATGATAGCCGTTTTGATTAGAATACCTTGGCCACTTACAAATAGATATTCACAATTGACAATATAATATTGCTTCAATCAGTTTAGTCCACTAACTTAATTAAGTAAATGATCCTTTATTTGTTTGTTCCCCCCTCCACCAATCTATATTAAGTATCGCCCTCTTGGACACTGTTTAGGACATATCACCCGGCTATAAAGTAGCTGCGGGAGTAGCTGCACGGCTTGGCAGTCTCACTCGCCCCGTAACCCCAACAGTCAAGGTCGGTAAACAGTCAAGTCTCGGGCACGCCGCCCACCTCGGCGGCAGCCGCGGATTCGGCGGTTAATATAAACAGTTACATAGTCACATTTCAGGAGTGATAAAATACTTAAAATCATACATCTGTTATTCTCCGGTAACAACTGGGGATATATATAGTGTAACATGGGAGAGAGACGCCATTACATTAACTGGCGTGCCCCCGACCGCGGCGTTGAGATTAACGTCCGTCCACATACAATGAGAAGAGAGAGAGAGAAAAAAAACGGAAAATGCAAAGCTTCCGCCACTCCCGTCGTATGTCGCTGAGCACAACGCATCCTCTGGCTTTTCCATCTTGTACGCAGTTTCCCTCCGCACCAGAGTTGAATGAAGTACGTAGCCCAAAAAAAAAAAAAAAAAAAAAAAACAGAACGTCGCACACAACCAACTTTCAATAGGGTTCCCGGAGACAACATCCGCTTGGTGACGAGAGAAGATCTCTCCCTGCCAGAGGGCAGGGCAATCGAGCGATAATACAGCAAGTTATCGGGAGCCACGTGACTTCACCCTGCGACCCTCGTGCAGCTCGGATAACTCGTACAAATCAAGTCGTGGTGCTGTTTCCAAGTGGCTGTGTGGCCCGGACCTATCTACTCAAAAAACCCTGCAAGCAACAGAAACAAGAAAACATTGTTTACAAAGTTATCCCACAAGCGAAATTCAAGGTAAATTTTTTTTTTAATACACGCCCATTCGTTGCTTTTCTGAATAGTTTTGTAAAATATAAGCGGATCACATTTCAAACGCGCCTTTCATAGTTTTCCCAATCCCAGCGTACTATGGATTACACACTAGTCATCTTATATAAAATAAAACATAAAACAGCCCCCCCCCCCTCCCTCCCTCCACACATGGCATCATTTATCGCATTTTCACCACAACGCGCTCTTCCACACAGCCACAAAGACAGTGCCAGGACAATAGCGGTGTAAGCACGAGGCGCACTGACTCTCCAGAGGAACGGAGAGGGTGGAGAGAAAAGTCATCAGGCCGGTATGAGAAACAGCCCCAACACAAGAAAAGACTAGCACAATAAGCGGACAACGCCAGGGGAACTTGTCTGTCACATCAATTAATGTACGGGGGGGATAGATATGGAAGTCACTTCAGAAGAAAAATATGAATATCATTTTGAAAATACCACGAAATAGATCTTAAGAGACTATTTACTCACCCTTTACACAACATGGCACAAAACGTTACACTGATTTGTAGAAGAGCTAACAGAGGGTTACGCGACTACAGAAGAGGATAATTTAACTTCTAGTTGGGGTAGTTACATATATATATTTACAGCCGGTTTGGGTTGGGTATTGATGTTCGGATCGAAACTGTGGGCGACATGCGCTTTCGGCAATGACCAGTACCTGCGTGGAGGGTGATCGGGTGTCACCAGCTCAGTGGATGCCGTTTTGGAAGTGAGTGGGGATCAGCGTGCCCTGTGAAAAGGTCAACAGTATCTATGGTAACTTCGCCACGGCCAGTCTGTCAGTGCGTGCGGGTCCAGACATGTATATTACACACACAAACAATATTCCGGAAGAGGATGTTGGATATATCGTTATTGATCATTTTACTATAGGGTACTTTTAAGTCAAGATTGCTGCAAGCCCGTTACAAATTTAAAAGGGGCAGTGAAGGCGTTACAACAAAAAAAAGATAAGGACATTAATAACTACACTTGGCGACTAGTGAAGAAGGCACAGCTTGGAAGTTGTAATAATGCAGCGGAAACAACGCGCGAAGAGACGAGACTAAAACGAGACAGGAAGTGACGTCATATCGAACCGGACCAACCAGCGTTTGCGTGCATCTCGTTCAAAACCACTTTCGGAAATAAATGAGTAGAACACTCATTTTATTTGGTAGGACGTGGGTTGTTGCTATGAACGCAATGTCTGGTTGGCCAGGCGACCAATGAGGTCGAGCGACCGATACATCTACGACAAAATACCAAGTCATGAATATGCAAATGCCACTGACAGACGATGCTACGCAAAAAGGAAAACTACAACCAGAACAGGACGACGCAAGGCGTGACGTCACATGAACACTTTGAGCAGATCCAGGTGAAGCAGTGTTATGTCAGTTGCCAACAGACATGCTTCGAAACCGAAAACCGTTTTCGGACTGCAAACTTTTAAAGTTATAAAAGTTTCAGATTTTCCCATTTATAATGATAGAGAAACTAGATATTACTTCAGATATGACGGGTACGCGGTTTGTATGCGGGTGGCCGCTTTACAGGTGGTTGTTATGCACTTATGCAGACCAGTTCACCGACGTGAAGGTTCCTACCCCAGGACACCATGAAGAGGCTGAGGGGCTCGGTAGGGTGATGCTGATCACAGGGGCCCCCCCTCCCCCCCTATATCCCTCATCCGGGGGGTTACTGTATATCCTTGGACCGGTGGGGCAGGACGGGTGGAGCCGAGTAGGGCGAGGACAGGGGATGGCGGTGTGTGTGGGTGTGTGGGGGTGGGGGGGGGATACTTACCCCGACGACAGGATGATATGCGACTCGGTAAGGCGAACGGCATGGTGGCGGTGAGGTATGTAGGAGGTGGGTGGGTGGGCGGCTAGAGAGGGGGGGGAGGGAGACTTACCGCCATGCTAGGAAACCCTGAGGGCTGGGGGCTGGCTGCTGTGACGTAGCCAATACTGTCTCCACTTGAACTGTACATGTCCAGCGCTCCCGGGCTGTTGGCCTGAGGGAAGCCGCGGTTGTTGGCCGGTGAGGTAGGGGGGCCGTACGACTGGGCGAAGTTATTCATCACTGAAAGAACACCACCACCTTGTTGTCACCATGGAAACCAGCCAGCGCGGGCGGGCGGGCAGGTCGAGTTTGTGCAGCGGACATCGCACGGGTCGTCGAGCGGTTCATTGGCGCCATGTTGATTTGTGAGCCCACGCGTCACGTGGTAGCCAGGGCAAGTCACGTGGTCACGGCATGATAGGTCGGGATGCAGAAGACAGATGACAGGACAAGATTGTAAGATTTTTTTAAGGGGGGTGGGGCAGACGATTTTTTGTTTATAGTTCCGTTGTTTTGTTTCGAAATAATTATTCAACACGTTTCACACAGTAAGTAGTATCCAGAGGAGAACCAAACCCAATATGATAGTAGCATAAAGAATTTGAAAGCGGAACATGCAGATCCCCCAACAAACAGTGACAAATATGAGAGTACACGGTGTTTGTTTTTGGCTTTTTTTTTGGCGGATGCAACGGGCGTCGGCTCCAGTGGTAGGGTGGGAGGGAGGGTGGGAGGGCGAGGGGAGGAGGGAGGAGGGAGGGAGGAGATATAATTAAACGTGAAAGCGTGGGGGAGGGGTGGGGGTGATGGAAGGGAAGTTGGGGAAATTTGAGGGCAAAGAAAGTGAGACAAATTGAGAAGAGCGAACCGACTGTTAGTTAGTAGGACACATTTCATGCCGTGCCACGGACAGATGGAACGTAACGTCAACAACACTGCACAAGTGGAGCTCAGCACTCCATCCCATGGTGGCGGGCGGAGGGACTATTTGTTCCGATAGTTAGATATTGGAATGTCTCCCCAACAACCATAGCCACAGGGCGAGCGTTGAACCCCAAGTGTGCGATGTTGCTGCTGTAGTTTTCTCAAAACCAGAACATTAACATTCTCCAATAACAAGCGAGCGACGCAGACCGGGAGCCGTTAGCACAAACACCCGTCAAACTAGGAATCATCGATATATACATCTTTTCACTTTCAATTCGAACAAAATAATTCTAAACGATTTTTAAGTTCCAGAAATGCTAAATTAACACTGAATATAAAGAATTTCTCTCAAGACAAAAAAAGTCATATACTTAAATGCAAAAGAAATTTCCATAATTAGCTGTAGGTATACACAAATTAAAGTCCATCCTCCAAGTTGACCTGTGTTTAGTAAGTAACTCACATAAAGCTCAAGGAAAGTGGCATTCGAACGTGGAGGATGGACCAATGAGAGACGGAAATCGGTGCGTAGCAATTTAGTTACAAGTAGAAAGTAAAACAAAATTGGGTCAGGTCAGGTCAGTTCAGGTCAGTTCGGGTCAGGTCGGGTCGAGATGGAGGGACGGGGCATCCCCTTCCCTCCCTCCCTCAGGGTCAACATCAACATCAAATAAAGCAAGCGCACTCCTAAGTGAACATCAGGTCAGGGGAGCTCCACCTGGCGGCCAGAGAAGACACGCAGGACCCGAGAGATTGAGTCAGCAGCCAGTGGCACGCAACAGCCACTGCGGTTGTCAAGGACATCCACCAATAGCTACTGCAGTTGTCAAGGGCAGCCATTGTAGTTGTCAATGACAGCCACTTGCAGTTGTCAATGGCAGCCATTGCGGTTGTCAATGGCAGCCATTGCGGTTGTCAATGACAGCCACCGCAGTTGTCCATGGCAGCAACCAACAGACCCTGTCATTCTCTGCCCCACCCAGGTAGGGGGGTGGGGCGGGTGCCAGAATGTCTCTAGCCAGCCACTAAGAGCTACTAACAGTTAACACGGAAACAGCCAACTACTTCTGAATGTGCTCGAGACACACAAAACATAACTATGGAAAGCGTGAGTGAGGGTAGTGGGGGTGGTAGTGTTGACACCGGTTAATAACAAACATCTGCTTAGCGCGTTCACTTATATATTACCCAGAAAACACCCCCGTTTTGAAGCCCCACATAATACGTCTGTATGGGGAAGGGTGGATAGGTGGGGTAAACGTCATTGTTTGAGCGCGTTATGATGTGTAGTCAGTCAATTCATAACGTGCTATGCTTTTGAACACCTCGGCGGCTGGACGGAGCTGGGAGGGGGGTCAATATTGTCATCCCCGGGAGTGTGTGGGGGCGGTGGGTGGGGGCGGGAGGGAGGGGGGGGGTGGAGGGCGGAGGGCGGAGCGGGCAAGGGCAAAATGGAGGAGGGGAGGAAGGTGGGCGAATAAGGACAGTGGAGAAATAGGGCTCAATTGGAGGGAGCGGGGGGAGGGTAGTTAAGGGTTAGGGGTAAGGGCGAGTTAAGTGGCGGTCGGGGGTGGCGTAGGGTTAGAGAGGGGACAGGAGGGCAGGGGTGGGGAGGAGGGCCGAGGAGGGAGGGGCGGGAGGGAGGGGAGGGTGGCAGTGAATACCTGCAGTGCCATGGCGCTGGGAGATCGGGGACGTGCTGAGCGGAATGGGCGAGGGGTCACTCCTGGGGATGCCCACGCCCGTCGCAGCCGCCGCCATTTGGCCTGCGAGGCCGTGGATCCCGTTCAGCCCGGCCATACCGTTCAGCCCGGCCATACCATTCATCCCGGCCATCCCGTTCATCCCTGCCATCCCGTTCATGCCGGCCATCCCGTTCATGCCGGCCATTCCGTTCATGCCCGCCGCCGTCATGGCACTAGGGTAGTCGGAGTAGTAGGCGGCTGCCGCCGCTGCCGCTGCCGAGAGGTTCGACAGGCGGTCATTGGCGGCGGAGGCGGCGGGCATACCGGCGGGGGTCTGTACGTAGCCGCCTGGGTAGCCGGACAGGCCTAGACGGGGGAGAAAACAAGCGAGATCCTGGTCAGATCCTGGTCAGATCCTGAAGGGCTGGCGGTGCGGCGGTGGAGGCGCGCCTCAGCGGCTCCCATCCGGAGCACGTGGCAGGATTGTGTGTTGCGGCGGCGGCGTCGGCAGTGGTGTCTCCGGATACGCTGGCTGTTTCCGGTTGGTGACGTCATTATCAAGGGGGAGAAGAAGATTGGGGGTGGACGGCTCTTTCACTTCCGGTGTCGGCGTCTTGACGTCAACAGAAAATGGCGGCGCTGCCCGAGCTGGGGCCTTACGATTGGCGTTGTCATGGAAACACTCGCTTGCTGCTCTGGGATCTTAGAAAACCTTCCGGAGGGGAAACGTCGTCACAAGCAATCAATCAATTTCCTCGTCGCCGCGGGCCCGTCAGGTGGCGCCCTCCATCAGCGGTGGTCAGTTCCTGAAGTCCCCTCCAGGGGCAGAAATGGAGCCACCCGCGGTGCACGATGTTCATAATCACAGCACGGCACACTTCACACAGTAACCCCCTCCTAACGTGGGGGGCGGAAAGGATGAGCGGGGGGTGGGAAGAGCTACCAGATACCGACTGTAGGGGGTGGGACAATAAGAATACAGACCAGCAAACTTAGCGCTGGCTGCTCTCATCACACTTCGCGGGATGCTAGATCTATTAACGCCATTTTGTTTTTACCATTTTGGAATATCTGCTGGGAATGGGCTTCTTTTTTTTTGGTTTAGTATCCGACACAACGAAGACAAGATGACGAACGGGAAACAAAACTACATCTACTGCTAATCAATGAAACATCGGTTATTATCCGAATACACAATTTAGCTTGGCAACTACCAATTTTGTTATAGCAGTAATAACAAATACAAAAAAAAAACAGGGGGGAGGGGACTTCATCATCCGAAATAAGTTAAATCTAATTGTTAATAATGATGCAGCCATTCGTCATCGTATCCTACGTGTAGGAAGAGGCGGAAAATAAACGGGGAAGTAAAAACAGCGGGAGCGACATGCAAAGAAGTCGGAACTCGGCCGCTACGACAGGTAAGGCTACTAAGCAAGTTTCTGATTACGATGAGTGTGCTGTGCTTAGAATATGAAGGTCATGCAACCACTGAAGGTCATTAGGGAACGGACGCCAACGCCAGTGGGAGAACAAGAGCTGAGCTGAGCAGAGTGGTGGAAGGTGTGGAGACGGGTGGGTGCGTAGTGTAGGGTAGGGCAGGGTAGAGGCGGGGGGACACAGCCGGCCGCCCCACCCTGCCCTACACTACGCTATACACATCCGTCTCCATACCTCTCTGGTCACGTGGGTTCCGGCGCTTCATCCGTCCCGCCTCTCAGTAAACAACCTGTACATCAAACGCTGACAAACAAAGCCACGGTCATCGCCACATTGTACTCGCCACTCGCGACTTAATGCCACGGCAAATAGTGAAGAAAAAAACACCTGGTGGGGCTTATTTTGTGTGAAACCATCAAAACTTAGCCCGCCACTAAAAGCCACTCCCTCGCTTCTCACCTTTGTCATTTTACCAGTTTTACTTCCGTTCGTGCATTTGCTTCCGACGTACTTTTCGATTAATTCCAAAGTGTCTCAAAACATGTTTCATTCAAGTAACCCCCCTTCCACCCTCAACCCCTCTCCCCGCCCTTATTCTATCAATTGATCGGGACGTGGAACTTCGAGAGGCGTGGTTGCCACGGGCAACAGTCGCGAGTGGCTCGCTGTTGATTGGCGTAAAGATCTCGGCGTCAATCACAAACAAGATGGCGATGATCGGTTATATATTAATGCATAAAACAAAGCGACGAGTGAAGGTCTAGGAGCTAGGCTGAAAACACGACTACCATGTCACTAGGCACAGCAGTACGGTGCCGGCCACACAGCGGTTAAGGAGATAAAAAACAGAAAGGAGAACGAACGAAACACTGGTGTGACACGGCCACTTTACAGAACACAGTGAGATTTCCTACCGCCGCAGTCAAACAACACGCCGCGGCCAACGGGGGTTGTAGTCGTTGTAACGGATTAATACAACAGCCTACATTTTTTGCGCGGCTGTTACGACGTCACACACAACACCCACGCTGTGTCGCTACACACGGGAAGGTCACACGTGAAGGTCACGACCATGAGACAGACAAAAGACAGTCACTACTATAGCAACCAGCCAACCAATCAAATCCATCCAACGAGCAGTAACTACGGCGAGACAATTGTGTGGAGCTAGCTGCTGCTGCGGCGGCAACACCGAGGGACCAGGGGGCCGTGGAGGGGGTGGGGAAGGGGTGGGGAAGGGAGACCAGGGGCGCGGAGTGGGGGTGGGGGACGGAGATCAGGGGCGCGGGGAGGGGGGGGGGCGACAGGGGGACAGGGAGAGGAGGGAGGAGGGAGGTCAAGACCATAATACAATCGGAGCTGGTCAGGGCGGAAGGGGAAGAGAGGAGAAAAGACTGGGGGGGGGGGGGGGTGCGGGGGAGTATAGATATCCATGGACATCCTGGATTGTATTCACCCAAGAAATCCGGGTTCCACAATCCAGGGCTTCCCTCGACTTACTGTTTATGGGCGTAGGTCAATAAGTGGGGCGGCACGCGTAGTCTGAAGGGTGGGGGGGTGCGGGGGGGGGGGGGGCAAGGGGGGTCATAACGGGTTAGAGGGTAGGAGCGGGAGGAGTCTGGATTAAGATGTGAGTATTGGAGAGCTGGAGGGAGGGAGGGCGGGCTGGACGGGTGGGAGTGACGGGCGGAGGGGGGTGGGGGGTTGGGCAGGGCACGGTGGCCGTCTCTTCTGCTTACCGGGATGTATGCCTCCCATCCCCAGGTAGCCGCGAGAGTTTGCCGGGATGGCGCGCGACCCCCGCACCGTGGGGAGGGCCCGTGGGGTGCCCATGAGTGAGCCGGGCGCACCCATCGGGATGCCAAACCCTGCAGGGCAGAAAGCGTGCAACATTGGCGGCTAGGCACCACGGCTAACAGTTGTCCTTGCTAACCCGACTAGGTGTATACCACGGCTAACAGTTGTCCTTGCTAACCCGCCTAGGTGTATACCACAGCTAACAGTTGTCCCAGCTAACCCGCCTAGGTGTATACCACAGCTAACAGTTGTCCCAGCTAACCCGCCTAGATGTCAGAGTTAACCTAACCCAGCCTAACTTAACCAATGACTACAGATCTAGGTCATTATCTATCTGGCTACTTGACTCAGTCGCTGTGGCTCTGTGCAGATGTAGTTCATTATCTATCTGGCTACTTCACTCAGTCCTTATGACAACACATTTATGTCATTATCTATCTGGCTACTTCACTCAGTCGCTATGACTACAACTGCAGGTCATTATTTGTCTGCCATCGTCGCTCGGTCGCTATTACCGTTGAAGGTATTATCAGTCTCCACTTGATATGCTAATACTAAAGACCTAGTTGCATAGTTCCCTGACAAGCTGGCCACAATATTGTCTGGTCTCCAGACTACATATAAGCCTACGACCCATAGCGCCACCTGGTGATCGGATTTCGGACCGCCGTACACGCTGTTCATGGGTGTCCGCCGTGACCGAGGATTTACCAAGTAGTTTACTGTAAAAGCAGGACATTGATAGTCTGCCACGTGACTGCAAAGCTTGTCTAATAAGCAACAATGACAATTATGGGCATTATATGTTAGAAACTTAAAACATTTCTTCAGACAAGAGCAATTATGCCGCAGGTTTAGAACCAAAATTGCTTAAGTCCTCAATGCGAGAATGCGCATGGCATGCACACAGATAGCGTCGACAATAGATCTGCCTGATTATCCAAACCGATCAGGTATGAAAACATTGTACATCGGAGACCTTTTCAACCTAAAAATCAAATGTGACATTTTCGGCTACAAAAGATTTCACGAGCGACTACAGGAACTGCATGACTACTATGCTTAGATTTGTGTAAAGAACGCCCTCTATAGGGAGCTGTACACCGTACAGCATCTCCAACGGCGATGACGTCACGGCGGATGTTACAGCCAATCAGAGCATTCGATACATTCACCTCACACACACCGCAACAAAAAAACTGAAGCGTCTATATCGATACTTTCGCGTCACTTCTCATCATGCTATGATGTCACGAGCGAGGCCAATGACGTCATCGTAAGACGTCATCACTGGAGTGGGTGGCACCCGCCCTGCACATGTATATATACCATCTATCTATATCACAATACATTTTGTTTCAACGAAACCATGTTACAGCATCACAAACAAATCAAGCAGAACATATCATTTCAACTAATATTGTCACGCAGTTGACCTCTTCCAGTCACATTGTCACGAAGTTGAACTGAGTTTCCCGTGCTCACATTATGCTAAGGCCTCAATTTTCGATAAGTTTAAGAAACGTATTGATAATCCAGAAATAAACTTAATGAAGGGCTTAATGGCTGGTTCAACCCATTCAGACAGCATCAATTGGGAAATCGGTAAACCGGGAGCCTGTCAGCGTATAACTGACCCCGTGACCCGCCTAACAGGTATCATGCGAAGGTATCGGGATTAGGAGAGTGGACGTACATCACAACAAAGGTCAAGGTCATAACAAATGGCGTTAGATTCACGCAGCGATCGCTCAAAATATAATCTTTCGAAATACGAAAACCAATATGGAGAACACGTTACTAAAAAAATAGTATTGCTGCAAAAGACACAGCTTGTTTTGAGAAGCATATTCATAATCATGATGGATCACTGCGTGAATGTACTGGTTAAATATGAAGCACAATTGTTGCTACGAGATTCGAGTCAACGCGGAATGGTGGGCATCCTGTAAAATTAAATGATTTTAGTGAAAAGCAGTACAGTAGTAGTCGAGTACATATATCTAAACACTGCCACAATTGGAGAACTAGGTCAGAACAAATAATATCCGTTCGCTTCACTCCTCGTACAAAGCGATATATATAAATATATATATATATATAGAGCATATGTTGCTAGCATCAAACAAAACCACTGTTAACATAGTGCATGCAAATGTCAAAAATCACACAATGCAAGTATCACACCGGTAGCCTACGCGGGAAATTTGACCATTACTACCACGGCATCTACCGAAATTCATGGGTTACAATGACACTTCTCGCTCCCGTTACTATCCATTTAATAAATACACAAAGAAAATGGTCAAATTTCTTAGCCTACTATTGCGCGAACAACAAACAGCGACGATCTCATTGGACTAAATATAGTGACGTCAAAACGTAGGCAACCAATCGCGACATAGCAAGTCAAAGTGTTGGAGGGGGCGGGGGGGGAGGGGTGTGGGCGTGGGTCGGGTGTGTATGGGGAACGTGGCACAGAGCTGCCATCTAGTGGGGCCATCTAGGGGGACATGGGCGAGCGGTGTCGCCGCCTGGTGGGCGAGGAACACGCCGACTCACCTGGGAAGTAGTAGCCTGGCAGGGCGGTGTAGCCGCGACCGTACGCCGCCGCGGCGTAGGCCGTCGGGAAGCCAGCCGGCAGGAAGGCCAGCGAGTCTGAAAGATGTGCACGGGCAGCGTTACCATGGGAACCATACGGCCAACAGTCAACAACAAACAAAATTACGACGTGAAAACAATACTCTTTTTGACGTAACGGAAGACCAACCAGAGATCAACGGAAAGGTAACGGTTGCTATGGCAACGGCAGCCTTAGTTATAGCGCCATGTTATAGATCCATGTTCACATAGGTCAGTAGTAACTTCAGTGGAGCAAGCAGGCAGTACATTTGGAGAGTTAAGTCAATGTGAACTCTCGGTGTGACAACAATGCCGCAACACCGAGAAGACACGCTGGATGTTCATAAAGCACTTTGCGCGCTGACTTGCTCGGGGGGCTTAAAGGGGGTGCAGATTGCTCTCCGAGGCGTCGGTCAGGACAAGCGGAAATGCCTGCACTCAACGTGAAGGCTTAAGCCAACAAGATAATCGCGAAGGGTTAGCTTGCAAAGGGGGGTGGGGGGGGCGCTACAATGTGAAGAGAGTCGAGGGAGAGGCGGGTGGGGGAGGGGGGGGGCGCTACAGTGTGAAGAGAGTCGAGGGAGAGGCGGGTGGGGGAGGGGGGGGGGGGGTACTAACCTCTGCTGACTCCTTGTGGCATCATTACTTCCTTTGGCTGAGCCTTCTTACATTCAACCTGAAATAGTGGCAAGAAGTGACATTAGTGCTCTCTGGTCCATAGCGGCATCAGTATTCATCAGATCCCACGTGCCTACAAAAGGCGTATGTCTTACACCAGTACCATGCATGTGGGTGGGTGCAAGGAAACACGCGTGGAGGCACTTCACCCCCCACGCCCCTCCCCGGCCCCCAAGGTACCACACAGTCTTAACACACGTCAAGACGCGGTGACGTTCTTAACTACAAAACAGTAATAATGTAAGAACGGAATATAGTGTAGTATAGCGAGTATAGCTTCATATAAAATGAGTGGTCATTAAACATAAGGACCTGGCAAAACTATTTAATACGCGAGGGGGGTGGGGGCTGGACAATGAGGCATGGATTATGGGAGCATTTGGAGTTGCTGAGAAATTCTGTGCGGAGTCTGTTTGGGAACATAAGACCTGTAGCGGTAACTCGCAAGTAGCTGGCTTGTTTTATGTGACCCCTACGTCACGAGACCCACCAGGCCGGGCGGGTATATGTTACTCCCGGAAGACAACTACATATACCGTCCCCCGCAACCACCCCCTTCTCCTCCCATCCAACCCCACATCCGACCCTACAAACCCTTTAAGTTGATCCCCTGATCAGGCAAGTCACCGCCTTGTCACGTAGCCTCTAAACCTTAGCCCCATGTAAGTAACGCCGTCCGCTCCGATATGTAGGCCCTAGCCACCGCGGCCTCCCTGACCCCTGAATCCACCCACTCCCTCTCGCCATAGCCTTCCTGGTCCCGTGTGATATCTACCATACAGGCATCGCGCTGCCCAACCCTTATTGGGCTGTTACTGACTGCACGGACACCTGCTGCGGCTGTCATCTCAGGGGTCAAGGGTCAAGTGGCTGTGTACCCTTGCGCCCACTTCAGCCACCACCTCGAGTGATGTGTCGTAAAAACAAAGAACCCCCCAAAATAGTTACGTGCCGTTTAGGGCAGTAAGATGGGGAGAGGGAGGGGTGGCACGCATGGGGGGGGGGGGTAAAGTGGTTGATAGAGGGGGTGGCGGCAGGCTGGGAGGGGGTAGCGGCAGGCTGGGGGGTGGGGGTGTATGCATTGAGACGTAGGTTTGCGGAAGAGAATAGAGTGCGGTGGGTATTCCTTCCCAATCTACCACCCCCCCGACCCCCACTATTTCATCCTCCCTCCCTGCCTCTACGTGTCAGCCACCGGTCCAGTAGCCTCCCATACACGTCGACTGCCTGAGACAAAATCTAGGCGATAACTCTCCGGGGAGAACGCTTATTCATTAGTCTCCGTTGTTTACTCCACATGGCTATATTTATTGGCGGCGGTCTGGCAGCAAACCCTTGACTGGACGGAGGGGGAGGGAGGGAGGGGGGGGGGGGTTGAGCCAGAGATTAGTAGCAGGAATACACACCTGGGGCCCAGGTATCAAGTCGCTGGAGCTCTGGGGAGGGAGGGAGGGAGGGAGCGAGGGAGGGAGGGAGGGTCGCATGGATGGAAGGGGAAAGGGCGGACCAGAGTCTGTCCGTCGGTCTGTATGCCTGGCATCCCAAGGCATCAACAACTGTCAAACACGCGGTTTCCACTAAGTCCACAATGTCACAACTCGATCGACTTGAAGAAGTAAGAGGAACTAAAGGTCTGGATTGTCCATACACGCCCAGAGTCCGAATATCTGGGATCCAGATTGAAGTACATGGGGATTTTTTGTTTAGAGAATTGGCGACCAAAATACGGTTCCATGAGAAATGTGTTCGTTGTCACGTGTGTGCATGGGTTTGTTATTCTTTGTCACGAATTTATTGGTTGTCTCCTGTACATAATTCATCCCATTATATCATCATTGTCATTGTTTGTCAAAAGCACTTGCGATCATGTTTAATACCGACGTTAACATCAAACTTATCTTATCTTAGCATTCAGACTGACAAGTTATGGCATATATTACATGTGCATGGGTGACGGACAGATAAGCGGAGGATGGAGTGATGCAGGGAAGAGAGAGAGAAATGGTGGATGGAGATGGTGGCGAGAGATGGGAGGAGATGGGGGGGGGGGGGGGTGGAGAGTGATCGGGCAGGAATCCAGTCGCTCACAACAACTCAAGTCGGACCAGAACTCACACCTGCAACCCATCACAGCCGACATGGGCGGCACGGCAAGGGCGCCATCGGAAATGACGTCAACAACTACCACGAGAAGGTCAAGGTCGAGCGTATGCACTTGAGAGTCTTTACAACACGCGACCGGTAGGGTGGGGTGGGGTGGGGGTAGGGGTGGGAGTGGGGGTGGGGGGTGGGGAGATTTCAGCTCATCCATAATTGATGTTTATTCAGTAAAGAAAAAACAGAACGCGCAGGAATCCCGAGGAAATGAAAGACTGAAACACCACGGTACATGGACATGAATTAAAACAAAAAAACAACAAGATGAATGAATGAATGAATAAATGAATGAATGAAAGATCAAAGGGGCACGGCGACCTACCATTTTGTTGTTGATTTCGTGGAAGTGAATCTCTACCACTTTGTCCACGAGATCCTCGTTCTCAAACGTCACGAAGGCGAAGCCTGGAAAGACAAAAGAAACAGGAAATTACGTCATTGCTGAACGTCACATAAACTGGCGAGGCGAACTGAGCACGGGGGCCGGAGAAACAGGGAGAGAGGCGGGGGGGGGGGGGGAGAGGAGGTGGAAGGAGGGAGAGGAGGTGGACGGAGAGGGAGGAGGAGTGAAAAACAAGTGTCGCACGCAACATTAAGGCAGGAAACCGGAGCTACCTTTCAATTAAAATGCTGAGGCTGAATGGGGGGAACGTAGCTAGGCAACCAGGTGGAGGAAGGTGGGGGAACGGGGGGGGGAGAACTCGGCACCCATTCACCGCCATAAATGGTGGTGTGCCCAATGTGGTTGCAAGATGATGGAGAGTTGGGGGCGAGGGGGATGGGGATGGGATGAGAGGTGGCGAGGAAGTGGTAGTGGGTGTTGGCGGTGGGGGAATGGGATGGGATGGGAGGGATGGGATGGGAATGGTAGCGTATGATTACTCAATTACAACTCCGTTGCCATTTTATATAAACAAAAATCCCAGTGCTGGTAACTCCCCCTCCCCTCCCCACCCCCATTCATACCATTCACCCCTTTCCCCGGGAAAGTTACCACCACCCCGTACCCCTCCATTTACCCAGCAATCTCTTCATCTCAGTCCCCCACCCCCCTCTATCATCCGTCCCGGCGCCTGACAAAACAAGCGAGGGGGTTGCCAGCCCGCCCCCCTCAGACAATGCCGCTAGAACATCAGTCCGACCCCGGGTCTGATTTAAGAAATTCAATTAATTGTGTGGTACCTCTCCACGTCCTGCCAGTCGGGCGCCGCGCATACCCCAGTGTGCCAGGGGGAGGGTAGGGACCGGGGGGGGGGGGGGCAGTGGGGTGGGTGACCTAAGGGTAATCCGGGGGAAGGAGAGAGGAGTGACCCAGGGATAAGCCAAGTGAAGGGGGAGGGGGACGAAAGGTGGATGGAAGCGGACAGGAATAATGCGAAAAAACACAATGCGCGGTAGCTTCCAACAACGAAGACTTACCCCAACAAGTTCCCTCACCCCCCCACCCCCCCCCCCCCCCCACCGATCGTATCCCTCTCCAAAGACCCGTGGTTTAAGTAGATCCCCCGCCGACCAGATCC